>OY796657.1:77037980-77637980 GCA_963680705.1 Rhagium mordax
GTTTATTCATGTCAAACATGTACTCATAATATGCACAATTAATTAATTACATGTGGTGTATTTATTTTATTAACTAATTAATTTTTTTATCATTTTTTATTCACTTTTTAAAATTTGTTTTAAACTTTTTTATATTTATTTTTAACAATATATTCTTACATAATAATACACAGTAATTTATTTTTTATCATTTTTTGTCTTTTATTTGTATCATTTTTTTGTAATTATTTGTCATTTA
This sequence comes from Rhagium mordax, assembly GCA_963680705.1. Lineage (NCBI taxonomy): Eukaryota > Metazoa > Arthropoda > Insecta > Coleoptera > Cerambycidae > Rhagium > Rhagium mordax. The sequence continues at coordinate 77,038,219 of OY796657.1, forward strand.
TTTTTTTGACAAACTTTTTAATTTTTTTTAATATTTTTTTATTAATAATATATTTTAAACCTAATTAACAATCTTATCTGACTAACAATATTCTTAAATAACTTAAAAATCTAACTTAATTAATTTGCCTTTATTTGTATGCTCTTTTAATTATTTTTGTCATTTATTTTTTTTGACAAATTTTTATTTTTTTTGGGGCATTTATTTTTTTAATTATTTTTGTCATTTATTTTTTTTGACAAACATTTTAAATTTTTTTTTTTGCATTTATTTTTTTAATGTTTTTTTATTAATACTATATTTTAAACCTAATTAACAATAATCTTATCTAACTAACAATATTCTTAACTAACTTAAAATCTAACTTAAAATAACTTTCCGCCGCGTGTGCGCAAGTGCTCAGCCACCCATTTGATCCGAAATAAACCTCATCTGCTTTGCAGTTTTGTCGAGAGCCTCCCTTTGTCTCTTTACGTCGGCCTCTAATTTTGCGGCTCTTTCCCGCATATCAGCAGCACGACGCAAGATTTTCGGATGATCCCGACAAAGCCTCAAATTTAAATCATGTGTTCTCTTAAGTTGACCGTATATTTTAAAAAATTGTTTAACAGATGTTTTGGTGTCAACTTGCGAGAACACCTCCGATTCAGAATCAGAGTCCGCTTGTGCTGGGAGCGGATTCTCATTAACAATCGGAGCTACCTCTGGCGGCGGTGGCAACACCGCATTAGAGCAACCCGGTTGTTCTAATGCGTCATTGCGTGGTGGTGGCAACACCGCATTAGAACAGCTTGGCTGTTGTAATGCGCTATTGCCAGGTAGAGGTACAGCCACAAACGACGCAGACGGTTTTACCTGCCCTTTACCTGCCGAAACCTTATTTTTTTTTGGTGAAGCAGGTAGCGGACTTAGAGGGGCAGGTACAACTGTCTGCGCGAAATCCATTATCTCGTCCCATAAAGTCGCGTCACAGTCTATGGATTGTGTTTCTGTACGTCTACCTTTACCTTTTGATGGCGCCGACGACGACTTTGTGTTTTTATTGTTGTTTACATTACTAGGCAAAAAGTCGTCATCGGAGTCATGTGCCACCAGAGACATAGATGATTTGCGCGGATGAGATGCGCGTACATCCTGACACCCTGAAGTAGATGGTGTGACTTTAAATTTTTTGTTTAAAGCCAAACCATGTAATTTCGGGGTATGAACGGCTTTACCTGCATTACTCCTGGATACGGTGACATTGACGGTATTGCCGAGGTCACCATCTTCAAGGTGCAAAACAGGTAAATCTGCGCCAGGATGTATATTGCCGTGCATCTGCTGATGGTGCCCATGATACGCTAGCTGACTACCGCCTTCGTTAGAACACGAAGCGCCCCCAACGTCAGCAGCAATACCATCTTTAACAATAATGTTGTTTAAAACATTAACCCTGCCAGAGGATGGATTTTTTATTGCTGACTTCACAGCACCGCCATTAATGGCGGAACCTGACGCCGTAGATGCGTCAGGTGATGGTTTAAACGTAGCCAAATACGTCATTAAAGTCAAGGGCGGTAAAGTTGGTGGCGGTGTCGACGAGCGCCTTTTACGCCCACCAGCAGATGATACATTTTTAACGGTTCTTACCATTTTGTTCACAAAAACTGAGCAATGAAATTCACGAGAGCACACTTGCACACACTAGCACAGGCGAAGACGGAAAGAATCTTGTAAGCGTCCTCAAACCCAAGCCAAGCTAACTTCCCCCTCCAACGGTAGGGAGTGGGTGACCACTCTCGTCTCTCATTGGTTGGACGACATCACGTGATTTATGCAAGCCAAGCTTTCACCCCACTGTTGATTTTCTTTGTCTCAACAGAATCCCGCTACAAAGTGACGTCAAACTTTTCTAAATGTCATGCGCACATCGAATAACTGACGCAACAACTTTCTATTTGAAATGACATCACATTCCTGACTGCAGCATAAAACGACATTTTAGTTTTAGCAACGTCACCTACTCTTACATTGTAAAACTGTATCATTACACACACCTCTTCAAGTCACTACCTACATTATTTATAATTTACGATTTAACCTAATCGATATTTAACTTATTTTGGGAGAAAGGTTTACTAATAACAACACTGTGATTTTTATTTAGATATTTTTATTCTATTATTTGAAAGTACTTAAAATTATCACAATAATTTTGTATTATAATGTTACAATTAAATATTGGTGAAATTTTGTAGTTTGAATTTTCCAGTTTAGTTCATGTATTCGAATTTTCGACCTTTACGTTAGAAGATGAAATAAAAATTTTAAATTAATTATTGGCTTAAATCAGCTATTGCTGCAAGTAAAGCGTCCAAGTTTTCATTTTTTTTCTCCATATTATTTATGGCAACTATCAGTCGTTCTATATTTTGTTCTTGTTCGCTCTGAAAAAATGATATGTCACGGTGCCCCCACGGTAATGTTTTAGTAGTATTAGGAATAACAAAACGTTTGTCATCGTGTTGGGACAAGGCCACTTTGTTCTTTATTTCTGTGTAAATGTCATGCAAGCAACTCCGAAACGTATTCATTTTTCTAAATATTAAACCTCCCCGCTCAACGATTTTCTTATAGTCATCTATTGACAGCTGCTTTCTAATAACAGATTTCTTCACACCTTTAGCTTTTTTGAGTTCATTATCCACCGATTGTATATAATAAGCTTTCGCACCCGTACCATAAAAACTAACAATGGGATCAGAGGGGAACTCGTCTTTCATTTTACCTAACACCGACAAGCCCTTATGAATATTAAATTTATTTATTTCTTCGTAGTTAGATGTATCGAATTTGTCTGGATTCTGTATTATGAAATTATAGAAGTTATCTGTAAATGTTTTTATAATCAACGAATCCGTATCTGTATACAGCAAAGAAGCATTATCGCCGAAATGTTTTTTGATAACGTCGTAGAAAAAGTTGTATAATACTGTCTTAGACAACTCCAAGATACAAAAACCAACGTAAATTGGTTTGTTGTAGACTACCTTTAGTTTACCCATATGGATGGCTACAAAATCATCAGTAAATATTGAGCATGATTTAAAGTTAGGGCGTGTTATTAATGCATTTGCACCCATACTCCGCCTAACGCTCTCCCAGTGGGTAACTAATTTTATATCCATTCTATTATCAACATTTTCCATTGTCTTACCGAATACTGCGTTATTTAATAATTTATACTGATCTTTTTCAAATTTATTCTTAGCCTTATTTCTCATATCGGTGTTTAGGTCAATATATTTTTTAAGCCAAGGTGATTGTTTGAATTTAAGTATTCTATGTGTTTTTATAACCATTAACCCGTTATCTAGCGCTTGTTTCAAATTTATATAATGCACAATATATCTCCTCTTATCGTTTAAATTTGGTATCAGTTTTGTCAATTTCGATTTTGATTTTGGTGGAATAATATTTTCTACTAAAAAGGGTAGGTCTGAGTGTAAGTCGTGTAAATCTTGTGGATAATGTATGTCTACTTCGAGAACATACCCATGGGTGCTTTCATCTGAAATGCTCGTAATATCTAAATTCATGATTTCTTCTTCGGACAGCCACACGAATCCACCTGTCGGCAATTGTTGCGACATACTATGCCCATATAGGTTCGTGGCATCTAGATATGTGATGAATGAAGAAGGTTCTTTGGGGTCGTAGTTAGGGAGAAATTTGTTATTCGCAATATGTTTCCTTTCCGTACACTGGCTTACTCCACCACGTATTCCCTTTTTAAAAAAATGGATCATATCAATGTCCGTTAATAATTCCAACTCCACTTTGGTTAGTTTTAACATAGCGTCCCACGAGAGACCCGGACAAGTGTAATACTGAGCAGGATCAAGTTTATATTTTTCCAAACAAATTTTACGAAAATTTTCAAATACGTCACACAAAAGGAGTACGTCTGATTTTAAATAAAGATCTGAGTAATCGCCCAAATTCTGACAATCAAACAAGTTCCACACATCGTTAGCCCTCTGATAATCTTTATCTGTTATATGTTCTTCATTTAGGTTATCGTAAAATTCATCTTTCGAGGGTAACTCTACATTATTTAGTTTCTCTAAACTATCCATAAAACTATATGGAAATACACCCTTTTGCCTCATTAAATTAAATTTTTCCTTATCTGTATAGAAACTTCCCGTAACAAACAATTGGTTATCAGTTAAGTTGCCCCCTAAATTTTGCAACGATGTTGATAAGAACTTAAAACTATCGATGAATCGTAGTTGTATAAATTTCCGTTTTTTCTCCCCTTTCTTATTGACGTAATCATGCATATAAAGGTGTTTCGTGAAAGATATATATTTTTCTTTATTTTGTGCTATAACATCAACTCTGTCCTTATGTGCACAGAGCTGTTTTATAAATAGGTGACTGTCGTAGCCACTCATATTGTGAAATATGATAGGTACAAAATTTGGTAATTTGTAATTTAAGTTACATACAGAGTGTGCGGCACCAAATCTTACTTTACCAGTTATATGACAATGATCTCTAACTTTTACATCCTCTACTTTAAATGGTTTCTCACATATACCGCATACGGTCGCATTCAGGAAGTCTTGTCTTTCTTGTGCTGTGAGTTTAGCCATTGGGACTATATCTTTCATATATCTGTTATAGATTTCCCTTACATCGGCTTCAATACGCGATACAAAAACTTTGGCTACATCAGATCCTCGATAGAGTTCAAATTTTGATAAAGAATTGTCAAAAGAACATTTTATGAAATATGCGAAGGAGTAAGGTTCGTGTATAAAAGTTTTATTTGTATAAGAACGTTCGGGGTTCGGTTCACAAGTATGAATAGGTTTCAGAATTGATTCAAAGTCTGCATACACTACAAATGGTACTTGCATTTGTCTTTCAAAGTTTTCAAATTTTAATATATTTTCAGGTACTTGTTTACCATATTTATCAATCCGAAATTGTGTCGATGGTGTTGTTGTATAAACATGATTACAGTCATTTCTCTGATGCTGGAATAACTGACGCTCATTATTAAAATATACACTCCCCGGCACAAAATTCCGCCACCCTAAAATTTTGGTCAATTTTGATGGTTTATAACTTTTTTATTTTTCATCTGACTTTCATGAATTTTTCACCAGTTTATAGATCCATTTATTGTTTTTCTTTTTAATTATTTTAATAAGGCACATTTTTCGTTTAGGCTATGTTATACAGGGGTAAATCAAAATGTTGTTTTTTGTCGAAAACTCAAAACTCCCTGTGGGAAAATTGAGGCGAATATTTTTGTTTACAGACTGTTTGATGTAATCTTAGACGTATTTCGAACATTTTGTTTTTTGATTCATCCCATTATCTCATTTCTTCTGCGAGCAGCAAAATTTTAAATGAAACACTGTTAATTGTACTGGATTTTTAGTTAAAAATTATCGACTTTGGCTAAGTATGCGGTTATTTTAACAAAATGTTTGACAGTACAGATGAATCCAGGACTTGTTTAAGGTCGCCGGATGGTCGTGAACGGGTATACAGACGTAGAAATGAAAGATATGCAAACTGTACCATATCAGAGCGAATGCAATATTACGGCGGTTCAGTCATGGTTTGGGCGGGTATTTCTACCGATGCACGTACCGATCTTGTTTTTGTTGAAAATGGAGCACTAACCGCCCACCGTTTCATAGAGGAAATCCTCCAAGAAGTTGTCGTTGCTTTTGCTCATGTTGCTTGGGTAGTGAGCGAATATCTGGATGAGATTGAAATTCCAAGATTGGAATGGCCCGCATGTAGCCCGGATCTCAACCCAATCGAACATCTTTGGGATCTTCTTAAAAGAGCAGTTCGTCGTCGTCCTGTGCAACCACTAACCTTGCAAGACTTACGACTGGCGCTGACAGACGAATATCAGGCTTTTCCTCAAGAAAGAATAAGTAATCTTATTCATTCGATCCCACGAAGAATGCAAGCTATCACTGCTGTGAGGGGACGAAATATACGTTACTAAAATGTTTGTTTTGGGTTAGGGTTTGTTTTTGTTAATAAAAATAAGCTTCAAATCAGCGTTTCATTTAAAATGTTGCTGCTCGCAGATGAAATGAGATAATGGGATGAATCAAAAAACAAAATGTTCGAAATACGTCTAAGATTACATCAAACAGTTTGTAAACAAAATTATTCGCCTCAATTTTCCCACAGGGTGTTTTGACTTTTCGACAAAAAACAACATTTTGATTTACCCCTGTATAACATAGCCTAAACGAAAAATGTGACTTATTAAAATAATTAAAAAGACAAACAATAAATGGATCTACAAACTGGTGAAAAATTCATGAAAATCAGATGAAAAATAAAAAAGTTATAAACCATCAAAATTGACCAAAATTTTAGGGTGGCGGAATTTTGTGCCGGGGAGTGTAGTAAGCAACCATCACAAAAGTACTTTTTATGATCATGAGCTGAAATTTGAGCGGAAACTAGCTTAGACAAGTTTTTTATCCAACAATAGTGATTATTAGCGCAATCTTTCTTACAGTGATGATTTACACCACATTCACCGGAAAGTAGTAACAAATTTACATGCATAAATAGTTTTTTTTCAGAATAACGTAAAGGCCCAACAACTTCATACTTTATTCTATTATTCTCAAATTTTTCTTCTAACCCGTACACGTTAATTGAAATATTATTCATCTCCTCAAATTTTGAAATATCCCGCAATTTTACTGGAAAATTCATACCTGATAAATTTAAAACTCTTGAAAAATGTGGATATGATGAGGTCTCAGATGTGCAGCCATTTGCAGGATACAACGCTGAAGTTACAGCCCAAGCAAAACAATACTGATCCTGGTTTTTTACATTTACCACTGCCTTCTTGTTTTCTATGGATTTTGGCAACTTGACATATGATGAACCACCCAGAGGACTATATTTATTCACATTGATTTCAACAAAAGCAATTCGTTCGAGGGCCCATCCTAAAATTAAATTATAATTAGTCATTTTCTTTCCACCTTAATGTATGTTTAAATACCTGAATCACGTTCCAGGAACTCCGTAGTTTGTGTAATCATAGCATCCACAAAGGTGTCCAAAGTATTGTTCAAATCCATAGCTTGATCCAAGATTTTGTTGGAAGTGTTAAATGATTTCATTTCAGATAGTTCCTGTGTCTGTAATACGTACGTAGCAAACGTTTCCATATTTACTTTTACTGTATTATGAATACGTAACACTTCCTCGAAGAGATTTAATATTTTTGATCTAATTTCATTGAAGAACATTACATAGTCTTGGTGATTATTTTCGCTATATACTCGATAGGTTACAATCCTGTATTTGAAAGCGCTCTGCACAATTTCTACACCTTCTATAAACGGAACACATGAATTTGTCCTATGCTGCAATGTCCTTCTATGGGAATTCATTTGGGTTGTGCTTAGAGTCACATTACAGCAATTACAAGTTTCCATATTTGTAGATGTTGAAGGATTACATTCCAGTTTAGGATATTTTGCTTGCGGACCACTATCATGTATCTTCTTACAAGATTGCCTCTGATGTCTTCGCAAATTGTCACCACGTGTAAAACTTACACCACAAGAAGTACAAATATACATTTTATGTCTTTACTCTGGGAGACTAGCACCACAAATGGCTGTGTGCTCCTCATCCTCATTTATATACACGGAGTGAAGCTGCCCCACCACCTCTACTTGAAATACTCATACACATATCAGTACATACACTAATTACAACTACAATTGCATTGCACCACTCCAATTACCTCTATTGCAATTACATCAGTCTAATTACTGCACATTACTCTACTTACCTCTATTGCAACTACATCAGGCTAATTACCTGCAATACTCTAATTACCTCTATTGCAATTACATCAGTCTAATTACCTACATTACTCGAATTACCCTAGTTACCCCCCACCACAAAAAAAAAGGGTGGGGGGAGACCCAGCTCCGCCATTACTACTCTACTTATAATGTAATATATCGCAACATATAAAATTTTGTTAGTTTCGTTTAAAAAAATTGTTTGTTCGAAAGTTTCGCAGCCATAATTTGTAAAACTGGGTTCTCGAGTATTGCTCCGTGTTATGTTGTGGTCCTGATAAGGACCATGTGACGTCATTTCGGTAAACTCTTATTTATCATTCTGAGGTGATCTTCATCAATCCTTTAGAGCGAGGCCTGTAAATTGCAGCGAACTTCATAACGTTCCATAGCGAGCCATGATGGAAATTACGAACCAGATACTTTTTCTCTAAACGAGATTAAATGAGGATAGTAGCGATTTGTGAAATTTCCAGAATATTTAATTCTTCAATTATTGGGGACATTTAATTTCCCTTAAATAAAAATTGTTTAATTTATTTTGAATAAGACTGATTTGTGAAATAATTACAACAATGTTACAACGCATGGACGACTAAAAACGAAAACATCAAGAAGAAAATGAGCACCAAGACTAAAGCAAGAATGAAAAATCAGAAGGATAGAGAAAAAAATGAGGAATTATGATTAATCAAGACCGTTGAGAAAAGTAACTCGAATTATGAAAGTCTAACAGAGCAACAGAAAACCACTGAGAGATCAAAGAAATAGTAAAGACTGAAAGCAAGCAATTTATATTACACAGTGTACAACACGTAAGCTGGAAACATGGGTGTATCATTATTAATATTCCTCGGACAGAAAAAATTATTCTTCAAGATTTTTTTGCTTCTGATTGCGCTTCCTTTGATCTATACATTTTTTTCAAAAAATATACAGTGTGCTCGTGAGAGGTCGAAACATTATTGTACCACAGGAGTAAACTAATGTTAGCAATGGTGATACAAAAAAAAAATTAAAGGAATGTAATGTAATAATAAATAAGGAAGGAGTACTTAAACCATCTACTAACTAACTTGTTAATCTGGTGAAATATGGAGAAATATTTAACAATCTAAAATAATAAATAAACTAAAACGACTATTATTCCCAATAATAATAAAATAACAAAGTAAGCAAATGTTACTAAATAACATACATTTAAAGAAGTAAATGAATTTGACATAAAAACAACTGTAACCAATAACAATACTAAAACAAATGCTACTGGACATGGTAATTTGACTTCTTGCATTATAGACATTGTAATTTTTCGTTGTTTCGTGTTTCCTAAAATATGGAAAAAGCGCTTTGACGACATCACTGTCTAAAGTAGCTGCACAACCTAATCTTCAAAGAACCACGCTGTTCGTAAATCTGTTGGTAGATCGGATCAATATACCACGACAACTGATATACAAGATTTTCCTTATCGGGAAGCACAGCTTTGACAAACCAGTGCAATCAAAAACTCAAGGCAGATGGGGGTGAGTGGAAGGAAATTTCTTCCATCACCAGTTGTTTATGCCATCTGGGCCCAGTGTAACGCAATTCTTAGAATCCATAGTACTTATTGAGTTGAGTTGGATGATTTTTCACAACACACAGTAACTCTTGAAACAGTCGAGGTGGGTTTGTTTGGAATAATGTGTTTTGTTCCAAACTCCGCACTCACATGACTAATATTTTCCGCTTGATGATCTCTGGTGTGTGAATTAGAGTATGGTGTTGGTGTTCGGTTGCCACATACTGTATTATATAATCCATCACACCCTGGATATAATATGAGAAGCGCATTTTCTTGGTGATTTTACTTTTGTTTCGATTTTCAAACGTGCCTCCCAGGTTCTGTTGTGGGACGAACTGCTGAGCAGCAGCGTACACCACACTGTTGATCTTTTATATGTTGGCATCTTATGGAAGCTCATCTCCTCATCGATCTACAAGTTCATTTTTGCTAGATCAGATTAGTCAGCTGCAAGTGGCGGTTGTGGAAATGCCGCTAATATTTCCTCCCACTGACGGGATGCCCCAACGTAACTTGTTCTGCGCAGGAGGGATACTTGAACTCTCCGATATTGTTGACAGCAGGGGGTTAAACGTAAAATCATTTCAAATTCCAATCTGCAGAAGAGAACATCTCGGAAATAATCATCAGAAACTTGTAAACAGGAATTTACACACCTATGTTTCTGTGTATCATATACAAATTCTTATATTTGGAATTTTAGCAATGCATTTATAGTTCTTGAACAAATCAGGTATTCTCCCGGGCTATGCAACTCATATATCATGAAATAAATGAGTAGATGAATCCCCAAGGTGCAGGAAAGTAAATGGAAAAATTTCATCTCCAACATATTTCGCTGAGAGTAATTATAAGAAGTAGTTTCGCTTTAGCGCTATACCTATTCAATAAGTTTTTTTTAATAAACTAAAATAATAATTTGATGTTGTCGTAAACTTTGTAATAAAATAGAGTTTTGTTTTAGAAATCTTAAAATATTTTACTAATGAGTCCTTTATTTAATTGAACGGTGTCAAAAGCCAAAATACTTGTTGCTGCTTTACTTATTATTCACTAGAATTTTATATTTTATTTCTATCTATATTTTATTTTGACCATAAACCATGACTCCAGCAGGAAATACTGATATTCACATAAAATCTTTTCCATTCAAATATTTGCTAATGCTTTTTATTTAGGCCTATAAATTCGGTTATTACATCCTATGGCAATTTCTTTAGTGCATTTTTTATTGCATGTTCACCAAATAACACACGCCAAGTAACTAGTCTAAATATGCCTACTGCATTGAAATTTTTTTTTGTCAATTTGAAAATATATCATTAATCTTTACCATGTTGTGACATTGTGTGACCTTAGACAGGGATGAATATTTAAGAACGTAAATTAAGTTAATGTAAGTTAATTTATATAATTTGCTGTTACAACTGAACAGCCAAGCATCAACTCAACAGCCAGTATACAATACATGATGATATTTATAATGCAACTGACTTGTCGTCCTATTTAAACAAAAATGTGCTGTGCCATTAAATTGATTGAGTACAATCTGTATTACTGTAAACGTAAAAAATAGATTAATTACTATTAATCAGTAAATATCACTTTCATATATTATTCTTTTGCAATGTAGAGATTTAAGGTTGAGTTATTTTTAAAATAAAACTCTCAACCACTGCGTGAGTCACATTATATAAATTACTCTGCGTGATTTCCCTGTGGAAATTTTTTAGAGCCAGCTTTGAAATAAATATTGTACAAATACAGGATATAATTTATATTTTAATACGATTTCATCCCACTTAATTTCTGAACCCACGTCTTAATCTCATATAAATGAAATTTCTGATTTCTAATTTTACAACCTTATATTATGGAATTTGTATTTTCACCCACTTTATACCCGATTTCCCTTTATCATTAATAATAAGTATACCTAATACATTTATATTTCAATTCAACCTTAAACTAATAAAGAAAAAACAAAAATTGTGGAATAATCCTCAATTATAATTACAAATAAGTGAGCATATATTTTTTTCTGAAAAACACAATTTTCAATTTCAAAAGGGATGACGGCAGTTAATAACTAAGTACTCATATAATCATTCTAGAGTAATGAATTATTTAAAGATTATAGGTAATATAAGTTATAGGATCTACGTGAAATATTTTTAAAACCACCTGAATATTTTAGTATTAAATGGTAGGTTTTCCTTGGTCGTTGTACTTATGTGAATTGAGTTCGATTTAAAATAACAGAGTAGGAAATTTTAATAATAATAATAATAACACCACATATAATTATTACGATTTTTTTTAATTAATTATATAAAGTATTTTTGAACTGCTGTTAAGAAATTATAATTATTTATGAAAACCCATAAAAAATTCATGTAATGAATTGCCCGAAAATACTTGCTAACTGTAAACCCTCCGTAAACGCTAAAATGCTACCTTGAGGATCTATTCATTTACAAAACAACGTTATGTACTTACTTACAATGACTTTCAGTTAGAATATTAAAAATATATTTATTTGCTTCAGCATTAACATCGCATAAATAAATGATCTAGAGTACCGACCAGGGCAGGGCGCTGGTGAATTTTCGAAGATCGATATTGTAATTTAGAGACATGGGACCTATACCAAATTATAATATATTTTTATCCGTGACCAAAATGAAAATATTAAAAAAAAAATAAAAAAAAATTTACGATAAAAATTTTCTTGAAAATTTTTTTAAAATTATCTGAATAAATTTCAATACAATTTAAAATAAGCTTTTGCAAAAATATTAATTTTTTGAAAAATTATCAGCATTTGACTGAAATTGATTCAAGCCATTAAAAATTTCAAGTGCTGGTAATTTTTTTAAAAATTAATATTTTTTCAAATGCAAAAGATCTTAACTATCTTATAATACCTCCTATATATATCTTACATCGAAAATTATTTTAATATCTTAAATGTTTTTTGTGATCTATACCGATATGATTTATGGTATAATTAAATTGTATATAATTAAAAGTTTTTTATTACAAAAGCCCAAAAAAGAAACATGATGCAGCTACGGACACGTGTTTCGGAGTTATTGCTCCTCATCAGCGTAGCGTAGCTTAAACAATGGATCTGTGTAATAAGATCAGAACAATAACTAAAGATTAGAAAGCACAGTACACACTCAAATTCGTGCTTTCGTGCATCATGGACCACGATTGCAGCCTCAAATGACAGCAGTCGGCACATTGAGCTCTATGCGTACTGCTCTATTTCTACCTAGGCAAATATAACATTAGAGACATAAAAATGTTTGTCCATATAATAAAAATCGATATTATTTATTATTGTTCCTTAGTTACAGTTCCAGGAGCGCCATATTAATAAAATGGCCATCTATTTGGTAGCTTAGATGTAGCGTGAGGACGCTACATGATCCAGTGATTTTATGCAGGTGTATTATAAATTTGGGTTAGAGGATCATAAATAATTAAACAAAATTTCTTTTGTGACTTGTCGACGTTTCGTTATTAACTTCTTCAGGTTACTAAAAATTTTATAAAAAATATAGGTACAATAACTTTTTTTAAATAACATAATTTACACATGTTTATATCATTATATTAATAAGAAAACACTTAAACATTTTACATTAAAAATTGTTTTATTTACATTTTACTATTACTAAACACTATCAATTTTAAAAAAATTTAAAATAAAGAGTAACACAGTAGGTATAACAACAAATTAGATAAAGAAATAAATATAGAACAAAAACGTACGGTTACTTAAAATTTTGTGTGTCAAAAACTGAAAAAATTTACTGGACATATTAGGTAGGACCTTTTACTTTGTAAATAATGCACATAAACGAACATACATATATCTACATATTTAATATTAAAAAAAAACAAATGTATAAAAATTCGAAAAATTTTTTCGCAAATTGATTTTCAATAATAATATGTTGTATTCACAATTATTGTGAATGAGGTTTTGGAAAAAGATAATTACCCCATAAATAGGGATCATTCTAAAGCTTTGGATAAATCATAGCTACATACAGAATTAAATATCTAATTTTCACTTATCTGTCTAGTTGCTTGCTATATGACGCATCATTGTATAATAGCATCTATTGTTAACAAAGAAGATAATCGAGCAAACACACTGCTTCCGAAAAATTCGAGAAAATGTATAGTAGTGTATAATGAATCTTTGTCAGTCATAAACATGGATTTATATCCAGCCAGTATATGAAATAAGGGAATTTCATATTTCACATATGCTCCAACGTTGCACTTTGCAGAAAGACATTCTTAATTTTAGGAACATTCCAACTCGAAAGGTATAAATACCATCAGGAGTATATAACAGGTAGATGTACTTGTACACCTACCATATATCCTTCAACTGGAGGCTTATTGAAATCAAGAAATATGTACGTGATTCTATTAAGAGCAGGAATGTTGTCCCCTTATGATCTGGAATAGCTGGATAAGAAATTAATATTGTATATTACTGTTTCTATAATTTATTACATTTGTTAAGTTCAGTCTTTCATTCAATTTTTATTGCAATAGGTCTCTAGTAGAAGGATCTCTTGTAAGTTACTGACATATACAAAAAAGAGAATAAAATAGTTGAACAAAAAGAAAAAAGGATCGAACAAAATTAAATCTAACCCTACTATTAGTAAATTTCACAAGCTTTGCTGAAAGGCAACGAATTCTAAAAAGCAGAAAACATTCGAAATCATCTGGGATTTTTATATACGGGGAGCTATCAAAATACACTTCTATATAAGCAATTCAAAGATATCCGCGTCGTGATGTATGGACTTCTGAAGATAAAGTGTTTTCAAAAGTAAATAGATGTTTCCTTACAAATACAGCAACCTGATATTATTAATTGTCGTGTAAGAAATCACCCCGTACACAGGGATCTACAACTAATATGAACTTAGTTGATCCAAAGACTAAATCGTACATATATCATACGTTGTCCTCTTTAGGACATCGTCCAAACTCGAAGCGGTCCAGTTGAGAGCCGTCCTATTTATGCAATTAGGTGGCAGATCGTTCCTCGTCCTTTAAATCTCCATAACTGTCCATGTTTACTTTCCCAGACACTTCGACTGTATCGAATAAGAAGGTTTTCAATTTCCTGTCGTAATCATATTTTGTCTAAGACTATTTTTCTCAGGTTTTCAGAAGTCTTCGGTACGATATTACTGTAAACTCATATTCAAAGTCAGCTCCAAGAAAACCAAATTTAAACAACTTTAATGAAAATTTCGATTATCCGATATGCCCCCTGTAACTAAGTGCCTTAAACGTTGTACGATACAGATCTACTAAAGTAAATATCTGCAATATGCATAATTGCGGCAAGTAAAAATCTCTATTTTTGTCAAATATACATCACAAAATTAGTAGTTAGATACTTAGACAGATAACAAAATTTCGTTATTCAGTTTTTCAGTTCAAAATTAATTAAAAAGGAGACAAATTCCTTATACCAATTTTTATAATGTATTTTTAAACATTTGAGTTTACGTTCACGGCAATATTAAGAATGTTTTATAAAACACTCTTAAGACCACGGGTAATTCTTTCATTGTGTACACAATCACGTTTTTCTCATGTGGTCTAAATAGGCGTGTTCTTCGTTACATGCAGTATAATAAAAAATAATACCTTTTTTATTGTTTTTATTGTGCCCGCTTGGGCAAATTAGGTATTTGCGGTTGGAATTATTGTTCTTTTTAGGAAAATCCGTTTATGTTTAATTACCAACCCACGCTTCGGACATTTTCTGCCTTTTCTTGTTGCTCAGTTGGCTTGTAGGAATGTAAAGCTGTAAAGCTTCTTATATTTAAATCCTGAATAATTAAATTATTTTCAAACAGCTTTGATGCAAGTACTTAAAATTTTGCTCTATTGTTCCTTGGTATGAAACTCATTTATTTCACTTTGTTCCTAGAATGAAACCATTATTGTTAGTCATATTTTATATACTAACGTGAAGTGCAAAATAGAAACATAAACACAATTTTGACACTAATATTATGTATAATTGTATAAGTACAATAATACAATAATTACACGTACCTACAATGTGACACACTTAAAATGAAGACACCCATGTATTTCATTTATTTTTAGAAGTAGATTTTAATTTTGATAAAGAGGTAGAACTTCAGGAGCAGAATTTCTAACGACTACTCAACTCACATGTCAGGTGTAGAGTACTTTTATTATGAGAAGATGCCAGGCAATTAAAATGCGCAGAAATGACTTTATGCATGCCCCTCATTTTAAGCCAATGAGAGCGACTTGCGTCATATTCAGGGTTGTGCATAGTGGCAGCATCAGTATACAGAGGGTTTTGTTCGCAGGAGGTCGGTGGTTGAACCAAGAAATATAATTATTCGCACACCTCCGCCCCGGGCATCTTCTCATAATAATATTACTCAAACCCCAGCCTACCGCGGCTTCGTGAATAGGACAGATTCTCAATATTTTGCGTAGCGTAGGAAATATCGAAAAAAGTTACTAGAAGAAGTTGTTAAGAATTTTATTTTAACCTTGTATACCGAGTTTCGAGAGAAATTTCCATATTTGGACGTTGTCGCTATTCGAAGATACATATCCTATTGGGGTTTCTCTCCTCACTTCTGAAAAGTACTGCCTTTCCATATATTGCACCATTATTCGACGAGGAATGAAGTAATATTAAAAAAATTTACCTCCAGTAAATAATTCTCTTATAGTAGGTAGATAAAAAAATTACCAAGAACCTATATCTGAAAACCAATATTAAAAAAGTTACAGCGATTCAAAAAAATACGTTACTAAAAAATTAAATAAATAAAAATAAAATATCTCAAAAACTACTGCAGATCTGACTTTTTCGAATAAAAACAATTTTGCTTAAAATTTAGTTATTAATCGAATGGCATGTTTCAAAGCTTTCTCGATTGAAACATATTTATAAACGGCAGCGCCATCTCTGGTGATAGTGTTATAATAGTTAATTGTACTTCCTGAAGAAGGCATTAACAATATAGGTACATCTATCAGACACAGAATAAAATGATATTTTTTTATTTCCGAGATATCGGCTGTGGGAATGTTAACGGAAACACACTGTATATAACAAAACACTTTTGCGGTAAGGTCAAAAACATACAGTTGTGTCGAAATTTCGATGTTCTTGTTTCTTCGCAATCACAACGGTACCAAACTTGCTCGCCATAATACATTCAAGCCTACTGTGCTACGGAGTCGGTATCGTAATAAGATCCCAGTGTAAAATGAAAATGTTGTTTTTGAGGCCACCGTGTATAGAGTTTATAGAATTTATAAGTATTCATTTGTGTTAAATTCGAACAATACTTCAATATATTGATTAAAGTGTGATTTCTTCAGACACGCTCCTAATTACAATATTAATTATTTCTCTAAATATGATAGATTACTCCAGACATTTCTCATTTTCATGTGAGAGCGTGCTGAGCGACATATTTATACAAATTACATGTTATTTACATAGAATAGATTATCGCCGGTGTTGGTTGGTATATACAGTGTGTCGCACTTCAGAGTGAAACACCCTTATACCTTTTTTGATTTTTATCCGATTTAAACCAAATTTCACTCAGAGATAGAGCACATTAAATTTAAAACCTGTAATATTTATTGTTCGCGCAAAAAGCTCAAAAAACACAATCTTAATAAGTACCTATGATAATATAAGACAAAATTTCATTTTGATTTTGACCTTACAATAATTTATTTTTTAATTGGTTGATAAAAAATTGTACCTACTTAGTTATCTTCAAATTATATTTCAGTGTTTTACAGAATTGAAAAGTCAAAGTTCATCAATTCTCCATTTTAAATCATAGTTCCTTGCAGTGTATAAAAAAGTTCTATGAAAATGGATTCTTTCATTTGGAACATTTGTTTCTAAATTTAGGGTTGGTCCTCTTTCTAATTTCTCTCTATTTTTCTTTGCAATAGTATCAAAGTGTGCATGGCACTTTCTGCTCGAGTTACATAATATAATGTTTTTTGTACTACCGTGCGTAAAGTACTAACTTTACAGACGTTTTGCGTTAATGATTAGTGTTTTTACTTTATTAGTGCGAAAGTGCTTTTAAATATATCTTATTATTTCAATACTACCTTATTATTTCAATTTACGCACTAGTGCGAAAAATTAAATACTTTACGCATTTACATTTAAAAACAATATATAGCAAATAAAACAAGTCTACTCTATTAAAATAACGTGGTTTACACATCTTTTACTAAAGTATTTGACAGACTTGATCACAGTGTATTTTATTTTCAAAATTTGAAAACATCAGTTTTTCAAGTAACTTTTCTATTTTTCTATTTTTCAAGTGAAATCTTGTAAACAGATACCACGATGTTGATTACTGTACACAACAGTCTGTTTATTTATATCAGTAACATCGGGAGTACCCCAAGGGTCTGTGCTAGGACCACTGTTTTTCAACATTTTTATTAATGACATTACAGTTGAACTAGGTATCAAATGTCTTTTATATGTCGATGATATGAAGTTATACAATCAAGTAAACCATGTAAATGGTTGTTTGGTGTTACAATCTGCCCTTTATAAAATAAATGAATGGTGTATAATAAATAAATTACAGTTAAATATCAGTAAGTCTAATGTTCTGACCTCCTCTAATAAACATCAATGTATAGAGTTTAATTATTCCTTAGATGAATCCTGATCTAGGTATAATTTTTGACAGCTATCATTTTATTGTCCATATAAATATCACTACCAATGAATGTTTTAAAACAATTGGTTTTATAGTACGTATAGCGTATAACTCTCATGATTTTAATGACATGCTGAAATTATTATACCAATTCTGCGTAAGGTCCAGGTTGGAATATTCATCAATTGTTTGGTTTCCTAACTATAACATACATATATTCAGAACTTAGAGAAAATACAGAGGCGTTTTTTGAAAACTTTATGTTATAAGGAAGAGGATGTATTTATATCCTGCTATTGGTTTTGCTCAGTCTGAACTTTTAAACCGATTTTCGCTTCAACAATACATAATAAGTATAACAGACTGTAGCACAATTTTAATTTCACAAAATTTTCGTATACCTAGTCCTAGACCATGTTTTAGGCAAAACTAATTTTATTGTTCTATTTGCCTACTCCACGAACTAATAATCAAAAATTCTCGCAACTACATCAAACGTGTGGCAATTATAATAATTTTCAAGACCACTGCAATAAATGAATTATATTCTCTATTTTAATGTTTTCTCTCATTCTCATTCCTGTATTCTTACTTATTAAGTAATTTTGTATACTATATATACATAACATACATGTATCATGTATGTACTTATTATGTCCTACCCAGTAATTGGATTGTTCTGTTTGGGGGTAAATATTTAATTTAAAAACTAACTGGGTAAATATACAAATTAACAAAAACAATTAATTATAACTGACTTAAAATAAATTAATGCGTAGCTTCTTATTTAATTGCTATTTTATTTTTATTAAGAATACGTGTTGAGATGACAAAGAAACTAATATAATTAATAACCTAATATTAATTGTATATTAAGTCAGATATGAACATAAATTGAATACCATAAAGCCACTGACAGCACTAAATCAGCAATGTGAATATTTATGGTATAATATAATACATAATTTAGTACATGCGACGTTTCCTGTAAAAGCAAATTATGATTTCATTTCCTATATTTGCTTTTCCTTTCATTTCTCAATGCTACGTTTCATCGCTTTTTAATTAAGTAGAATATTTAGGTATTGGTTTTGTTGGCAGCAAAATTCAGTACGTGTATATTTTATTAACGCTTTTTTTCGATAGGCCCGTATCCGATTTAACCAATATTGTTTATCGTTGAAATTGTCTGCAAAAAATTGTACTGATATATTTCAAAGGTTCTTCACGAGGGGTAAACCGCTGAGGAATTTTGGTGTACAGAGATAGGGAATTGCCGCGGAATTGCGGGAATTGCCAAAGAATTGCGGGAATTGCCAAGGAATTGCCGAGGAATTGCGGGAATTGTCGAGGAATTGCGGGAATTGCCCAGGAATTGCGAGGAATTTCGGGAATTTTCGGGGAATTGTGAGGAAATTACTGGGTATTGCAAGGAATTGTTTTAAGAGAAATATACGTGTAAAAAGGTTTGCGCGAGAGATTGCGCTTGCGCGTCAAACAATATGCATAGGTGCATAAAGCTACCGCTCTGTATACGACGTTACGTCAAGATCACGTGATTTGTTTGTATACATAGTACGCTCTCAGAGGAACATGAACAGAGTGTAGAATTGATTTTTTTAAATTTTTTAGTTATTATAGCTCTGACTATGTTTACGTAATTTGATCTAAATTTAGTCTGGTTATTTCTTAGACTTGTAAAAAATGACGTGCCATTTATTAATTCACGTGATTACCGTAGAGGGAACTGGGAACGCTTTCTCTTTCTTGTGTTGTGGTCATTAATTCTTTGCGGATAAAATTTTCAAAGTTAATCTAGTTTTCTAAAACATCATTAAATTCTACGTAAAAAGTGTTTTTTGTCCGACCACATTATAAAGGACTGTTATGGCATAGTTTTGCGGCTATAAAGTACCTCTTTATTGTACTAGTAAAATAAAGTTACTTTATTTTACTGTTATATCAGATTTTGATGTTTTCAAATTAATATGTACAATTGTACAACTGTCAATGTCAACATAAATTTATTAAATGAATTTCAACAATGAGCCGATCAGATTTTGACGTTTTCAAATAAAAATGTACAACAGTCATAAAAATGTCATTGAATTAATTTTTTTCGTTAATAAGCCAAATTTAGCAGTCGGAGATAAAGCTTTTATGCAACTCGTCCATAGAAAGGCTTTATTGAACTCGCCATCTTTATGGCCTTACTCGCTACGCTCGCTCGGACTCGTTCAATAAAGCCTTGCATTATGGACTTGATACATAAATAGCTATTATGTAGATAAAATGCACTGTTTTCCAAATATATAAATAAGATAAACAAATTATATTAACATATGTCTAAAATGTTGCCTTAGGGAGCTGCAGTCCTTTAGAGAGCGACCTGAAACTAGTTTTTTCGTTGTCTTTAAGGGATTTTTAGCTCCCTTAGGAAGCATTTTTTTTCACAATGTCTCGTTTTATATTAACTTTTTTCTTATTTTTACAGTTAGAATTAGCTCCATAATGTCTCGAAAGCGATTTAGAAAACGGTGAAGGCTGAATTTTACCGATTAAAAAAAAGTATAACTTTTTTACATGGGATTTAATGTTGCATTAAAATACTAGAAAAAATACGAGGAAAAATATGTGTCCCCATTAAAGAGTTTTATCCACAAAAAATAGTGCTCAAAACAAATGAAAAAATTAAGCGTTCCCAGCGACCTCTACGTTATTCAGTAACTAATAGCACGTCCTTTTTTAGCGAGTTTGGATTAAGTTAGCTAAATAATGACGAGTTATAACAAAAAACCGAAATACAAAAATTGTTTCTGACTGCCCATAACTTGTTCAAGAAACAAAAGGGTATTAAGTAGGTATGTTCGGCTAAATCGATGAATTTTTATTTTTTAAGGTATTAGGTTGCATGCACAAGCCAAATGGCGCAAATTGCATGAGCGTCTAAAGGCGCTTTAAGGTTCCGAGGAAGGTTCTGATTGAATAATTTCAAAATTAAGACTAAGTATTTTGATCCAATCAAAATCATACTTTCTGTGTGCTACAGCTATTTCACTTGTCTTGGATAATACTGTAGAGTGAAACATCACGTAAAATCAAAGCCAACCTATATTTTTTACAGGATGAATGCACTATGCGTTCGCGAATTTCATTTTTGGTAATTGTAAACCACTATGAACAGGGTTATTGGTTATCTTTCGATTCGCTTTATCCCGTTTATTTTTGGACGAAAATTTTTTTAGGTGTAAAACTTGTAGTATTTTGGAAATGCCGTCAAAATTTGGATCCGATAAAATAATTGAACGTCATATAGGTACCTACTAAAGTTATGGGGTAAACATTTGCTTTTTTTATTCGAACACCCCTATATTATTACGTATCTAAGTAGACTTCCTTCTGGTTTCAGCAATATACAGGGTGTCACGAAGACCTTCTATTACCCGTTTCTGAAGAACTACACATGCTGGAATTATGAAAATTTCTATAGGTGGTTTAAGCACAATGTTCTATCGATTAAAAGTATTGACAATATTAATTCGTTGAGATGGGACTTCCGGGGACCCTACCCTTAAGAATTTTGCGAAAAACGTACCTAAACTTAATCGATTTTATCTCCTTTTCTTAATCTAGAGGGCTTAAATTTTAGATGAATAATACTAAAATGTATTTAAATATCTCTAATACGTTAAGGAGTTAGACTGCTTCTTGTACATAGTGTCTAATGGATTTGTTTTGCTGAAAATTTCATTTATATTTCAGCAAATTTTATTAATTTGAAAATATTACAGGGCGTCGAGAAGAGACTGACCAATTCATAGCCCAATAACTCGCTTATTTTAAATAAAACACCGTATGTTTAATAAAGTAATTTGATGCACCTTTTTTAATCGATAGAACATTGTACGTAACCCTCGTATACAAATATTCAGAATTCCAGTATGAGTAGTTCTCTCGGAAACGGCTAATAGAAGGTCTTCGTGACACACCTTGTATAGTTTGGCTATTTTCTAATCGTCACGGCTAACTTTCTTAATTTTGCGAATGTTCTTCGCCTCGTATAGGTACTCATTTTTATGACTGAAATATCTCAGAAAGTATTAAAAATAAAGTATAGCCACTTTATATTACTGAAATCAGAAAAATCTCTCCCTATATATGTAATTATATACTGGGTGTTCCGAGGGGTGTTACCGAGGGTGCTCCGTTTAGAAAACACATGTGTAATTTCGATATAATTCGACGCTTAATTGTTTTATCAAATCCAAATTTTGACGGCGTATCCAAAATACCTCGCAAAATGCTAGGTAGTTACAAGTTTTTAACTACCAAAATGTTCGTATTTTATAAAATAAACGACATAAAGAGTGTCAAAATATAACCAATAACCTCACCAATAACCTTGTTCAATTCATATGGAGAATTGCAGAAATTTACAAGGAATTTCAGGAATTTACAGGGAATTGCGGGAATTAGCGAGGAATTGCCAAGGAATTGCTTAGGAATTCCCAAGGAATTGTGGGAATTTCCAAGGAATTGCGGGAATTTTTTGGACTAAAAGGAATTGTGGTGTTCAAATTTTTTCAGCGGTTTACCCCTCGGTTCTTCAGTTATAGATAAACCACCAAACCGACACATAAATTAAACAACAATTTGTAAAAGAACTGGAACCCGTCAGAACGCGTTAATATATTCCTAACAAAATAAAACATATTACAGATAAAATTGAAAACTCGCTAAAGATATATTAACCTTTACCCACGACCCACTCTAACTAACAAAGTCGGTCGTGCCTTACCTCACTGTGAATGATTCTTGTGAAAGTTATTTGTGTTTTAATAAGCTGTTACTATAATACCTATTGTTTATATCATAGGTGTTTGTTTCTATTTCGTAATAAAAATAAAAAAAAATAAAAAATAAATATGAATTTTTGTATATTGCAGGATGGAGCAGAGTAAAGAGGCACCAAAATGGAGACATTACAGATAGTGAAAATGATATTGAACCTTTGATAATCGACCGGGGACCCTATTTTGATAAGAGCGTTTCCAAAAATGTTACGGCTCTTGTAGGAAAAACTACTTATCTGAACTGCAGAATAAGAAATCTGGGGAACAGGACTGTAAGTACCTAGTATAATATAATATTTTTTATTAGTAGCAGCAGTAAAGAATTATTATGGAATATAAATGAAGGAAATTTTATAAAAAAAATATATATTTAGTAATAAATTTAAGTGGTCTTTACTATTTTCCCTAGTAGGTACATCATGTTACTTTCGAAAAACAGACATGTACATGTACATTGTACATGCTGGTAATTATCAAATCAATTAGCGTCACAAACGCAACGCAAAATAAACTCATTGAATGCAATAAATTAGCAGTTAAAGATATATTTTAAATTTTAATCCCTTGAGTCCAGTTCTGGCTCTATTGGCCATCATAATCGTGGAGCAGGTAGTAGATGCACATCCACACCAATTCCTTAACCAGTTATTTAAAAATAGGAGTAAATAAGTGAACCATATACAGAACCATTTACTGGCAGCTTATTGC
Organism: Rhagium mordax; assembly: GCA_963680705.1. Taxonomy (NCBI): domain Eukaryota; kingdom Metazoa; phylum Arthropoda; class Insecta; order Coleoptera; family Cerambycidae; genus Rhagium; species Rhagium mordax. Next base: position 77,061,983 of record OY796657.1, read on the forward strand.
GTTAAAGCCTCAATTTTTAGTAAACACCCCAAACGTAGTTTCGATAATTACAACAAGACTAACACTAAATCACTGATTTGTTAACTTACTAATTATTTAAATAATTAGTCACTTAAACTATAACACTACTTTTATCCATCATTATCCACTACTAATCACTGTTCCTTTTCTGTTGTGTTCAGTTCACTTTCCAATATTCTACTCCATAAAGTGGATTCTCTTGGCCTTTATATTTGCAGATAATATACCTTCTGACATAATTCCAGATTCATCTCTAGATCATTTTACAATTCTCTAATCTTCTAATTCGTTACCATATCAATAACGCCATCTCTGGGACCACCACCACTTTAATATTCTAATAATAGGAATTTATGTTAGGCATGCTACTTCAAAATATCAACACTGTCATCTTAAAAAGAACAACCTCTAATGTGCTGAATCAGATTCTGGAGTCTAGAAAGCCTCGTTCTAATTCAATTGTCGAAGTTAAAATTTTTTAAAAAAGGCCAAAAAAATTGCAAAGGAGATAAAATCGTCTATATCTAATGGTTGAGTGCCGGCTTTGCAGTAATAAATATTTTGTTTCTGGCTGATTGGACGTATTCTAAGTGCCAAAAGAAAAAGATAAATTAAAATTATCACATACCTGATTATCTGGTAGAATATTGAACTATGTATTTTAAATATTTATCACAGCGAGAGGTAAATTACGGTTAGTCGATTGCTTATAATATAAAGCAAATTATTATTACTTAGTGTTAGGTCAGGTCAAACATACAACGCATTCAATATCGATTTTGCACCTACGTGTTCCATATTGTACTCCATTAAATCATTAATTTCTATAGACACTGTTTGTGTTCACCCAAAGTTATCAAAAAGAGCAGTTTAAGTAGTGGTGGTCATTGCTGGGGTGAACGGAACTCGGAGCTGATGTCTGGCTATAGATTAATTTTTACATTTCTCCTCTTTTTCCCACGAACACTGTCATTGAATTGTGATTTGAAAATACTTACTTCTTATTGTTATTATTATTATTATTATTATTATTATTATTATTATGATGCTATCCAATATTTCCCTCGGTCTCCCAGCATCTGGAATTAGTATAATTTTCACTGGTAGGTGCCTCCTAACTTTACAGTAGCTCGCTGAGTTCAATTAGTTGATTTTTCTCTTTCGAGCAAGCTGGTTTATGAACTATGAATATTTATCAATTTTCGTTAAACTATCTCAAGAAGTTATCATATATAGAAAATTGTCTAAATGACCGATAATATTTTTTATATACATTTTATTATATTAACTAAAATATACAGGATGGGTCAGGTTGTATGGTAAAAAATTAATATTTGAATATATCATGAAAAATAAGATAGACTTGTCTCAGGATTTTGCTATATAACCCTTATGTTTTTTATACAAGGTATGTGTATTGTAAAAAATAGTAATTAAGTCGCTGTTGTTTTTAAATTTTTGTTATTAAAGATTTTGTTTCCTGAGAGTACCTATTTTATTATTATTACATTAGGATTTCAACTTCAAAAAGGTATGAAAAAATCCAGTGGCGCATAGTTATAGGCATTCTCACCAAAAAAAAATTGTGTGAACGCACGCCACTGAATTAGTTTTGAAAAACTAATATCCCAAGTTCATGGCGCACTATAAAAAATATAAACCAACCAAATTTCATTGATACGACCGTTTTTTACCGAAAGATATTTAAATAATTCAATGAAAAATTTTCAACTTTAACACCTGGTATAAAAAAAAATTTGAGTTATATAGCAAAATCCTGAGACACGTCAATACTGTTTTTTTCATGCTCTATTCACATATTAATTTTTTACCATACAACCTGACTCACCGTATTCTTTTAGTGATGACAATGTGTCCTTTATCATTTGATTGTATAAATGTATGTTTTGTATTTTAACTTACACGATGCAATTATTCAATTACACCGATTAAATTGTAGTTATTAATTAAATTATCCGTTTACAGAACGAAGATAAAACACACGCAAATATATTGTCGTGTATTTTAATAAATAAAAATTAAATTAAATACTTTAAAAAGAAAAATAAAAATTCAAAATAGTTCATATATAACTTCACCCTGAATAATAGCAGCAAATAACTCACTTTAAATAAATAAAAAAGGTTTAAACACACAGTTTTAAAGGATACCACTTCGAGGAAACTTATCTTCGTTGCAGAAACACCTGGTACGGGATAACAGTGAGACGGTCCACCAGATGTGGCTCCTCGTACCACCTAAAACAGAAAATTAAAACCACAAAAATAATAAATAAAATAACAGTAACCATGAGAAAGATAATATTAAACAAGTTAATCAATCTCTAGTGTCAAATAAGCAACAATTAATAAAGAATGAGCAAGGTTGTAGTTTTATCTAGCGAAAAGACTAACGTAGAAAACCGTAATGTTAATATTTGATGTTAATTAAGATTAAATTTTATGTAAAACTGATCATCTATGCCACAAGGATAGACACATTGTAACTTAAAATCGTAGAAAGGTATAGTGAAGTGAAAGCTTAAAATATAATGCTTCATCGTAGCCAAGAACGGCAAGTCAAATTGTGATTTAACGAAATGTGACATATTGGATATGTATAGAGCGGTCATGAGACCCAGAGTTCAAAAATGATATGATTTCCACAGCAAAATATAAGAAAAATATTTCACGTATTGGAAGTCGTTCCTGAAAATAAATTAGAAAATTGTGTTAAAAACGAGCAAAAGTAGAAGTAAATCACGACTTACCAGCTAAAATGAATATTTTAATAAAACCCTGGCTACAGCAGAATTCAATAAACAGAAGAAAGAAAAATCGGGTACTTACCTAGTACATAATTGAGGACTAAATCACATGAAATAGACTTGATTAATTGTGGAAAAGCACAAAATATTGAATAAGACAGCCATTTTACCACGGTCAATGAACTTTAGTGAAGGCCGTTGGTTTAGAAATTCGTTAAAATCCATAGAATATAAAATCCAATAGACTGCTCATCCCTGATAAGACAAGAAAAGGGAGACATTTTCTTTTGAATCACAAAATTTAAGAATTTCATTTGTTAATAGTTTTAATATAGAGGCTTCTAGCTTAAGTAATTTTCCAAATTTGTTGATATAAATGAATAAATGTTGTTAAATTGAAATCTACGTACGTCTAGTTTAATAAAACAACAGATTCTGCTCATTTTACCATTATATACAGTATCCGTGTTTTAGTGAGGTCGACATCTGCGAGTCTTGCTAAAGAACTGCACGATTGAGGCATAACCAATTCAAATTCAATAATTACAGGTTCCTGCACCTCATGCAATACCAACTTTTAATTAGAATCACTTTAAAATAATACAAAACATATGAAGAACTTAATTTTCATTTATTAATAAAATTTACATAAGATAAGGGATTCGAAAGGTAAGTTTCTTCCTAAGAAAGATCCCAAGGAGACCCTGAAAAAGAAAACAAGAATTACAGAAACTTGAAAGTAAGTTATTCGCTACGCGCTGTACACACGGTCTTTTATCAACGCAGTAGACTGGTCGCTGTGTAGCAGGTGCACGTTTTAGTATTTTGCATTAGTAGTACGGGTGTACTTAGTCAAAAAAGGTCACAATTGTAAAAACTAGTAGATAAATTCTAAAATTAAATTAAATCACTATATTTCTTAAATAAAATTAATACTAAAGATATGCTATTAAAAATATTCTTAAAACTAACATGCAATAAATATTAAATTAAATAATACCACCTACCTTTTAATAATTTAAAATAATCAAACTAATAATAATTCAATAAATCAAATAAAAAATATATACAAAAATTTCGCCTACCATCAAAAATAAAGTGGGGGCACAGAAAGACAAAAAGAATGGAATAAATAAAATATAATGAAAATATAATTAATTTCCTCTATCACCACAATATAAATTATAATTCTTAATTATGTGCAATATGTAATTATATTTTGTTACTCGTTTTGATCTCTATTTTATTTAAATTACTATAGGTAGATTATGAAAAAAATATATTTAAAGTTCTGTACAATTTATTGCAATTAATGAAAAACTTTACCTGTTAAGAATAAATATTTTAGGAGTACAAACACAACATGCGATTGTGTAGGCTGGAATAACACCAGTACAATTTTCAAACAAATCGAAACAAAAGAAAAACCATGTATGGATTTTGTATAAAACTGAGTAATTTGTTCTTGTTTTTGTTGAGTTTATATTTAGAGTAAGAAGATATGCGGGGTATTTTACCATTAATTTTATTTTGTTCTGTATGCGAAAAGAAGTAATCAGATTATTGGCATTTTAACTTTTTCCTTCTTTAATGAGATACGTAGGCAGTAAAACGTACAAAATAAAACTCAAGCTAATTAGGGAAGGTACTTACTAATTAGAGCTATTATTAAACTTTCTTCAGACTTTTGATTATTATTTTTATTAATTCGAGAAAATAACCACGTAATACTCCCCTAAAAATAATTAACATTTTTTAAAATAAACTCATGGTCGAAAGGAAAGCCACTTGTCTCTCGGTCACGTCACGATGATCCCATTCACCTTCTGTAAGAGAACTGAAAGTTTGTCAGAAATAACTAAACAGAGTGTGTGTTCGCTGGCTATAATTAATTCTTGTACGAGGACCTCCTAATGGTATAGGGGGTCGTATGAACAGTGGTGTTACAAAATTAGTAACGTAAAAGGTTAATGAAATAAAGAAAATGAAAAAAAGGAAGCTCTTTATTTTAAAAAACTTTTAAGACAAGGTGAAGTTTTATTTTTACCTAACAATATACTATTCTTCTTATTATTATTTCTTATACCAATTCTACTTTTTAGACAAATCAGCAAATTACTCAAAATCAAAACCAAACTGTAACCAACAGCTATCCTCCGGGCTATGTACCCCAAGCGCTGAATTACGAGTTTCCAGCTTCGGCGAATTTTGTGTAATAATATCATATTACACTAAAAAGCAAATAATGAAACATATTATTTCTGATTTTAAATAACAGTGTTAATGTGCTCCGGCCGTATCCAATTTCTAGAATGAGACGTCGATGGGCAAATTTTTTATTTATTATTAATTATGATTTATGAATGTATGATTATAGTTTTTTATAGTTTAGGTACCTACCTATTACTTAATTTTTTTCGGATATTGTGTTTCTTAAAGTACGAAAATGATTATCATTTTGTTAAAGCTTCGTGCAGACCTGAACATTACGCCGAACAAGAAACAGAACAACGAACCGAACGGCAATCGGAACACTAATTTGGACGGGACTACGATTGCGTTTGCAAACAGGTCCGTAAATCCTGGCCGTTCGGCAAACGGTTTGCGGCGTTCCCATCACTTGTCGGTTTTGTCTCCGACATCAAAGAAAATGCACGCGAATGCGTTTGCAGGTGTGGACGGGTCAAACAAAACGGCGAACAGATCTTTGCTGGTGAGCCTCAGTCCAGTGAATATTTTAGCGTTTCTCCTGTCTTTTGAGTGTTTGTTTTGTTTCTACACAATGGAGTGGACAGAAGAAAAATGCCTTCGAATTAATTAATGTTTATCGAAAAAAAAAAAAAGAGTTCTTATGGAAAGCAAAAATATCCACAACATTTTAACAAAATTAAAAAGCAAGACGCCTGGGAGGAAATTTCCCAAAATTTAAATATTGAAGCAGAGGAATGTAGAAAAAAATGGCGTCCTTATTAACATTATTTCGGAGAGACATTTGCAAAATTGAAATTTTCTGCTCTTTGTGCATAAAAATGTGTTTGCCACCATCGTCTTGTTTTTCGCGATTTTTTCTTCGCAGTTAATAACGAATAATGAATACATATACGCTACTGCTGCTACACTTTTATCCATCTTGAACTGAGAACTACTGAAAACAATTACGGGAACAGCACAAACGTTCCGTTTGTTGTTCGGATCGTCGAAATCAAAAAAGGCCGTTCGCCGTTCTGTTTGCCGTTCGGTTCGTTGTTTTGTTTATTGTTCGGTGTAATGTTTAGGTCTGTACGAAGCTTTATATTGTAGAAGGTTATGCAGAGGATGTCCATTGTTTTTAATAGTGCCATCAAATAATTCAAGATTTACATTTTTGACACTCATTTGAAGCATTGAGTAAAAAATAATAAAGAGTTGCAACTGTCAAGGTTTCGAGATTTTAGTATTGTATTTCTTTGCCAATAACTTCACGATTGTCATCAATTTTTAGTGCTATGGGAAGGTATTTGTAATGTGGCTGTATAGCCCTTAAAATTGAAGACGATCATGAAGCTATTGGTGAAAAAATACAACACTAAAATCTCGAAACCTTGACAGTTGCGCCTCTTTATTATTTTTACTCAATGTTTGACGTTAATAGGAGGACAGAAATAAGTATACAGTGGTTATATTGCAAATGTTACAATTAAGTTGGGCAAACAAAGCCTTGAATTTTTTTCTGTATCTCAAATGTAACAACTGAATCTACTAGTACTGATGTTAATATAATGTGCTAATCTGTGCTGCTGAATATGCAACGTGCTGTGACTATACGCTAAATGGTCGAAGGTTTCTCCTGATCATATACTATACCTCAGAAATAGGATCTGATATTAATAGACCTGGAACGAAAACTAAAAAACAGATGGATGGAACGCGAATGTACAATATATAAATTAGGGACTTTTATTTCAAAATATAATATAATAATTTTGAACAATAACAACTTGTCAGTAATTAACTATTAAGTAATTTAATAATTTCTTCGGGTTTCAAGTTATTGCAGCTTAATCATCTAGCAAAATATTGGATTATTTCACAAGTAATTAATTTTTTTATTTTAAATAAAAATTGAAAGGCCGCTTTACAGAACCTGTATTATTGAATTTGAATAATTTAATTTCGGTAGTTGTCAAATAATTTTTAATTTAGTTACCGTGTTCTTGCCTACCATCCTATCAAAAGTAATTAAATTATTTCACAAGTACTTAATCATCAGGACGAGCTTTAGTTTAACCGTTACTTCTTGGTAATTAACAATAAATAAAATTATAATAATATTTTTCAACTGTCTGTCTAATTTTCTCACTAGATGTATTATTGGTGTAAAATATTTTAATAATCGTGTCTAAGGATTCAAAATCATCTCCAAATACACAAATAGTAATGTTCATAGATATGTATTTATTTTTTTTTATATCGAGAGAAACAAATAATAAACAACTGGATGGTTTTCAATGCTAGGATTTCAAAATATTAAAACTAATAATGTAGCATAGATATCCAAAACAGTCAAGAACGCAATACCTTTTTCGAAAATATTAATAAACCTAAGATTGTACTTGGAGATATTAGATATAAAGAAGAAAATTAACATAAATAACCTACAGCTATTTCCCTAGAAGTTAGTTAAGTAAGTAGTTATAATAGGCATATACTTTTCCAGAAGAAAATACTGGGTCTTTTACAACACAAGGAAACTTGATATTTGCAAACAGAATATAGTGGAACTAATTTCCATAAAAAAAATTCACATTCGGAAGGTGGTACCTACAAGCTTGCTGTGTTCTTCTGGTGGTTCATGCATCTACATTCCATCACCGACTCTTGTTACTTAACATCTCGGATCGAATACGAGTACGGTCAAGACAGATTTGCGCTCACACCGTTGTGACAGATTTACTTACGTTATTTTGTGGATGAAGTATAAGTAGCCTTTAACCTTATAAATCAGCTTACAATAACATCACCATGACGCAGGCATTTTTCTGTTTTTCGTAAATTATTTATGACGTCTTTGAATCTCCGTGAGAAATAAAAGATACGTTCCACTGCCTCATAAAATATTCTCGCTCAAAAAATGTAGATGTATTCTTTTACTCCTTTGTGTACGGAATATTTAAATATAATAAAAATATTCGTGCGATATGATATCATTATTTATTACACATATCACGGTGTTCTAGTTTTATTTATTATAGCCAATTGCCGTTGCTTAAATATACTTAAAATGCGATAAATATTTCTAGATGCCTATTTGTACTGAATGTTTTCATGGGATAGAATTTCATAGTATTCTAAAAGATAGCGGCTTTAGGTTTGATGTATTTAGACAATATTTCTACCTGGTTTTATTTTAAAACCATTTCTCTCGATTAGAGCCTTGACGTAGCTCTAGTTCCAAGTACGACCTAAACGTTTATGGATACGAGATACCGTGAACATGGAAATGAGAATGACCGATATTTGAGGCCATCGAAAAGAACAATTTGAGAGTAGAATATATTTACTATGCAAATTGTACAATGTAATCCAACGGTCACTATTTCAAAGATAATAAATTGAATCCGGCAGGCTCATGACTTTTAAATATTCATTATTACTCTAAAAAGTAATACATGAACTAGTTTAGAAACACCTTATGAGGCAGTTATAATAAACGTCTGATTTTCATTGAATTAAACTCAGTTTTTGTAGTATTCTTTGAAAAATGTTTGAATTTATGTATTGCGTAATATATTGAAGAAGTACCATCATGTGTAACCTCACTTAAAAATACAAAAAATTATACAGATGTTAGAACAAATAAATTAAGTATGTAAAAACACGATCAAGACAAGTTTAAGTGTTATTTTATAGGATACAAAACTCTTTAAATAATTAAAGATAAATATATATGCGAGTAAAGTGGGCTTTGTTAAAAGTATTAATATTTTAATGGCAATAACTTCTAAATTGCTAATATACACGAGCACTTCTATTAACGAGTGTTATATTAATATAGAGAACGGTTTAATTGCTTAAAAGATTATAAAATATTTAATGACGCATTTTCCCAGATTGGTTAGGTAGTTTATGTTTATATCCCTTGGGTATACTTGTTATTCTCTTTAGGTTGGCTCTTTGCTTTTCCTCGCCGAATTTCCAAAGAAAGTTTATCTGAATCCCTTATTTGTCATTAGCCTGAATAAATACGTCGTCATCATTTTGGATATCTCTGAGTAACTCAAACCTTAATGAAATTTATATTTATATAGTAAAAAAGTACATGTAGAAATGTTCACATCGTATAGAGACAACACATAATTCCACAACCTTGTCATACTTACCAGAAAGAATAATGAGCATATGAACAATCATGGATGATTGGACCAATCTACACTATTGGACCTGCAAAAATTTTGAAAGTAAATAAAATCAAATGTTATGCAACAAGAGCAGAATGTTTATATATTCACCGTACATGTAGATAAGAAGAAGCAACGACATTAAACAATAACGTTTAGAATAACTACTAAGAGAAGTGTGAAAGTAAAATAACTTGCAAGTTACAATTTTGAAAACAACAAGTTTAAACAATTGGTAACAACAAGAGGACATACATTTCAAATATACGCCGCGTAATAAATATTCATTCTTAGCTTTTTGATCAAAACCGGTTAACTCTGATCAAAATTAAAAAAAACTGTATTTACAGTATTCCGTGTTGTGAATGTGACAAATATTATGTTGGTGAGTCATCCAGACCCTTCAGTGTAAGATTGGGCGAACACAAAAGTTATATTACAAAAAATGATATTGGAAAATCAAAAATTTGTGAACACGCTTTCGAAAACGGACATCCAATAAATTGAAATGGAGCAAAAATTTTAACAAAAGAACCGGACAGTACAAAGAGAAAAATTAAAGAATCTGCAATAATTTTACCGAATGAAGAAGACAAATGCGTATCAAATTATTCTGTAGATTGTTGTACAATATGGTTACCGATGCTAAAAGAAGAACTTAGCAACTTGAATATCTAATCTAATCAACTTCTCTGTGAGCGTAGTAAGTATCTATGGTTATGATATAAACATTAAAATCATTGATTAAGGAATGAATAAGATACGCGACTTCAATGGTAAAGTGCGAGGCCTTTTTTGGCAGCGAGATCTCGGCAAGTTGCGGGCATTCCTGTGATTTACGTAGTATGCTTTTGACAAACCTGTGTCATGTCTGGTTTTATATAATTTATAATCTAGTGAAAACAAAAATTTAATGTTCAGATTTTAGTTTAAAAATATGTGACGGTTAAAAGTCAAACAAACGTTGACAAATAGCTGGCCAGAGAGAACATACTACGTTAATAATTTTAAACTAAAATTAATCTGGATATTAAATTTTCATTACCACTAGATTATTAATGATATAAAACCAGACACGACACAGGTTTGTCAAAAGTATACTACGTAAATCACAGGAATGCCCGCAACTTGCCGAGATCTCGCTGCCAAAAAAGGCCTCGCACTTTACCATTGAAGTCGCGTATCTTATTCATTCCTTAATCAATGATTAAAATGTAATTTCATGAATTACACAAAAAAAGATTATTGGCTTGAAAAAGGAAACAGGTTAAGTTTCCGAAACGTCTGCAAAACATCATTGTTTTTATTTTATTTTATTTTATTTATTTTTTTTAAATCCAGATATTTTTTAGATTGTCTGGGTAATGTTCAGAAGTGTGGCAGTAAATCCCAAATAAGAACAGAAAGAAAAAAGGAATATTTAATTTTATCAAGTTTCGTATAATATAGTTGAGGTCATGAATTCAAATATCTGAATAGTTTTCCTATCCTTCTGATATCGTGATAGTTAAATTCAAAGGTGATATAAAAAATATTTGACCCACCCCAACAACAATTAATTATTGGTATGGTTGGTTTTTGTTTTTCTATTTATTTTCTTTCGGTTGCAATTTTGTACCAACTTTAATCAGGATTGGTACCTAAAGGTACATGCCTAAAATGTTCTATTTTAGGTAGTTCATTGATGAAACTTGTATATCTTGAAAATTGAATCTTGAAATATGTTGATGAGGAAACACTTACTTATTACATCTTCATATTGCAATAAAGTAATGATGTGTGGCAAAAGAAAATTGGACTGAATTCCAAGACCATGCCATATTTTAAGTCATTTACAAAGAAGCCGTTTAGCAAACCAAATTTAGACCTAACCGAGTTCGGCTGGATGCATGATGAGAATTTTCAACTGTTACTAGTGACTTACCGGGTGGTCTAGGACCATATTATCTTATCATATTACATTACATATTTAAAATTTATTAAACACATTGAAGAATATATAATAATATTCTCCAATATATTTGCTATTCTATCATTTTGATGCATCGGTGCACAAGAATTGTAAAAATCAACGGTTGTCAAAACTTGAATCCCCGTTAAAACCTCTACCACCTCAAAGTAGCTTTTATCACAGATTTAGCAATTTGATTTTTCCGTGTTTCTCAACAGTGATTTTCAGCAAGTTTGATATTCAGATTTGGAACATTTAAAAGAGAGAAATTAGTCGCCTTTACGCTAGGTGAATAGTTTTGTACTCAAGGATGCAAAACGCACTTCCAGACTACTCTTGTAAACTGTAAGTTAGGGTTTGTGAAACTGACGCTTTCTTTGAAAAATATTTAACAATATATTTATAATAAGGTATGCACATGATTTTTGAATTAAATGTAATTTTGTAAATTAACTTACTAAATGGCTATCGCAATAATAAAAAACGGTTAAAATGTAACCCATTATCAAAAAAAAAAAAATTAACAAAAAATTATTATTTTAAGGAGCCGCAAAAATTACGGTGACATCATGCAAATGGCTGCTGTGGTGTTGTGACGTCAGACACTGTCATTTCCATTTAATGTTTGATGTGTAAAACTTGGTAAAATAGCGTTTAATGCAGCATTTTACAATGGAAAAGAACGATATTATTGATATTAAGCATCCAAAGTACTGTTAAGTACCTCAGTGCCAGGCGTTCACAAGAAAAACACCAGAAAAGAGATCTGTCTCATTACCGATATACGATCAAGTGCTAAATTAAAGAAAAAACGATTTTGTACCTTTTTAAAATCATATAATTTCAGTTTATGTATTTTACTTTTTTTTTCAATTAGAGGAAGATATTATGGAAAACCATATGATGTTTAAATTATTGGGTAGTTACATACATTTAATAGATCATGTATTTTGATTGTCAACCAAATTATCTCTCTGGGCTTTTACAAAATCTGTTCTACTCACTTTTCTCTGAAAAATGTTAATATTTAACACCGAAATCGCAAATTAGGCCGTTGGTATTAATAAAAAAGGTGATTTTCAAGAAGTTCTATCTCCAAAAGATTTTATTACATAGAATGCATCTTTTAGGTGTAAAAACTTGAAAAATCATAGTCCGTACGCACAGAATGATGGGGAAAGTACCTAAAAATGCATAATTATGCAAAAAAGTGCATTTTTTGCTGTTTTTGTGCATATTCAAGGGTTTTTCAAAGATATTCATTTAAGATTCATAAAAATTTGAGAAAAACGGTTTGTTTTAGTATTATATAAGCCTTAAGTAACATATTGGGTCATTTAAGACCCTTTGTGGGCCGATTGTAGCCATTAAACGCATTCAAAAGTGCATAATTTGCATCCGTCTAAAAAAAATTTTAATAATTGCTCTAAAATTAATAAAATATCGTCCAAATTTTATACTCGGGGGTTTCCGAGGTAACTAATTACGAATTTGAAGAGAAAATCGGAAATTTCAAAATGGCTGACTGATAATGGCGCGAAATTTAATTTATAATAAGGTATAATAAAATAAAATGAAATTGTTTTTGTCTTTAAATATTAGAGTATCGATGGATAATTTGAATTATGACAGTAATTTTGGTTCTCACATAACTGAGCTATGCCTTAAGTTTGATATTGTTTTTGTGTTGTAATCTATCCTTTGTTTACTGGATTAGTTGTTAGCTAATCTGTACTTAATTTACAATCTTAATGAAGTTGTAATTCCATAAGCAATTTAGTTTCATATTAAGAGAAGTATATTTCAAGGCTAACCTGAAACCTCGATATTTTAAAGGCATTTTGAAGGAGAAAGGAATAATTCAGGTAAAGTCAAGGGTTAATAAATATATAAAATAATAAATAAGTAGAGATAGAACTACATCGGAGTCTTACCTACTGGCTGATGTGTACATGGATGTGCTGGATTCCAGGATAATGTGGCACATCTTCAACAGCAAGTTGAAAGAAACAGAAGAGTAATTATTGCTATTCTTCTTTTACTTTCAACTTACTTATTATTTTAATTTTCTCGTAATAGTTAAAAATAGAACTACGAGCAAGCTACTCATATTCGTTATACTAAAAAAAAAATACAGTCACTCATCAGTTCATCCTAAAGTCAAACATCGCTTTATCAGTCATTTTCTCAACATCAAACAACAATATTATGGAATTCCTTACCCAACCTTTTTTTCTTAAATCCGCGCGCTTTATAGTTTTACAAGTTTTTTATATCATTTTCTCATTCTCCTACGATCTAACGATACCACGTGATTGTTAAGTAACACTCAACCTCTCTGTCTGAGGTCTTTTAAGTTTTCAGTAACATCCTTACAATATCTTTGATGTGTAACCCTGTCCAAACTTTATTTGATATTGATGGACTATTAAGATTAAGCAATATTTATATAGCAGTTTTTTCGAACCCTCTCCCACAATTTTAATTGCTCTTCTTCTTCACATTAATTTCACATGTCTCCTTGAAATTGTCTTTGAAAACATTGAAATATACCTTCAAACGCACGGTAATAATGTTTTTAAAATCACGAATAAAGGAAAAATATTATCACATTTTTAGTAATCCATCTTGCCAAATTTTCTTAATCGTCCATTTCGAAATAAAACATCTATGATTGGATACACGCAATGTATCCGTTCTAAAACTTTACACGTCGTATCGCAGATTTTAAAACAAGCGAAGGATGTGCAAATCTGGATGTCAAGTATCTTCGGATTAGATAAAGTTACTTACCACGTTCAGGGGAAACACAGAAGAGTAAAAAAGATAGACCACTTAATCTGATTCGTGCAACATATTTAGGACACTCAAGCCATTTTCTTTATCCTCCACCGATCTATGAACATAAAAGAACAAGGTTGTAAACTTTTCTCCCTTTCAACACCTGGCGGCAGCATTACATCAGAGTTAAATGGTGTAAGAATCATCGACTATGAAATATTGCCAAGCCATTAAAATTTTGCTCAGTTGCCAAATTTTGTGGGAAAGTCTGGAGATAAAGTATTGTTTTACGCCTCCATTATCGAACCGCGGGTGTTCTAGCGATAACAGTCATCCTCTTACAGTATCGATGTTACTGTTATTAGCAGAGGAGAATGGAAAGGCGAAGGAGAATATAAATAGATCGACACTTCTGATAATCCGACCCTTTAAAACAATACGGTACTGAGTGATGATCCTCGCAACCTGATTGAATAATTGTTGTATTAAATTGAGCAGATCGATGTATAATGTATGGAATACAGTCTACGTGAAAAATAGGGCCTGTTCATATTGCTAACTTTCATAATATATTATAAAAAATATTATGTGAAATATTTATCCAAAAGTTGAGGCTCATAATGACTAATACTAATCAATAAATATTTTAAAGTTGTCATTTTGTTGCACTGGATAACAATAAATCTTTAAGTAAGCTTTGCCATTAGTTTCCTTATGCAGTATATGGAAAATTTAAATAATAAAATAATTCAATAAATAAAAATAATACAGTTTTACCTGTACCTAGATTAGACAAGGAACGATAATGATTGAAGACTATTAGCGTTATGTTATGAATAATATAAACTTGTACGATCTGTTTCTGTGATTAATTAGTCTACATGTTATTTGAATGGAGATATAGACAGGCATAATTATCGATTTTGGTTTCATACAAATCCGCACATCTTTAGGGAAACGCGTTACTCAACATCCACAACGTTTCTGTAAATATGTTTCTGTAGATATTAATACTCACGGTAATCAAGTAAATGTGTACCTTTTTACTTGGTCATGATTTCATCCTAAAACAAACCGAAAATTTCTTCGTGATTGGCTGTAGATTTAGATGGAAAAGAGAATTGTCGAAGTTCTAAATGTGGTTTGATCTCCATAATAAACTGTAGGATCCTCCGGGGTATCTTCGGTGACTTGAAGTTGGTCCAAATTTTAAGAAAAAAAAATTGTTTGAGAAAGAAACTTTTCTAAACCATCTGATTAACCTGATGTAAAACAACATTATATTCTTCATAGTGGTTTTTGGTGAAATTTAGGTTAGTCATAACTTATTATTGGAGCATGGCATCCACGTACATTAAAGCATCAACACCATCAGTAAATTAAAAAGTTTTGCAGAAAAAAATATTGCATTTGAAATTTGCCAACAAAAATTTGAATATATGCTAAAAATATAAGGCTATTTTCCGCAAAATCAGGGGTATAACTGATCGATAATTTTTCAATAAATCATTAGTGAGTGAATTCAGCACTCGTTTATTATGCCTCCGAATCAAGTGAATTTAACTATTCTTTAACGGCCTGATTGTAGACTGGATTCTTATTAATCACTATTCTTGTATATGTTATTAATGACTTCACCGACGACTTTGATCCTTGCCTGACCCTTTCTAGGACCTTTTGTATATATGTCCTGTATAGACGTTGAACGTAATGTGTAATTTTAGAACGTTGTTTTGACATGGTTTCCTAAAAAAATTAATATCTCCTTAAATCTTTGTCTGAATGGTAGCAATGTACCTATACATTTTCTTAAAGGAAAAGGATCGGGCTGATGGCGTAACAAATAGGTGGTGTTCTATTTAAAGGAAGCTAGTAATTTTGGATTAAAGTAGGCCATTTCTTTTCGATAATTTCTGACAACATTTAAGAATTGGCAACAATGACAAGAAAAACTTGAAAAATGTTTAAGAAATTATAGATAGTTAGTTATAAACTATCAAAATGTGATACTTCATAAATGGACACCCTGTACAGTGTACAGTCAGCAATATTAAAACCATGTTTCGCCAGTAGACGACACAAATTACACATAGGTATTTACATACTCCTCTTTATATCGGATCACCTAAAAAGTATGCACTACAATGAATTCCTTATACAATTGTCATTTGAATCATGTGCTACATATAGCATAGTATCTGGTTTTCACTAAGAAATGATATCATCTTGACCTTTGTTGACACGTATCAATGATTCTCAAATAATAAACTACTGTGAGGGACAGACAGAAGAATGAAATTTTGAGAGCTGTTAAGAATTGGATGTCTAATATGATTTTGTAAACTTCTTTGCTCTGCAGTTGATTTTACGATTTTAAAAATTGACTGGAAAATTATATTTTATATTTTTTTATTATTTAAAAAATTGTTATATTATAAACTTATATATATATAAAAATAACTGTGAAAGGTTAAACCTGAAATTTTACACCGTTTTGAAAACTCATTTATAATTTCGAAATTATCCAACTCACTTTAATTTGGTTTTAATACGTTGAGAATCTATAATCTTGACAATAATACAAATTGGTTAGATTGACGTATCTCTCTTCTCTTCTGTCTTTCCAGTTTTCAGTTTTAAAATTGTATATCCTGGATAGAGTTACAACGTGTTATTAGCATTAACACATACCTACTTATTAGCATTAACACAGACCTACATAACAGTAGAGATGAGATGAAGTTTTAGTTAGTTCTCTATGATGCAAATTAATTAGCACAACGCACATCCAGCGGTGTTTTTGTGAAAATATTGCAATTATTATAGCTAAGCTAAATAGCAAGAAACTTAGATATTAGAGAGCTCTTTGCCTTAAATGATAAAAATCTCTCTTAAAAGTTCACTTGATCTTTCGTCAGTTAAATATGTATGGACCAGGCAGCCTGCTAATTTGAATCATTCCACAAATTAACTTAAAAGCTTACGAAAAGAAAATCAGATAGCATGCAATGAAATACCTCAAAAAAGCATCGATTACTTAATTCGAGGCATGCCTGGCAGAGTTAGATATAGTGGGTCAGCCTGTGCGGAGAGCTCACTAGTCATTTGAACTAGATATGTATTATATTTTCTATGTCGCATATTTAACAATAAGACATGTAGGAACATAATTATCAAGGTGCGTGTTTTATTTGTCAGACTCAATTTTTCCATTCAGTTTTTTAATGTCCATCGATGACTGTAGGTAGGTACATAAAATGTGTTTCTATACATACTTTATTAAAAAGTGCGTCAAAAAAACTTTTATTATATTCCTATTATTGGAATGTATTTCGATCGTAACCACACAGTTATCGACCTATTCAATATGTATAAGTATAATCTATTTTTTATAAATTTCGTAAGTAATAATAGTAAGTAATGGAATAATTTGAAACTTTTCAAATTTATTTGATAGATTATACAGGCAATACAACAATCTATGTTAGTTGAATTATTTATATTGCGAAGGGAATCCATATGTGAGTAATATAAATATATGTATATGTAAAGGAAATGTTAAAAATGAAAGTCTTAAATCTCAAAACTCCTTTTTTAACTTTCTACCTAAATTTCCTAAATAGACCTTGTTTTAGGGAAATATTTTGAGTTAGAGTGGTTTGGAAAAATATATCGGTAAACGCGCAATCTATAAGATATATTTAAAATTGGTAAAATTAATTTTATATCGTTAATTTAGTTTTTAATAATATACTTCAGGACATAAATCACTATACTATCACTATAAATTGAGCCACGTTGGAAAAGTAATTAAGATCGCATTTGAGCTTAATAGAAGACTATAACGAATATGAAACTTACAATATGAAGTGCGCTAATGAAACTTATTTAGGCACCCTGTTCTATCAAAACTACACGGACGTTCGTTAAATAATAAACAAAATTAAGGGATCAAAATTGCTATGGCATTTAAATATGTATCTATTGAAAACAATATTATCTCGTGATTTATGATACTAGACCCATCGAGGCCAGTCGAGGAATTAATTTCCAGCAAGCTGGAAATCGTTTTAATACCTTCAGTTGGTCCTAAATGCGTGTAATCTGAGTTTACACCATCTCAGGAGGTGAGCATAACTTTTGAGAGCCAAAAAACCGCGAAATTTTTGCACTTTCTTCAATTTTTGCTTGTAGCTCGAAAACGGTGCTTCGGACGGAAAATGTCATCCCATTCAGTATTGTAGAGGGTTAAATTCTGCGTCGAAAGAACATCTAAAACTTCAAATTCGGTTCAGTGGAAACCGGGGAAATTTCTCATTTCGGTGCAAAATTACGTTTTGCGACTTACCAAGACCACATATCTTTGAAACAGATACTCCTATTAAAAAACCCCATAGAATAAAAGTTGTAGAGAATAAAATTTCACGCCATATAGACACCTCAATTTTCAAATTCAGTAATTTTCAAAGACTAAATTTGGCATCAATTCAAAATCGGTTTTTTCAACGTTTTGTGTCATTTTAAGGAGATTCGAGGACCCTAGTATGAATGAGAAACATTTTTAATTTTAACAAAGTTGTATATTGCCATTAAATCCTTAAGTAGTAAGTATTATTAATATTAATTAATTAATAAGTAATTAATCATAGTTCTTAGTAATTTAGGTGCAATGAAGTAACAAAAACATTTAAAAAATTTACATGACATTTAAAATATGAATAAAATATGTTGTATGTACAGAAATCAATAGGCATGCATCACAAGATGAGGCAGCATTCAAGTTCGCATTTTCTTAGATGTCGATGGCCCTTCATCTATGAAGCTCTCAAGCTGAGCTGTCATGTCGAGGACCTCTTCATCGGTATCATCTTGAAAGGGACTATCTTCACTTATTTCTGCTTCTACGGCGATCGGCATATGGGACACTCCCTCATCCTCGAACGGTGCTGAATTCGAGCATGACTGGGCGTGGCAGTTGAGGCAAATTGTTGAACATTTCATGCCTACTTCCCTGTACACCCCTTCGTATATCCGCAGAACACTGTGTTGAGGATTTCAGCTGCAGCTGGATCCTTGGTGGTTCAGCCCTGGATTTGGAGGTAGACCCGCAGAATACTTCCAAAATCCCTCATAAAGCCAACTTTCAATCTAGCCTCTCTACTCCCAACAAATGCAGCCGCCGCCCAACATATTCTGTCATGCTCGAATTCAGCACCGTTCGAGGATGAGGGAGTGTCCCACATGCCCATCGCCGTAGAAGCAGAAATAGGTGAAGATAGTCCCTTTCAAGATGATACAGATGAAGAGGGCCTCGACATGACATCGCAGCTTGGGAGCTTCGTAGATGAAGGGCCATCGACATCTAAGAAAATGCGAACATGAATGCTGCCTCATTTTGTGCTGCCTATTGACTTCTATAACATATTTTATTCATATTTTAAATGTCATGTCAATTTTAAATGTTTTTGTTACTTGATTGCACCTAAATTATTAACAACTATGATTAATTACTTATTAATTAATTAATATTAATAATACTTACTAATTAAAGATTTAATGGCAATATACAACTGTTAAAATTAAAAATGTTTTTAGTACGTGCGCGTCATATAAATGTGGTACAACAGTTAACAGTTGTAACCCGAAAGTCAGGTTTTTTTAGTTGTGTATGGTTATCTTCCTGAGCTTGACTGATGCAAATTGTCATTTAAAAGCTTTGTAGGTTATGATCAAATCAGATGCGTCAGAATTGCAACATCTCCAGTTCACGTTATAAGTATCTGTGACAGATCTTATAATTAATGTCAAATTTGACAAGCTGAGCCAGATTTACATTGATAGAATCAAAGTGTACCACATTTATATGACGCGCAGTGTACTACCTCGAATCTCCTTAAAATGACAATGACAAATCGTCGAAAAACCCGATTTTGAATTCATGCCAACTTTAGTCTTTCAAAATGACTGAATTTGAAAATTGAGGTGTCTATATAGCGTAAAATTGTACTCTCTACAACTTTTACTCTATGGGTTTTTTTAACAGGAGTATCTGTTTCAAAGATATGTGGTCTTGGAAAGTCGCAAAACGTAAGTTTGCACCGAAATTTTCCCTGTTTCCACTGAACCGAAACTGAAGTTTTAGATGTTTCATTCGACGCAGAATTTAACCCTCTTTGATATTGAATGGGACTACATTTTCCGCCCGAAACACCGTTTTCGAGCTACAAGCAAAAACTGAAAGAAGTGCAAAAATTTCGCGGTTTTTTGGGTCTCAAAAGTTATACTTCTGGGATGGTGCAAACTCAGATTACAGATTATATTTATGAAAATTTGTGAGGTTTCTTCATGAAAAGCTACTTGAATTCAATTTTTCAGATTTTCAAGAGTTGTGAGTTGTCTGTAACCTACATCTATTTTTGAAATGGACTCATAAAATTGTTGCAAGAAGTGAGATCAAGGGACCTTGGTGGCTACCTAATCTGACCATGAATAGTTATTATTATTTCATGGAATTGGTTTTTAAGATAATTGCTGACGATTTATGCACACTGAGGAAGGTTCATCAAATATCAATAAACCGGGAAATTTCAGTTCTTAAAAAGTTCAGGTATCTTTCGGCATTTAATTGTCACTAGATAGGGTAGGGTTCCTCTTAACTACGAGTATATGCTCCTTATTCCTTCCCATACGTTTACAATAAATCGTTCTTAAAATCGACCTGAACTGAAGAGTTGGCCGAACACCTTGTGTTGTTTTTATTGAATATTTTATAATTTGTGACTGATAGTAAATCAAATAAGCGATGCAAGTTGTTGGTCCATTTTGTAATAATCGATAAGCCAATTGCAGAACTGTAATGGACATAGTAATTTTATACAAAAAATGATGCAACTGGTAACTAAAAGGTTCAAATTCACGTTAATATCTTTCTAGCAAATTCTTTACTGCCTCCTAGATTCAGCTAGATATATTTGCCTAATAAAAATATTACTATTACCAAAGCTAGTACCTTAATTTCAGTATGTAGACTCACAAGAAACGTTTCGTTTTGTTTAATTGTAGATTCGTTGGGTAATGAGTGTCTTATCGAATTCTCTCTGGGTAAGTATAAACGTTCTTTTGTATAAGCATTTTTCGACACTCTCTTTATAGTTTTTTCGTTTTGATCGCAAGCCAGTATATGGTTTAGACTTCAAGTTGTTTTTGATGTAAAACTTGCATCAAATTCTAACCTTATTCGCATGTTAGCTCAAAAACTGAAAATGGCATTTTTCATAATATGCGTTATTTCGTAGGAAATACTTTCGTATAGCCATGTGGTGCCTTGACGCTAGATTAATTGACATTGTGATGTAAATATATGATTCACAATCCTTTAAATTGCATATTATTGGAAAAATCAATAAAAGCAAATATCCCTTCAGCTAATACTGAAACACTATTGAAATATGTCAATAAATTCTAAGACTATTTTTTAAAATCGTTAATTAATTATTAATGTAACGTAATTATGTTTGTCTAAATAAATTAATAATGTTAAGTTGGTAAAAAAATTACGTTTGTTTCTATGTACACACTTATAAATTTGCATACACTTATGTGTAATATTTACTTCTAAATTTTATTTACAAAATTTCTTTTATTACTGTTAATAGCAGGGCCGCAAACAAAATTTTAAGCAAACAAGGAAATAGGGTTAAATAGCTTAATGTCTAATGCTTTATCTACTCTAGAAGTTTTAAAATCGTAAGTAAAATCTTTGATGAAAATTGTCTACGTTATCAACTTTAGGGAAGGGTTACTGTATTAATTTTGTATTTTATATAATTAAACAAGTGAGAGTTACCAATGTAGAACGTCAGTTACAATACACGTAAAAAATATGTTGAGGTAAATAAAAGAATCTGAAGTTGATTTTATGATTTTAATAATTAATACTGCTTCTAAAGATACGAAATTATAAAAAGGAGATCAGAGTTTGATTGTTTGAAGAATGAATATCCTACTATATAATCTTAGAATCTGACTCTATTGTTTAATTGCAAGAAACGGAAGCAAAAGTTCATAAAAATAGTAATTATTATCCTATTTGACTTGCTTCAAAATACTAATTAAGGAGGGTAATGATAATTGAGAGAAGCTTAAAATTTGCCTTATATTTTACTGAATGTAAATAAGGGTGCACCAAATTAATTATCCTTCGTAAATAAATCCTTTTGACTAAAAATCCATAGAGGCAAGGTATAATGTATCCAGTTTCAGGACCTAAGTACTTCTCATATTTTAAGGATCACAACTAAATACAATTAATTTAAATTACTTTGAGTGTATTTGTGTGGTAAATATTAGGTAATTTTCCTATACGTTTAAAGAAACTTCATACGTTCATAGCATACGCAGAATAATTTTAATAATTACGCAGGCACACACAAAAAAAGTGGTCGTTAGTTTGACTATATCAACTTATCTTTATGTATTTTGACTCGCTGAATTCGAATCCGGGGTCAGAATTGCTTCATCACCATCCAGTATTTTTTTTATT
The DNA here is from genome assembly GCA_963680705.1 of Rhagium mordax. NCBI lineage: Eukaryota > Metazoa > Arthropoda > Insecta > Coleoptera > Cerambycidae > Rhagium > Rhagium mordax. The sequence continues at coordinate 77,084,422 of OY796657.1, forward strand.
GTGGCCCACAGAGGAATTTTCCGAATTTAAGGGTGGTTTTCAACAATTAAAAAAACTGGAGGGTAATGGAGCAATTTTGACTCCGAATTCGAATTTGGTACGTCAAAATTCATAATGTTAAGTTGGACTAGTCAAAGTATCATACCACTTTTATCTGTGTCTTTTTTATGGATTTATGTGGCATACAATATAAGAAACTGACGTTTCAACTCTCTGAATTACATTTATTCGAAAATACAATTCTATATTATACAACCAATTTAGTTCCTGATTTAGTTTCTACAAAGTCAGTTGTTGAGTTTTAAGTTAGACATTAAACAAACTTAACACTCAAATTTCACTATTATGATTTGATTTCAAGATATCGTGCATATTAGAATTGTGTCACATGCACTTCCAAACTAGTTTAAATCAAATATGTAGTATAGATGAGTTTTCCATACAGATAAGTCCAGGATGCTTCGAATACGACAGGGATTGGGACGAATATACGAGTGGCTGACAACTCGCCTCAGTTCGAAATTTGCACATTAGGAGAAGGGCGCGGCAGTGCGCTGTGGCCACTCACTGCTCAGCCACAGCAGTCAACAGACAGCAGACTGTTGTTAGTATATCCTTAACCGTATTGGGATGTAGAACTCATGTCTGAAAGAAATTTTATTTACGTATTCTGGACCAACGTTTAGAAATTTTTCTAACTTCAATAATTCATCCTAGATAGGATTAATTATTGTAATTTTAAAAAATCTCAAAACACATTTAAATATTTCCATTGTTTTTTTCTTCGCAACAAAAATGTGATACTACAACATAAAATTAATTGTCGCTGCACCTCGAGTGTTGCAGGTGTAATAAAAATTATTATAAAAGAATCCAAACAAGGAACAGTAGACACGAGAGCCATCGGCTACAGCGCGGAGATCCACGATTCCCACCACTGTGTCCGCTTGCCTACAACGGGCACAAGTAAATCGCGCAAACTAATGTTCGAACCTCCTCGATCTTTACTGTATATTCATATTATATAATATAGAGTCCGGGCAAAAATATGAAATAATGTATCTTTTAGCGATTTGCTTAATAGAAAAATGCTTTAAATAAAAATTCTTTGGCGAATTTTCGTACACATTTTGGTGTTCCAGAAAGTTGCTGCAGTTTCAGTAATGAGGTATTCTCCTTTTTTTTTTCTTTAGAATCATCACATCATTTACATTCGAAGGCATCTCCACTTTTTATTATAGTGTAATATTCCTTCGTTCCGCCGAGATTCTAAAGGTGCGTATAGACTCTCCGAGGCTGCCTCGCGAGGCTGGCTCTGGCGAGGCAGCCTCGCGTATTGATTGTTCGTAAGTTAATGCGAGCCAACCTGATCGGCTCGGGTCGAGGCGGCCTCTCTCGAGCCAACGCATACGAACTCTGCTGTGGAGGCTCGGCTCGCGAGGCGGCCGCGCGAGGCAGCCTCGGAGAGTCTATACGCACCTTAAGGTGGTTACTTTGACGCCTGAGAGGCGGCGGTACTAGCAGGGCGGTGTATCTCGGGCGCCAGTTTCTGTTTTATAGTATAGTAGAAACACCGCTTTTCTTTAGCCAACTGCAGTGAAGAGACGGAAATGCTAGGTGTCTGTATTAACCTATAAAGAAAATTTGGGAAATTCGTGTTAAAAATATAAACAAGTTTATTACTGTGGTTAAGTACAAACAAACATAATAATGTACAGAAGACTTGCGGTAAGCAGGCAGTACTAGAATTGCAAGTCAACTACGGTTGAAAGCAGTAAGACATCAAACAGTAATACAGGCGAACGAGCAAGCTACGGTTAAGCAGGCAAAGCACTTTACTTACTCCTCAAGCTGGTGAACGGTGACGGTTTTACTTACTTAGTTGGGCTGGTCGGGCGGACTGCTAGATGAAAACTGAATGCTACGCTTCTGAATTTAGCACTCAAGTTCGCGGAATTAATAACTGGTACAGGGTGGGGAATATGTACAATGTATTTGTCGATTTGTGATATTTCAATCACCTATACCGACACAATAACAGAAGTTATTCTATTTTACTAACTCACTGGTAGACTGTGCGGATTACTTATTATGCTGATACTCGGTTTCTTATTATTTGGTAATTTGAGCGGTGTTTTATGTAATTAATTCTCTGGTTAAAGAAATATTGACGGTAACAGATTCATTGTGATTTAACAATACAGTGGCGAAAAGACACGGTTCTAAAGCTCAAATATAACTTAAATTGAAATGAAATAAAGACTGCCATAGAAATAAACTTAAATAACACGTACACAGGCATGTAATTAATACTTAACTACCTTAAAATCAAACAGGCGGAAGGAAAAGTAGATGGCCAGTCTGACCACCTGATTTGAAGTAATATCTATGGCATCCGATATGTTATGCTGGTAATTATGTATTTGGCAACTTGCTAATGTAATAAAATTATGAAATAATTTTATTTCTTCGAAGTTTTTCTTATACTACCTCAAAAAAATTGCATGAAGTCGTATCCAAAATATTATTCTGATTCAGTAAAAATATATACCTATGGTGTTAAGTTGACTGCCACAATAAGAAACGATAGCAAACAAACACCAAAATATATAAAAAATATCCAAATAACTTTTTTTTGATGAATATATTCTTTTAATAATACTGTCTTTATTAATCATAACCATATGTAGTACATACCAGTAGATAGCAGTAGGTGCTAAAAAATATAAGTATAAGTAATATTAATGCAATTTTTAGCGAACGTAACTTAAAAAATTGGGCTTTTTCACTTAACTACATACTAGATACGCTTAATATAACTGAATATGGTTTTGCAAAATTTTGGTTGACTTAACATAATGCAAAGAAAACTACTAGATTGTATTATGGAAGACGTAACTGCGAAACGAAATTTAAATATGTTAGTATTGACTAACAAATGACAATTCTGAGTTTATTTAATTTCCAATATATTGTATTTTTTATTTCTCATTTAAAAAGTATATATTTAAGAAACTTTAGCCTACCTGGGATAGGGTTATAAAGTTTCTTAATAGCGTAAGAGGCGGATATTTCGTATAAAGCAGTAGTGTGTAGTGATGGTAGGTATTATGTAGATCTGTTTCTGGTGTTCATATTGCACCTCGTGGTACAATTTAATCAAATATCAACAAAAGTATATAATAGCGTTCTCTTTTGATACGTCGTCATCCATTGCAGTTCCAATATCTTATTAGATACAGATCACATTCTATTCATATTTCTATTCCGTAAATAAATCTTACATGGGAATGTCGCACATGACTACATGCGTAAAATTAAGTGTTATTACCAAATAAGGATCTTTAATGTACACTTCTAATCGCTTCGTAAAAGGTCCCCTTACCTTACGTTGTAGATACTTTTCCTATTGCCCTCGTTGCAGCAACAATTCGAGCTGTCAGGTCATTTGAGACGTTTGTAGTTCTATGTTACAAGACTGGGACGGGACGATGATGAGCTAGATCACATCAGTTGTGACACAGCCGCAGCTAACTAACCATTGTTTATCTCTCCTGATTGGTAATAATAATAATAATAATAAACGTCTTTATTCATCAAATGCATATACATACATTTAGAGATTTAGGGCGAAGTTTAGCTCTGACACTTAACTCTAATCTTAATAAAATAAAAAGTACTACTAGCTAACTAAAACATTGAAAGTAAAAGATGGCTGTTGAATGACTTGGCATCGACAAAGCATGAATATCTCTTATATTTGCATCATGAATTTGACTACGATGCACTAACTTAATTTTCAGATAGGCAGGTGTGGAAGTAATAAGTATTCGATGAACAAAAATAAAAAAATGGTACTTCCAAGTAACATTAAATTTTAACCATTTTATGACATGATCAAATTTGCGCAATCCACAAACGAATCGAACGCATGTATTTTGTACCGGCCTTTGTATCTTACCTTTTGTCGCTAAATCTAGACAGGGAATAGTTATTTTCCTAACAAGTGCGGAAAGTGGTACATTTCCGTACGCGACTGCTGTGCGGAAAAGACAGTTTCCGCAAGTGTTAGGAACGGTATTTTTCCTAGGAGCGTGATGAATACATTTTTTACTTAATTAAGAAACTAGACTCTACTTTAAAAAGATGCTACTGTTTGACTTGACGTTTGTTAATTGTTATGTGATTGAGAAACGGCAAAATGAGACAGTCATGATTATATGCTACGTGATTTTTTGATATTTAAAGTTATATATAGGAGCTACTTCAAAAGAGTTAGTATAAATAGAAATGATTTAATTTTATTAAATTTGTATAAAATTACTCAAAAATGCAAATAAAAATATAATTACTTTTCCGCACTAGTGTGGAAAATTGCAACTTTCGAAACTAATATGCGTGCGGAAAAGTGATACTTTCCGCACGCTCGTAGGAATAGCTATTTGTATCACTAGGGAGGAAAGTGCCACTTTTCCTCCCGTGGGTGAAGTTCACTGCCCGACGCGAAGCGGAGGGCAGTGATCACCAAGGGAGGAAAAAGCACTTTGATCCCGTGTAATACATTATGTTTTTTTCTCCTACCTGTATAATTAACTTATATATGTAAATAGATCAATTATTTGATTTTATTGAAACTATTTATTGAGTAAAGAAATAAAAACAAATCTTAAATATATCTTAAATACATTATTTTTAGATGTTAGAATTATTGGTTATATTTATTTTCAATGTGCAATACACTTTCCTCCCTCATATGGGGGAATAAAATACTTTCCTCCCTAGGGAGGAAAAGTGGCATTTTCCTCCCTCATATGAGTTAGGAAAGTGTGTACTTTCCATTATGGTAGGAGGAAAAAGTATATAACATCACAATAGTAAAAGATAGGAAGCACGATTGATTCGTAGCTATGCTAAATTATACCAAGAGTTAATATAAATTAGAAGTAAAAAAAGCGTAGATATCCATTAGAAAACATTTTTTTTTTATACATGCTACTTATATGTTTTTTAAATTGTAATTTCCTATCAAAATTGCCTTTGGAGGGGGTGCTGCAGGGTGACGCCACTTGAAAAAGAAAAAAATGCTTTTTCGCAAGAAACTAATTTTGAAAGATTAAACATACTTAGTTATTAAATTCGTTGGTTAAGTTAAATTTATACACACAGAAAACAGTTTATTTGAAATTAATAAAATTTATTTCACACCAATTAATTATTTTTTTAAATACGGCGAAATAAAGCTTTATTTCGTGGAACTAAACCATTTACTTGCATATAAATACTAAAGTTTAGTATTGACAACTAACACATACTCAATTAAAATTTCTCTGTTCGTTTATTACGCGACACTTTCATTTATTTGTGTGAATTAAATTATCGAGAGGACATTTTGATAGCTTTAAAATTCATTACTGTGTTTATTTGTGAACACTAAAATTTGCTTCATGGGAATTTTTTTTTTCGTTATCTTATGTCTTATACCTGAGCACTTAAATTTCCTTGTGTGAAGACTGTGAAGTGCGGGGTTTGGTTGGAGTGTTTGGACATCAAAGTCTCTACTCTACCACATATGATATTTCAAAAGTTGTTAAAGAAAATCAATGTTGTCTTTTCCTCACCAAACATAGACCGATTTCGAACTTATTGTATTAGCAAATAACAAAGCCATACCAAATTAATTTAAGGCAAACTAAGCAAGTCACAAGTAGTGAGGAATAAGTGTAGCTATCTGGTGGTCAGTGCTACTACCTTTTCTTATATTTCTTCCGATCAACTTAAGAGAAAATAAGTAGTTTTATTTATATCAACTTTAAGAGTAATGCATCCCTGCATCCATTCCCTCAAAGAAATATTATTAAACTCAAACAAATATTTTCCTATATACAAGCAGATTTTTTAATTTTTCTTCTAATAAAGAAACGTTAGTTGCACATACTAATTATATTGCAAATAAACGGTTTATTCGTAACAAACTGTCGTAAAATTTTCACATTCCTTATGATAAACAAGATTGCGTTCGTTGTTATAATTTTTTTTTATTTACGAATAAATAGATGTGTGTTTAACTAAATAATTCTGATGCTTAAAATGACAAATGGTTTATTAACATAAAGCATAAAATTTTTCTGTGTGTACTTTTTATGTCATTTATGATGATTTAAAGTTAATCGAAGCACTCAGATTCAAAACAAAACATTGACTCTTGAATCAATGAAAATGAAGTAATATACAGGGTGTTCCACTAAAACATCTATAATTCGTGTCACTTCCGGCTAAACCGGAAGTCTGAAGAATCTTCAAATACGTCAAAATGTGGCATTTTACGGTTTTCTTATCTATGCTGAGTTTCATTTCGATATCTTGAAAGACAAGATGCAAAACAGGGGTGCTAGTGATATCGTTATCACACGGTACTTATATTAGTTTTTCGACTGATTCTCTTAATGCAGAATAAAAATTGTTCATCTTTCTTAAGGAAATGACACTTGTTTAGTTAAAATGTGTGTAACATAATTTCGGAAAAAACCGCGCTTAAAATTGGATGCCACTTTCTGTCGCACCCTCACCCTGTACATAGGTACAGGGTTATTCCATATATTTAGAGAGCGTCTACCTCGCTTATTATAAAAGATAGAAAAAAAAACTTTAAATACAAAAGTTGTAGGGTTTGTCCTAAATCGTTAGAAAGTGTTGCGCAATATCACGAATAGATATTGGAAAGTTAAAAAAAAACACCAAGTTGGTAAATTTCTATACCCTATATACTTTTAAAAAATCAAATAGATCTTTTTCATCTGAATTCAAAAATATATGATATGTTGATATTTGGTTTAGCCGTTTTCGAGATATTTGCATTTAAAGAACGTAATTATATTGTTTTGCCTATCGCGGTTGCCATGACAAAACAATTATTTCTAACATTTCTCCTTCTGCATAACCCATTTTACGGATAGAACGAAGAAAATGTGATACACGAATAAACAATAATTATTATTGACGTTTGGAGCATTTGTTTTTTCATGGCAACCGCGATATGGCAAAACAATATAATTACGTTCTTTAAAAGCAAATATCTCAAAAATGGCTAAACCAAATATCAACATATCATATATTTTTGAATTCATATGAAAAAGATCTATTTGATTTTTTGAAAATATATAGGGTGTTCCATTAAAAATTTACCAACTTGATGTTTTTTTTTAACTTTCCAATATCTAGGGAGACCGGGGCTAGTTGACACACTTTTCAGATTTTATTTTTTTGTAGCAAGTATTTTACAATTTCTGTTCTTTTAAACCCTTGGTACACAACATATAACTCCTTAGAACTTATGTTCATAGTTATGTAACCACAATCTTCACCCAGACTAATGTTATTATTTCGTTTCTCTGGTTGTTGCAGTTGAGTCAACTTACCCCGCTCTTGGGGTACATTGGCACAAGCTTTGGGGTATATTGGCATATATTGGAAAACAATGTTAACTGGTAAAATAAATTCTTTATTCACAAAATAACATTAATTCTTACTCAAAAACAGCATTGTACAAGAAAATTTTTAAAACTATTATTATGATTGTTTTTAATTCGAATCATCAGATTTGCAGTTGTGGCAAATAAAGGTATAGGTTGCATCTGTGCATTGCTCGTGGGCCCACATTTTGCATCTTGTACATTGGATCCAATATTCGCGAGATGCACTATTTGAAAATTTGTCCATGCACACCAGACAAAAAGTTTCTTCTTCTTCGGAATCACTTTCTTCGTCAGAATAAATCTGTTTAGACTTTCTTGCTTTTGTTCCTCGTACTTTTGTTTTTAGGATGGCCTTTTTCACTCTTTTGACCGCTATGGTCTTTGCTCGATTTTTCTTTTGAAGGGAAGCGTTCTGACTTTCCTCTAATGCATCCTTGACTGGCGTATCGGTTAGAATAGCTGTGGATCTCTTTCTCCTATGCGAAGTTTTTTTCCTAGGCGGTGCTACTGGAAAAGGTCTCAAGGCTTCTGGTGTCACTACAGAAAGGGGTGGTGTTCTAGGGGGTGATACAATTCTCGAAGGGCCAGCCACTGGATCCTCTAAATGAACTACAGACTCCTCTTGGGTGACAGATGTCTGATTGACTCCCTCCACCGTTTCTTCATTTTGATTATGTGATTCTTCAACAATCTCAACTAGATTTGGATTTGGTCTATCTGTCGTGAAACCTGGCAGGAATTCGTGATCGCCAAATATGTTTTCATTGTAGGGAAATATGCCCGAAACTTGGAATCCTGCTCTAATGTTTGCTGAAGATGCAGCAAGATGGAGACATGAATTGACTATACCTGGTATATCATAGATTGTCATTGTTTTTCCGGGATTGTTTGTTATCCAGGCATCACACGCAGAATTCGCATATTTTTTTAAAGAACCATACACACTTCTATCCAGAGGTTGCAATTTATGACTGCAATGTGGTGGAAAGGAAAGAACAGTCACACCGTTGTCCTTGCAGTAATTTAAGGCAGAGATTGATAAATGAGAATCATGATTGTCAAGTAAAAGAAGTGCAGGTCTGTCTTTTGTTGTTTTTGTATGATGGACGAAATGTTTAACAAACTTTAAAAAATGGTCAGCTTTCATCCACCCTGACGGGTTCGCATCACCTGCGCTTCCTGGTGGAGCGCTATTCAAGAAATGTTCTCTAAAATGGACTCTAGGGAAAATGAAATAAGGTGGTATTGAATTCCCTGCAGCGGAAACAGCACAAGCTAAAGTCACTAGTGTGCCCCGTTCAGCAGAAACGATTCTACCTATCTGTTTGTAACCTCGGCGAGCTACCACTCTGTCCGGTTTTTGAACGGTTGTCAAACCGGTTTCGTCCATATTCCATATGTCCCCAGGTCCAAGTTGATGACGATCAAGAACAATTTTCAGATTTTTAAAAAATGCTGCTACGTTGGTTTTATTAAAGCTGGAAATTCGTGCCAAACTTGTTGCTTCAGGTTTTCTGATACTAAGATCTGGATGTCGCTTCAGGTAAGCTGAAAACCAGTCTTCGCCGGCGATTTTCTTAGTTTGCCACGAATCAGGCATGGTTTTATGTAGCGCAGCAGCGTATTCGAAACTAAATTGTCGAACTTCCTTTGGTGACAGTCCATAATAAATGTCCGATGCCTTTTTCAGGTAGGCCTCAAGAATTTCTTCTTCTTCATTTGTAAATACCTAGAAATTAATTAATGAGAAATATTTCAAAATGTGCCTTGCTCTCTTTATTCTACCTGTCGACTTTTTTTATAACCAGCCTGAACGGTGTTATTTGCCGAATTTTTACAATATCTGGCCAAGGACCTGAACGGAATTTCAAAATCTTTTGCTACGCTCCTAATTGATCTTCCCTCATTCTTCACTAAATTCACCGCACGTAAAATAATATCTTTTGGGACATTAGCCCTCTCAGTTTTTCGTTTGTAATTGCGCATGTCTAAAAAAATTAAATTTATCACATTTAAATCACGCAATATTTACGGGGCAAATTGGCACAGTGAGCCATCTTGCCCCTGTTGGAATGTGTCAACTTGCCCCATAGGTAATTTTTGTGTTTAACAATTAATTTAAAAAAAACTATAAAATGGCGGCATACATAAACATCAGAGAATGTAAACCAGCATTCAAACTATAAGACAATATCATTAAAATAAAGATATTGAAAAAATAACTTACTATTTAAGCAATTTTAAGGATGAGGTTAAAATTTACTCGCCGTCTGTCAAAACACTAAAAATGTACTAGCGGATAACTCAGGAACTCTGCAACGTTGACACGTTTGTGGTAAACTAAAATAGATGGCAGTATAATATATACATTACTTTGTAGATTTCAAGCGGCAAATTTTTTAATTACGACGTGTCCCCTATTCGTGATATTGCGCAACACTTTCTGACGGTTTGGGACAAACCCTACAACTTTTGTATTTAAAGTTTTTTTCTATCTTTTATAATAAGCGAGGTAGACGCTCTCTAAATATATGGAATAACCCTGTACATTGAGCCTTTACTCACAAAAGTGTACATACATTGCACAAAAGTTGATTTCTGAACGTGCCGATTATTTCAGTAGTGTTTTATCTAAATATTACCACAGTGATTGACAAAATTTATTTCCTAAAAGAAATTATATTTTTAAAAAAATTCAGCAATTGTAAAATATTCAATTTGTTGTTTAAATTTATAATCAGGTTTTAGATTCACAACGAAAATTGGAATGGTATTTCCATAAAATTTTATGAAATATTAAGAAAATTTGATTGAACAATATCGAGACTGAAATGACAAACTAAAATCCTGATATACCTATTCGGTATGGATTAATAGTTCAATTATTCGAATGTGGTATTTACAATCAAAATATAATACTACCATCTACTTCTTTAAATAAATAGACTACAATTTTGTGTAGTCTCATAAAATTATATTTGGGAATCGTAATATTTTATAAAATGATATTTAATGATATCCTGTCTTAAATAATGGCCTTTTTATTTTATGTTACAATGTGTTCAAGAATACACCACATAAACTTAAAATTAAATTATTGACAGCAACAATAGGAACTATTATGTCACTGAAGCGTTATATGATTCGGCAGCGGGTAGAAATTCTGTTCCGTTGGGAACTGCTACGAAATGACCCGCTATCTATGGAATTGCCACAAAATGCCATAAATATTACAGCAGAGTCAATTTCAAATATCGGAAAACCGTAATTCATAACTGGGGCCTGGATGTTCATATTTTTCCATTCTGTGGTGAACGTCACATACAAGGAATTTGAAGGACACTCCGTTAATTACAAGTTGATTGCCCTTACGATATAATTTTCCATTGGATGGAGACTTCAGGTCTTGTACTGCGGATAACTCAGTTATTTTTATGGCATAGTAATTTATAGTGTTAACTCTTGAATAAGGAATAAAATATGTGAAGTTTTCATATTAAAAATTGTTAATTGATTTATAATTCAAAAAATACTAAACGAATTTTAAAAATTTCAGTATTGTTAGATTCACATTAAAATTAGGTATATATTTGAAGAACCCACCCACCGTCCTGTTTGAATAAAATCGTGTTATTAGATAAACTACATTTAAAAATTTGTAGCAGCTCCAGGTAATTAACTAAATATTATTTCTTATAGTATATTGTTAAAAATATATTTGGATACTACAGCACTGGAAAGTTGAATTTCAAATAGGAGCTAAATTGTTTGTCAAAAATCGACCTAAAAGGAGGTTCTCAAATTTAAAATCTCATGAAATGTAAAAATGAGTATGTATTGGTAAAACTATACCTACCTATATATTATAACAGATGTAGAAATAGTTAGAAGTAGGCGACGGAGGGTGAAGCACACAGGGCGGTGGATCGTCCTGATGGTGCTGACAAATACACGAAGGAGATTGGCGTACATCCGGTCAAGGTGTTCTTACATTATCTCTACTTACATATAATGTCATATTATTTATATGCAAAACTTTTTGCTGAGCTAACCAGTGTATGATTTTCAGATACAATCCCTCTGACATGGAGATGCACACAGATAAACTTATGTTCGGTTTACATATTGAGTTTTATAAAAAACTACATGACACATTTAGCTCATCTGTTCCGCGAAAGCAGCAAAAAATATCTTCTTATCCTCCGTGGTTTACAGGTCAAAAGGAAATCTAACTTATTAGCCAAATTCAAACGCTCTGCGGATGATAATTATTTCCAACAATTTAAAATTTTAAGAAAAAAGATAAAAGCTGATATATCAGAAGCCAGACAAATTTACGCTCGTAATGCCGAACAAGAAATAATCAATAATCCGAGTAAGTTCTGGTTCTACATTAATTCCTTAAAAAATACATCAGTAATGCCGTCTAGTATGACATACAAGGGCGAATCGTTAACAGATCCGATAGATATTGTGAATTCATTTGCATCATTTTTTCAGGACTCATTTATTCAATCTGGCGATTTTGATTTAATGAATATTAAATCAACTAACGTAGGTATTCCTTCCCTCTATATTCCTAACTTATCTGAAGAAATGGTATTGAAGGCCCTCAAAAAATGTAAATCTAAACTAACTGCTGGTCCTGACGATATTCCTTCTTTTATCTTGAGGGATTGTGCCTACGTATTTGTGAGACCCCTAACCCTGTTATTCAACTTAGCTTTAAAAAATAGTTTGTTCCCAGATATATGGAAGAAGGCAAAAATTTGTCCTATCTTTAAAAAAGGAGATAAATCAGACATTGGAAACTATAGGCAGATTACCATATTATGTAATTTCAGTAAATTATTTGAGTCAGTGTTATTTGAGTATTTCTCTTTTCATTTTACCTCACAAATCTCTTTCCATCAACACGGGTTTTTAAAAGGTCGGTCGACTGCAACTAATCTGACTTGTTTCACTCAGTATGTGGCAGAAGTTCTTGATAGTGGAGGTCAGGTCGATGTCATTTATACTGACTTCACGAAGGCATTCGACAGACTTGGCCATACTATTTTGTTGCAAAAACTTTTCAATATTGGTGTAAGTGAAAGTCTACTATACTTTCTTAACTCGTACCTGAGAGACAGAAAGCTAGTCGTCCAACAATATGGCTACAAGTCTGTCGAAATATGTGCAACCTCGGGCGTTCCCCAGGGATCCGTTTTAGGTCCATTGTTTTTTCTAGTTTTCATAAATGACATCTGCCTAGACCTTCAAGTAGAGTAGTAATGGCGGAGCTGGGTCTCCCCCCACCCTTTTTTTTTTGTGGTGGGGGGTAACTAGGGTAATTCGAGTAATGTAGGTAATTAGACTGATGTAATTGCAATAGAGGTAATTAGAGTATTGCAGGTAATTAGCCTGATGTAGTTGCAATAGAGGTAAGTAGAGTAATGTGCAGTAATTAGACTGATGTAATTGCAATAGAGGTAATTGGAGTGGTGCAATGCAATTGTAGTTGTAATTAGTGTATGTACTGATATGTGTATGAGTATTTCAAGTAGAGGTGGTGGGGCAGCTTCACTCCGTGTATATAAATGAGGATGAGGAGCACACAGCCATTTGTGGTGCTAGTCTCCCAGAGTAAAGACATAAAATGTATATTTGTACTTCTTGTGGTGTAAGTTTTACACGTGGTGACAATTTGCGAAGACATCAGAGGCAATCTTGTAAGAAGATACATGATAGTGGTCCGCAAGCAAAATATCCTAAACTGGAATGTAATCCTTCAACATCTACAAATATGGAAACTTGTAATTGCTGTAATGTGACTCTAAGCACAACCCAAATGAATTCCCATAGAAGGACATTGCAGCATAGGACAAATTCATGTGTTCCGTTTATAGAAGGTGTAGAAATTGTGCAGAGCGCTTTCAAATACAGGATTGTAACCTATCGAGTATATAGCGAAAATAATCACCAAGACTATGTAATGTTCTTCAATGAAATTAGATCAAAAATATTAAATCTCTTCGAGGAAGTGTTACGTATTCATAATACAGTAAAAGTAAATATGGAAACGTTTGCTACGTACGTATTACAGACACAGGAACTATCTGAAATGAAATCATTTAACACTTCCAACAAAATCTTGGATCAAGCTATGGATTTGAACAATACTTTGGACACCTTTGTGGATGCTATGATTACACAAACTACGGAGTTCCTGGAACGTGATTCAGGTATTTAAACATACATTAAGGTGGAAAGAAAATGACTAATTATAATTTAATTTTAGGATGGGCCCTCGAACGAATTGCTTTTGTTGAAATCAATGTGAATAAATATAGTCCTCTGGGTGGTTCATCATATGTCAAGTTGCCAAAATCCATAGAAAACAAGAAGGCAGTGGTAAATGTAAAAAACCAGGATCAGTATTGTTTTGCTTGGGCTGTAACTTCAGCGTTGTATCCTGCAAATGGCTGCACATCTGAGACCTCATCATATCCACATTTTTCAAGAGTTTTAAATTTATCAGGTATGAATTTTCCAGTAAAATTGCGGGATATTTCAAAATTTGAGGAGATGAATAATATTTCAATTAACGTGTACGGGTTAGAAGAAAAATTTGAGAATAATAGAATAAAGTATGAAGTTGTTGGGCCTTTACGTTATTCTGAAAAAAAACTATTTATGCATGTAAATTTGTTACTACTTTCCGGTGAATGTGGTGTAAATCATCACTGTAAGAAAGATTGCGCTAATAATCACTATTGTTGGATAAAAAACTTGTCTAAGCTAGTTTCCGCTCAAATTTCAGCTCATGATCATAAAAAGTACTTTTGTGATGGTTGCTTACTATATTTTAATAATGAGCGTCAGTTATTCCAGCATCAGAGAAATGACTGTAATCATGTTTATACAACAACACCATCGACACAATTTCGGATTGATAAATATGGTAAACAAGTACCTGAAAATATATTAAAATTTGAAAACTTTGAAAGACAAATGCAAGTACCATTTGTAGTGTATGCAGACTTTGAATCAATTCTGAAACCTATTCATACTTGTGAACCGAACCCCGAACGTTCTTATACAAATAAAACTTTTATACACGAACCTTACTCCTTCGCATATTTCATAAAATGTTCTTTTGACAATTCTTTATCAAAATTTGAACTCTATCGAGGATCTGATGTAGCCAAAGTTTTTGTATCGCGTATTGAAGCCGATGTAAGGGAAATCTATAACAGATATATGAAAGATATAGTCCCAATGGCTAAACTCACAGCACAAGAAAGACAAGACTTCCTGAATGCGACCGTATGCGGTATATGTGAGAAACCATTTAAAGTAGAGGATGTAAAAGTTAGAGATCATTGTCATATAACTGGTAAAGTAAGATTTGGTGCCGCACACTCTGTATGTAACTTAAATTACAAATTACCAAATTTTGTACCTATCATATTTCACAATATGAGTGGCTACGACAGTCACCTATTTATAAAACAGCTCTGTGCACATAAGGACAGAGTTGATGTTATAGCACAAAATAAAGAAAAATATATATCTTTCACGAAACACCTTTATATGCATGATTACGTCAATAAGAAAGGGGAGAAAAAACGGAAATTTATACAACTACGATTCATCGATAGTTTTAAGTTCTTATCAACATCGTTGCAAAATTTAGGGGGCAACTTAACTGATAACCAATTGTTTGTTACGGGAAGTTTCTATACAGATAAGGAAAAATTTAATTTAATGAGGCAAAAGGGTGTATTTCCATATAGTTTTATGGATAGTTTAGAGAAACTAAATAATGTAGAGTTACCCTCGAAAGATGAATTTTACGATAACCTAAATGAAGAACATATAACAGATAAAGATTATCAGAGGGCTAACGATGTGTGGAACTTGTTTGATTGTCAGAATTTGGGCGATTACTCAGATCTTTATTTAAAATCAGACGTACTCCTTTTGTGTGACGTATTTGAAAATTTTCGTAAAATTTGTTTGGAAAAATATAAACTTGATCCTGCTCAGTATTACACTTGTCCGGGTCTCTCGTGGGACGCTATGTTAAAACTAACCAAAGTGGAGTTGGAATTATTAACGGACATTGATATGATCCATTTTTTTAAAAAGGGAATACGTGGTGGAGTAAGCCAGTGTACGGAAAGGAAACATATTGCGAATAACAAATTTCTCCCTAACTACGACCCCAAAGAACCTTCTTCATTCATCACATATCTAGATGCCACGAACCTATATGGGCATAGTATGTCGCAACAATTGCCGACAGGTGGATTCGTGTGGCTGTCCGAAGAAGAAATCATGAATTTAGATATTACGAGCATTTCAGATGAAAGCACCCATGGGTATGTTCTCGAAGTAGACATACATTATCCACAAGATTTACACGACTTACACTCAGACCTACCCTTTTTAGTAGAAAATATTATTCCACCAAAATCAAAATCGAAATTGACAAAACTGATACCAAATTTAAACGATAAGAGGAGATATATTGTGCATTATATAAATTTGAAACAAGCGCTAGATAACGGGTTAATGGTTATAAAAACACATAGAATACTTAAATTCAAACAATCACCTTGGCTTAAAAAATATATTGACCTAAACACCGATATGAGAAATAAGGCTAAGAATAAATTTGAAAAAGATCAGTATAAATTATTAAATAACGCAGTA
The DNA here is from genome assembly GCA_963680705.1 of Rhagium mordax. Classification (NCBI taxonomy): domain Eukaryota; kingdom Metazoa; phylum Arthropoda; class Insecta; order Coleoptera; family Cerambycidae; genus Rhagium; species Rhagium mordax. The sequence continues at coordinate 77,100,594 of OY796657.1, forward strand.
TTCGGTAAGACAATGGAAAATGTTGATAATAGAATGGATATAAAATTAGTTACCCACTGGGAGAGCGTTAGGCGGAGTATGGGTGCAAATGCATTAATAACACGCCCTAACTTTAAATCATGCTCAATATTTACTGATGATTTTGTAGCCATCCATATGGGTAAACTAAAGGTAGTCTACAACAAACCAATTTACGTTGGTTTTTGTATCTTGGAGTTGTCTAAGACAGTATTATACAACTTTTTCTACGACGTTATCAAAAAACATTTCGGCGATAATGCTTCTTTGCTGTATACAGATACGGATTCGTTGATTATAAAAACATTTACAGATAACTTTTATAATTTCATAATACAGAATCCAGACAAATTCGATACATCTAACTACGAAGAAATAAATAAATTTAATATTCATAAGGGCTTGTCGGTGTTAGGTAAAATGAAAGACGAGTTCCCCTCTGATCCCATTATTAGTTTTTATGGTACGGGTGCGAAAGCTTATTATATACAATCGGTGGATAATGAACTCAAAAAAGCTAAAGGTGTGAAGAAATCTGTTATTAGAAAGCAGCTGTCAATAGATGACTATAAGAAAATCGTTGAGCGGGGAGGTTTAATATTTAGAAAAATGAATACGTTTCGGAGTTGCTTGCATGACATTTACACAGAAATAAAGAACAAAGTGGCCTTGTCCCAACACGATGACAAACGTTTTGTTATTCCTAATACTACTAAAACATTACCGTGGGGGCACCGTGACATATCATTTTTTCAGAGCGAACAAGAACAAAATATAGAACGACTGATAGTTGCCATAAATAATATGGAGAAAAAAAATGAAAACTTGGACGCTTTACTTGCAGCAATAGCTGATTTAAGCCAATAATTAATTTAAAATTTTTATTTCATCTTCTAACGTAAAGGTCGAAAATTCGAATACATGAACTACTAAACTGGAAAATTCAAACTACAAAATTTCACCAATATTTAATTGTAACATTATAATACAAAATTATTGTGATAATTTTAAGTACTTTCAAATAATAGAATAAAAATATCTAAATAAAAATCACAGTGTTGTTATTAGTAAACCTTTCTCCCAAAATAAGTTAAATATCGATTAGGTTAAATCGTAAATTATAAATAATGTAGGTAGTGACTTGAAGAGGTGTGTGTAATGATACAGTTTTACAATGTAAGAGTAGGTGACGTTGCTAAAACTAAAATGTCGTTTTATGCTGCAGTCAGGAATGTGATGTCATTTCAAATAGAAAGTTGTTGCGTCAGTTATTCGATGTGCGCATGACATTTAGAAAAGTTTGACGTCACTTTGTAGCGGGATTCTGTTGAGACAAAGAAAATCAACAGTGGGGTGAAAGCTTGGCTTGCATAAATCACGTGATGTCGTCCAACCAATGAGAGACGAGAGTGGTCACCCACTCCCTACCGTTGGAGGGGGAAGTTAGCTTGGCTTGGGTTTGAGGACGCTTACAAGATTCTTTCCGTCTTCGCCTGTGCTAGTGTGTGCAAGTGTGCTCTCGTGAATTTCATTGCTCAGTTTTTGTGAACAAAATGGTAAGAACCGTTAAAAATGTATCATCTGCTGGTGGGCGTAAAAGGCGCTCGTCGACACCGCCACCAACTTTACCGCCCTTGACTTTAATGACGTATTTGGCTACGTTTAAACCATCACCTGACGCATCTACGGCGTCAGGTTCCGCCATTAATGGCGGTGCTGTGAAGTCAGCAATAAAAAATCCATCCTCTGGCAGGGTTAATGTTTTAAACAACATTATTGTTAAAGATGGTATTGCTGCTGACGTTGGGGGCGCTTCGTGTTCTAACGAAGGCGGTAGTCAGCTAGCGTATCATGGGCACCATCAGCAGATGCACGGCAATATACATCCTGGCGCAGATTTACCTGTTTTGCACCTTGAAGATGGTGACCTCGGCAATACCGTCAATGTCACCGTATCCAGGAGTAATGCAGGTAAAGCCGTTCATACCCCGAAATTACATGGTTTGGCTTTAAACAAAAAATTTAAAGTCACACCATCTACTTCAGGGTGTCAGGATGTACGCGCATCTCATCCGCGCAAATCATCTATGTCTCTGGTGGCACATGACTCCGATGACGACTTTTTGCCTAGTAATGTAAACAACAATAAAAACACAAAGTCGTCGTCGGCGCCATCAAAAGGTAAAGGTAGACGTACAGAAACACAATCCATAGACTGTGACGCGACTTTATGGGACGAGATAATGGATTTCGCGCAGACAGTTGTACCTGCCCCTCTAAGTCCGCTACCTGCTTCACCAAAAAAAAATAAGGTTTCGGCAGGTAAAGGGCAGGTAAAACCGTCTGCGTCGTTTGTGGCTGTACCTCTACCTGGCAATAGCGCATTACAACAGCCAAGCTGTTCTAATGCGGTGTTGCCACCACCACGCAATGACGCATTAGAACAACCGGGTTGCTCTAATGCGGTGTTGCCACCGCCGCCAGAGGTAGCTCCGATTGTTAATGAGAATCCGCTCCCAGCACAAGCGGACTCTGATTCTGAATCGGAGGTGTTCTCGCAAGTTGACACCAAAACATCTGTTAAACAATTTTTTAAAATATACGGTCAACTTAAGAGAACACATGATTTAAATTTGAGGCTTTGTCGGGATCATCCGAAAATCTTGCGTCGTGCTGCTGATATGCGGGAAAGAGCCGCAAAATTAGAGGCCGACGTAAAGAGACAAAGGGAGGCTCTCGACAAAACTGCAAAGCAGATGAGGTTTATTTCGGATCAAATGGGTGGCTGAGCACTTGCGCACACGCGGCGGAAAGTTATTTTAAGTTAGATTTTAAGTTAGTTAAGAATATTGTTAGTTAGATAAGATTATTGTTAATTAGGTTTAAAATATAGTATTAATAAAAAAACATTAAAAAAATAAATGCAAAAAAAAAAATTTAAAATGTTTGTCAAAAAAAATAAATGACAAAAATAATTAAAAAAATAAATGCCCCAAAAAAAATAAAAATTTGTCAAAAAAAATAAATGACAAAAATAATTAAAAGAGCATACAAATAAAGGCAAATTAATTAAGTTAGATTTTTAAGTTATTTAAGAATATTGTTAGTCAGATAAGATTGTTAATTAGGTTTAAAATATATTATTAATAAAAAAATATTAAAAAAAATTAAAAAGTTTGTCAAAAAAATAAATGACAAATAATTACAAAAAAATGATACAAATAAAAGACAAAAAATGATAAAAAATAAATTACTGTGTATTATTATGTAAGAATATATTGTTAAAAATAAATATAAAAAAGTTTAAAACAAATTTTAAAAAGTGAATAAAAAATGATAAAAAAATTAATTAGTTAATAAAATAAATACACCACATGTAATTAATTAATTGTGCATATTATGAGTACATGTTTGACATGAATAAACACATAATGTAAAGGTTAATTAATTTAAATAAATAAAGAGTTTAATAGGTTAATAACAACATAAAAAAAAAAAAAAAAAAAAAAAAAAAAAAAAAAAAAAAATTAAAAAAATCGAATTTTAAACACATGAAAATCAAAATTAATGGTTAATTAGGAAAGGTCAAAGGTCAAATTTAAAAAAAAAACCGGAGAACCACCACCTCCTTTCTCCGGGGGGGCGTCCGAGGATTCGATCCTGTGGTCTTCTGAGTGACCTCAAGATCGACGCGTATTTGCCCGCTCGGCTACTCGAACGCCCCACAAGAGTTAGGTCTATTTCCTAATTTCAACAAAAAACTACCTGCTCATCGATCCGTATTTACCAGGCAGGGTCGCATGGCCTTAGGCTATAAAATCAACCCAAGCTATCGGCTTTATACATTTACAACTGTATTATTTTGAATCAGTTTATATCTTGAGATATTTTAATTTAAATAATAATAAATAAAAGATAACCATTTTTTTTTTCAAAATACTTTTTAATAAAATCATTCATATGTTCATTTGTTTTAATATTTATATGATTTACTAATTTTCACAACTTGTAATATACAGGGTGGCACAAATATTTTTATTAATTAAAAAATATATACAATTAAACTTAAAAATAAAATGAAATATAAATTTACATTAATAAATACTACTTATAACGAATCAAATTTAGTAAAACACGTTGTATCGTTCACGCAATTGTTTTATTTACATTATTACATGTATGACATACTTCAATTCGATGCAATTGCACCAAGTTTGTGCTGCAACATTTACATTTCGTTATCATTGCACCATCCAACGTCGTCGTTTTGTGAATATTTACATGCTGGTGACGTCCGGACACTATCCGTGTATAGGATATATAACATAGCCCACACAGGAAGTGTTTGGTTGCATCCGGCCTGGTTCTGATTATGACAAAAGACGCTGACGTGCAATATAGTCTCCGCCGATCATCATAATTGTTTAATATTTTTCCGGAGAAGGCTAACTCTCCCGCTTCGTCTTCCACATCATCCCCAAGACCTTCATCTACACTGACGGGAACCAGGTTGCCATCTTGATTCAAGTCCTGAAGCTCTTGATTTACACCATCTCGGTGTAACACCATTGCACCCATATCATTTTCTGCCAGTTCAGTGAGGAATCGTCTATAAGCCATCTTTAAATGTTGGAACTCAACTGATTTGATGTTAAACCTCCTCCGTTTTATATTCTATAATTCGTGACGGTGACGCCCTTCCTATTGCGTCAAGTTTACTATTAGCTATTTAAACCAAGAGTGACCACAAGAGGAACGCATTCAAACTTCTTACGTAACACAATCGTGTCTTAAAACAGAAGTGCATACAATGGTCCTACCAAGAGAGTGGAAATTAAAACCAATAATAGCAGTACAACCGTATAGTTACAATAATTCAAGAATTTGCCATAATTGCTATACTGCATGGAGGAAGCAAATTATCAACCCATGCACTGGACTGTGCAAAAAGTGTGTAATTCAGAACCCAGTGCAGAAAAAAGAATTTCGAGACAATTGTCCAAATGAAACACAATGTCGCAATTGTCTTACCATACTCAAAAGAACGAATTTTGGTATATATCGAGACGTATGTGAAGCTTGCAAAGCAGACCAACCACAATTAAGACAACGATGCGTGTACTGTAGTAAGTACGAGGACAATTGTTGGAACAACATTTGCATAAAATGTATGTCAGGGGCACTCATCTTGTGTGATCGCATTGGTGTGTTTTATAGTAGTTGGACTCACCATAATAGGGACTGTTGGTGTCTTAATTATAAATAAATTATATTATTTGTATATATGTATGTGTGTATGTAATATATATTATAACCATAAACTGTAAATATATTTTTAGTATTGTAATAACATATTATTTTGTAGGAAACTTTTAAAATTATACAAAAAAAAAAAATGATTATTTTTAATTTTTTTACAATTTAAAATGAAGGAAATAAATTAAATAAATATTTAAGAGTTTATTAAGTAAATAAATGTATTAAATGACTTACAATTAATTTATTTACTAAAACTATTTATTAAATTATTTACAATGTTTAATTTATATGGATGCCTAATCTGTTCCCTCGCAGACATTATCGCACTCTATCAAGAGCTGATAATCTGACCAGTGGCTCTGGTCAGGTGATGGCTGGCCGTCTGGATCGTAGAACACCGTTTCCATAGACCATGCTGATGGTGATGTTGCCCTATCAGTGCTGCTGTCCGGGGGGTTATCTTGGTCTCCCTGGTCCTCGCCTAGATTCTCACCTATCCAATAAGATGAAGGTGATATTGGTCTGTCGTCAATGCTATCTGGGGTAGCTTGGTCATCCTGGTCCTCTTCGTCTTCCTGGTCCTCTTCGTCTATCGAATACGATGGAGGTGACCGTTCCCACCAATCACTGCTGTCTGGGTCGTATTCACTAGGCATTGACCAGGTCGATGACGTTGATTTTGAGTCGGTGCTGGAGGAGACGCAATTTACTTGAGAAGTGTCCATGATGTTAATAATTTTAAATCTGACAAACAAGAGCGTTGCTGTGTGTTATATAAAGCAAACTAATCTCCACCCCCAGCAGTGGCGCCTCCTACAAACATTACTTTACAGGCACCTCTATTATTGATGATGGAGAGGGGGTAAACATTTAATGTATAGTGTTTTACTGAATCAATGAATAAGTCAGGTTGGCCGAGTGGTTAAGGTGTCAAACTTCACTAATTAAAATTCATAATAACACGTATCCTATGATTGGATATGAATACCCCCTCTATTATTTTAGAGTGACTCCCTCCCCACACTACTATATATATGGGAGTAATATTAAACCAAACTTAGTTGCATTTACTATTTCTATCTATATACCACGTATCGAAATGGCAAATCCATCTATTATATCTATTCTAAGACGGTTGGCGCAAGAAGATTCCAATAATTGGATGCTGTTTAATCATGAGGCTGCGGAGATGGGGGTACCTGCTGAGGCTGTGGAGATTGGAGCACCTGCTGATGTTGATGCCAATGGTGCCAACATCGATATCCAGGAAGTCATCGAAGGCGGCGAAAATGGTATAGTGGACGATGGAGTCGACGAAATGGTGGACGATGGTATAGAAGTCGATGTTGCGGACCTCATCGAGGAAGACCAGCACGAGATGGCTTTCCAGATAAAAGATATGGTGGCTGGTACAATGGACAAGGTGTGTGCTACAGCGGCCTTCGTTGTGGTATGCAGCATTGACCAGGGAAAATACTTTATGTGCACTAGGTGCTACGTATCGTATTCTCGCATGGTCGTAGAGGGGGCTGTTCACCAACACGCAAGTCTGCACAACACGGTTGAGTGGTGGGACGTACCTACCATAAAGTGCAAAGCTTGTGGCGATGACACAGTGACAGTCGGTGCCATCGAAGGTTGTTTTGTGTGCAATAATACTGGAAAAAGAACAGTACCCATATAATAATATTAGATTTTCTAGTTTGTACTTTTTATATTATTTTTTATGTTTGTTTAATTTTTAATTATATTTAATTAATTTTATGTTTTATGTTATATGTATATTTGTATCATTCTTATAATATAGATTGTAGGAAAATAAAAAGGAATTAAAACATTTATGTGTATGTTTATTATCTTTCAAGTGTTAAAAAAAAAAAAAAAAAAAATGATTATTTTTAATTTTTTTACAATTTAAAATGAAGGAAATAAATTAAATAAATATTAATAAAGTATATTCATTTTATTATTCATTTGTGACACATATTAAAATATTTCAATCGACATAACTATATAATGATACATTAATATATTTTTCTAGTTAATGACAATTTTAAACAATAGAAGCTATATCAACCCACGAATTGTGTTCTACAGATAGCCCCAACCACTTTACCAGCACTTTATTTCCTTTCTTCTTTAATACATTTTCAACTAGATACACATCGGGGTATTTTGCTTTTAGTAGCTCCATTTCATAAAAACATCCCTTGATTGGGTGTCCAAACAAGTCTTCTATCAGGTAAGTTGTGGGATTTGTTATGTTTATTTTGGTAATTTTAAAAAGTTCTGTTGAAAAGTTCGGTGTAAACCCTTTATCAAATACACCTTTATACTTGCTAATACGAACTATATCACCGAGATGAAATTTCGGTTTCAGAGCAATCTTAATATAATTATATACGTTTAAATGTGTAGTTGGTTTGACATCAATGGGCTTTCTGCCAGTTGTACGATGGACTTTGTCATTGTAACTTTTTGTAACGTTTGGTAGGATATCGAGCCATTTATATTTACCCATAGCTGAGAATTCTTTATACAACCAATTTTTTAATGTGCGGATTACTCGCTCAACAATTGCTGCTTTTTTTGTGCTATACGTAGAATAATGATTAATTTCGTGCCGCTTCATTAATGCGGAGAACTTTCTGTTATAGAATTCAGTACCATTATCGGTCTGTAAATTTCTCGGTGAATAATTTGCTTCTTGAATAATAGTCTGCATAGCCTTGGTAACTTCTACAGCTGCTTTATTTTTAATAGGTTTGGTCCATACGTACTTGGAATAGCAGTCAATCACTACAAGAATATAACGATACCCTCTATTTTTATCAGCGTATGGCTGCATTTCAGCTAGGTCTGCTTGCCACAAATCACCAAACCCCTTAATTATGGTTCGCCTTCTACGAAAATTTCGTCGAGCATTTCTATGTAACTCGTTAACAACTTGTAATTTTTCGCTGCTAACCTCCATTATAAAATTGTCTTCAGCTATATATCAACTTCAGGCATTAGTTCTGGTGGAAATGCTAGGCCTCCGGATTGCACCTTCTTTGGTTGGAGTTCGGTGGCAATATGCTCTAATTTAGAGATTCTAGTGATTAAAGTATTGCGATTGTTTATGGCCGAACGTTTAACTTCAGAAATTGCTTTATCAACATATTTCCTCATTTCTATTTTCATTTTCTGCATCATCTCATTATTTTGTTTATTGAAAATAGCGCGATTTTCTTCTCCACTTCTTATAAGTCCCACATCAACATATTTTTTCATTTCCCCAATAATTACATCGGTTGTATCAAAAATAGCTTTGGCAGCATTTTCATCATTTGTTTGTAGACGCTTGTTAACGTAATTACATGTTGCACCATCTTGATCATCGACAGGTTCCCCTAAATTTTTTAAACGCTTATTTTCAATATCATAGTGATTATCTCTGGTAAGTTTAAAACCCACGCCAGGTAATCCACGATGGGCTATTAACTTACTCGCACTAATTCTTTTGCTGCGTCCAAATTTGTCGATAGTGTTTACAGTAGACATTTCTGACTGCATCTGATCCAGTTTATAAAATTTCAGACTATATAATACTTATTAAGTATAATGATACTATGTTTTATTTCATCTTTAATACACTATTTTTTCTTCCCTAAGTTCTGATATTATTTCTATTATTTCATTGTCGTGGTTGTTATTTCCCGCTATTTTCGAACTCCATAGTAGACGTAGACGATCCACGAGTTCGCTGGGTTTATTCCAAAAAATATATTCTTTATCTTTATTTCTGTACAATTTGTGGGTAGGTACACGTTTTAAGCCGTGACCACTTGTTGACGATCGTGTCGCAATTGTAGAAGATGTTAATGGTTTGATAATTTTGTGAAATTTTCCACGCTTAGTAGTGTTATAGCCATTCGCTACATCGAATTTTTTGTAAGGTGCCTTTGTTTTTCTTAGTATTTCTCCATATATCTTACTCCATTCATCATCGAGAACACCCTCTCTATTATCATCTAAAATTGTTGGGCGTTTTAGAAATATTAGATCGTACAATTTAGGACTACCTAGATACACGCCAAGTTTCTTATTGCCATACCATAGCGTAATATTTCCATGGGAAAAACGTATTTCGGCATTGCCCATCAGCAGTTTGCCTGTCTTGGGATCTACACGCACTCCATATAAACTATCATACTTGGAATCACCAGATTTTAAATTTTGTATATGTCTTTTTACAACCTCATGTCTTTTTTCTAGTTTACTAGCTGGAGAAGTTTCGGATACAGGGGTTGTTCTTATTGACGATGGTGGTGTTTCCATAATGGGGATATAATGTGGAACATCATCACCACCTACATACTTATCGGATCCTTCTTCAGAAGCACTCTCCCATGATACAGCCCTCTGGGTGGACACCCTTGATGATGATGGTTTTGAATGTAATTGTTGGATATGAGATTTGTTCTCTGCTGCTGAAGATATAACATTTAAAGGTTCAGTTATCGGTTGGTAGATCTTTTCAAGTGTTACGTGCATCTCCATATCTTTGTTCTTGATATAGTTAAACTTCTTCCGCACAGCATCTGTTGCCTCAATCAGCTGTCGCTTGAGTGTTATTTCGCTACTGGGATGTGCAAGATTGTTATATTTTTTATTATCTTTGGTAACCTTCATCTTAGCGCATACGTAAACGAAGTAATCCTAACGACGTATGTAATTCAAGTGAAGTTTTTAATAAAATGCATTATGGATATATGAAGCTATCAAACCCTTTTCTATATCGCCCACCTTGTACTTCTCTATCCTTATCAATCACTAGAAATCCATATTTGTCATTCCAGCACTTTGCACACATATTTTGAAATACTGTAAACGTTACATCAGGTGACACATGATCGGAAAAGATGTGATGCAGATTCATGTCGTCCTGTTTAAAGACAACAATTAAATTACTATTGTCTCTTATTAGCTGCTTCGGGATTCGAGAGTATGTCTGGCCAAGATAAAAACAATCCACATTTCTATGTCGGCCCATACTGAAATATCCCCTTATAACATCTTGTTTCTCACATATTACATCGTCAAATATAAACACAGACTCTGGCTTTGCCTCGGATGGTTCCACTATTTGCGTACCATTACTAAATGTATAAAATCCTAACCCCTCAATCGGCGCTAATACATTACGTAGATACTCATACTTGGGTTGATTTATAGACTTTGAGTATAGGTAAATATTTAAAAAACGTAAACCTAAACGATGCGTGATCAAAGATATTAAGACATTTGTTTTCCCACAATTCGAGGGTCCTATTATGAGGGCACGTACAGTTGAAGGTAGTAGTGGTCCATGGCGATTATCAGCACTTAACCCACGCCCAACTTTTTCATCCAAATTATCTATAGAAAGCGTTTGTTTCTGTTTCACAATGTGCATTGTACCGCGGCTAAATGTTATATAAGTAGATGTGTGATTTACAACTCTTATTTAAATGGTTTCTACGATACGATACACACGTGAAAAACGTACGAAGCGCGGTGGAGGATTAGTTAATTCCCTGATTAATAAGCTCCCCGTCGAGTTGCATTTGCCAGGTTATCAATTTTGTGGTCCAGGCACAGATTTAAATAAAAGGTTAGCACGAGGTGATTCTGGCATAAATCAGCTCGATAAAGCGTGTAAGCAACACGATATTGCATACGACAAAAATAGCAGTAATCAAGCAGCCCGCCATAAAGCAGACTATCAGCTTGAACAGGCTGCGTGGAAACGGGTGAAATCCAAAGACGCAGGACGTGGAGAAAAGGCAGCTGCTTGGTTAGTCACAACTATAATGAAGGGAAAACAACGTCTTGGTATGGGATGTAATTCAACAATATTTCGCAATCCAATAAGGAAACGAATCATCAAGAAAACAAAGAAAGGTAAGAAGAATGTTAAAAAGACAGCGTTTGGATCTGGGATAGTACGAAAAGTGCGTGACACACTGCGAAATGCTGGAGGCAAAAAAGTAAAAGACCAAAAGAAGGTGGTTGAAATTGCTCTAAAAGCTGCACGTCGATATATAAAACAGGCCGGTGGAAAACGCAATATTCAAACACCTCGAATTATACCAATTCCAAAAGTTGGTGGTATTTTACCTCTAATACCCATTTTTGCTGGATTATCTGCATTGGGTAGTTTGGCTGGTACGGCTGCTGGTATTGCTAAAGCTGTAAATGATGTGAAAAAGGGTAGAGAAGAATTAGCTGAAGCAAATCGGCACAACAGAAGTATGGAAGCAATAGCTATGAAAAGTGGTAAGGGGATGTATATGAAGCCATACCGAAAGGGGATGGGTCTTTATCTAAAACAGAATTCAAAAAACTAATAGACTCCCTACCTCGGAGACCTCTTACCGACATTGATCTTAAATATTATGCTAATAAAATGAAGGTAGCATACTTTCGAGGTGTATTTATGCGTGACTCACTACCAAGACATGGGCCACATTACAATGAATCCGCAATAATCAATTTGGATAGTATATATGGTCCTGGGACACATTGGGTGGCATATAAAAAACGAGGTAGTTTAGTAAATTATTTTGATAGTTTTGGCGACTTACCCCCACCTATAGAATTAGTTACATATTTCAATAACGATTCAAGGAGGGCCAACCAAATATTCTATAACTACAAACGTGTACAGAATTTTAACACAGTGTTGTGTGGACATTTGTGTTTAAAGTTTCTCTCTACGAAACAAATATAAAACGCCATGGAACTGAAATCTATGACCCCAGCAATAGATCGAGAAGGTATCAAGCGAATGGGTCACTCACTAATTGCATTCTCCCGTTTGCGTAGTCTGTTGAAGATGAGCAAACAACAACTAGCAGATATGCCCAAAGAGGTGATGATTGGGTTGGCTTCACATGAAATTGCATTAGTATGGGATAAGCTACCTACACATCTTCAGAACGATGTCGATATATTAAAATATCAATATTGTACAGAACATTACCTTAATGATTATGAAAGCAATGTTGACGTAAATGATGGTCCAACACCTAGAAAAATGTTTTGCTGCTATTGTAAGGTAAACGATGTAAATGTGGCATCCAATAACAATGTAAATATATTACCATCAACTTCTAAGAAGAGGAAATTATACCATTATTGCTGTAATCCACAATAAATTGGGTAACACAATTTAATTATATCAGTCATGTCGTACACGTTCACACTAACGAGCCGCTTAAGTGAGCTAAGTGTCAACTTTGATCCACCCATTGAACTGGATAGGAGCAGTCGTCATGGGTTAGGTTTAATTGGATTCTACTCTTACAACTCCATATACAATGTGGATGAAACAAATAACATCTTCCAATATAGGGTTAGTGCTAAAGATACATTCACTACTGTTCACATACCTCTGGGGGCTTATGAAATTGATGAAATCTATGCTGCAATGTTGAAAGCTATGAATATTGATGGAAAGGATTACACGCAAATATTCACTTTAAGGGCAAACAACAATACCTTAAAGTGCGAGATTTTGTCAAAGTATGAAGTAGATTTTAGACAACCAAATTCAATAGGAAGTCTGTTGGGATTTGGACAAATATATTTACAACCAAATAAAAATTACGAATCAACACAGCCTGTTGATATTATGAAAGTAAGGATGATACGCGTAGATTGCAATATTATTTCTGGAGCTTATCTGAATGCAGAAGAGTCACACACTCTCTTTGAATTTGACATAGACGTTGAGCCTGGCTACAAACTTACTAGAGAACCCAAAAATATCATATATTTACCTGTTAGACCTAAAGGGTGTCAGTTAATAGACAACATCACACTACGCATACTGGACGACAACGGTGATTTGATCGATTTTCGAGGTGAGAAAATTATTGTAAGGCTAGAATTGAAGAAAGTCGGATATCACCAACCAAATGGGTTTTAGATATAAACAGCGACAGCAAGTACATCACCATCAGTATGATACTGTAGCGAACAACAGTATAGATAAAAAGAAAGGGAGATGTGGAAAGCAATTCATTCAAAGTCTATACCTTAAACAGTTAAGACATAGATTGTCAGTTGAGGATCAAGCCTTTTTAAAATCTATTGGATTAAAACTGCGAAAAAATTGGTCATAATAATGGTGGCTACTGCAACTAGTGACAAACTTGAGGTGTTTGATGAACCTGTGTTAGATCATTCCCTAGTTAGCCTACATGAGCATACATATAAACCATATGGATCCCCATATTACAGAAACTCTGATGAAATACGTATTCCCATCAATTTTCAAGATGTTATACTCGACATTTCAGAAAGTTATATATACATAGAGGGAAAATTTACTCCTAGCGACACCACAAAGCGTTGTTATTTATCCAATAATGCACTAACATTTCTCTTTGAAGAGATACGACTGGAAATGGGTGGTGAACAAGTAGCAGTAGTTAGAAGACCTGGTATTACTACCACAATGAAAACTATGGTGTCGTATGGGCAAACGCATGCACGCTCATTAATAACAACAGGTTGGGGTCTCACTCAAACGAGACAAGATATTTTAGATACCGCCAGTCACGTGTTCAGTGGCAAACTACCCCTTAAGTTCCTTATGGGTTTTGCAGAAGATTATACCAAAGGCATTCTGAATGTGAAGCAAGAATTAATTATGATAATTGCACGCTCATTTAAAGACTCCTATATCGGTGAGGTTGATGCAGAGTTGGAAATCAGCAAAATTGAGTGGAAGATAAGGCACATTGTACCTGAAGATCGACAAAAGTTAAAATTATTGAATCGAATTAATAAAAGTGGTAATAATACCAAAGTTAAGATGGTCTACCGTGCGTGGGATTTTTATGAGCTTCCCTGTCTACGCGATACTACCTATGACATATGGGCTCTTAAACTCTCCACCCGTCTTGAAAGCCCACTTTTCATCCTTCTTGGCTTTCAAGGCACTGATCAGGCCAATGATAGAACAAAGGATGTTACACAGTTCAAACACGCAGACATAAATAATATTCGACTATTTCTAAACTCTGAAGTATATCCATATGAACGTTGGAATTTAGATTTCGATAAGAAGCTCGATTCTGCAGCATATTATGCTTATGAGAACTTCCAACGTAGTTACTATGATAAAGATATGAGCGAACCCATGATGGATCTTGGGGAATTCAGGAAGAATCCTTTGTTTGTCATTGATTGTTCACACCAACCTGTTGCAGTGAAATCATCTACTGTCGACATAAAAATAGAATTTGAAACACGAAAAGCGAAATTTCCGGAACAAACTCGAGTGTATGCACTTATACTTCATGATACATATTTAAGTTATAACGCATTAGATGGCTCGGTTCAGAATGGTTTTCTCGATGTCAAGTAAAAAAAGAAAATATTTATTATTGTGGAATTAAGTAGTGCAACCTATTTCTATCAAGATATCTGGATAATTTTATCAACAATAATCATGATGTACTTGCAACTGTTTATTTTCTCAGAATGTAATTGTAGAATTAAATATAAAATTAAAATAAAAACTGTTCTAATTATACTATGATTGTATTTTTTGTTGTGTAATAAGAAATATGAAATAAAATGAATGTAATCTTTTAATGTGTATTTTATTTATTCAGTTTTATAATATAATATAAAATACAGAATATTGTTTACTACAGATACATACAATATTTGGTGTAATAAATATGACAATAGAAGATGAATATTATTTATGTATCTACATTGTTATCTTCTACATCAGACTGGTCGAGTTGATATTTTTCAATAATATTCTTAGGTAGGTACTCCATTATCTCGTATAGAAAATGTTTTAGTTCCACTCTGTCCATATGCTCACAAAACTCATCCAAATTTAAGAAGCCACGGGAATATCTACCACATAGATTTACACCAATGCTATACGCTTTAGAAGCTTCTTTAACCCGTCGAACTTCTTCAGCGTCGAAGCAGATATTCATATCATAATTTAATGAAACCAATGCATCCCTTATTAAGTCATCTAGTTTACAAGACAATCTCTCAATGGCAGATTTAATGTCTTCTGCAGGGGTCCATGTTTGGGTTGAATATTGCATCCACATCTTTGCTGCGTACCTACAAATAAAAAATGAAATGTAAAAAAATACATAAAAAACAGCACTAAATGGACTTACGTTTGAGCTATTGGTGTACACGAAGTAAAAATATGTTGTACAAATGTCAATTTAGATATATCAGAATCTTTATAGGCTAACAAGTGATACTATTCTATAATACTCCTAGCATTCTTCCACAATATTCCATTTCTACTTAATACTTAAACTTAGCTAACTTAAATACTTTACGATTATTTTTGTTTGAGAATTAAACACCGAAACTTATTAATGGACTAGATTTTGCTCCAGGATAAGCTGGAGAACTTTGTCCTAAATATGTCAATGTAACTTTACCATTTGACGAATTTATTTTATCGATAGTGTTCTCACATATAATTTCCACAAACCGTTTCGGTAAAAATGATTTAAAAGTCGTAATTGAACTTTCCTCAAACAAAGTTACTATGATTGATTTTCCAAATCTTGTATTAACCAAAGATATTTTTTTTATGATATAAGGTTTATTTAAAATTAACGCTGAAATGGATCTTTGCTCTAAAACCTGCATATCTTGATTTATTAGCTCATTAAGTGCTAATAAGTCAACTTCGGAAATTGCCATATTTAAAATGAATATAATGAAAGAATTATAAAGAGTAATATAAGATATTGCTCACTTGAAATAACTGAAGTCACTGACTGCACTAGGCTGATTTGTTAGCTGTAGATGGTTCACGATAGAACACGATAGAAATGATTTTGTGTTGCGACTACATCTTCTTTATAGCAGTCTAGCTGAGCTACCCCACCACCACTACTTGGAGTACTCATACACATATTGGTACATACACTAATTACAACTACAATTGCATTGCACCACTCCAATTACCTCTATTGCAATTACATCAGTCTAATTACTGCACATTACTCTACTTACCTCTATTGCAACTACATCAGGCTAATTACCTGCAATACTCTAATTACCTCTATTGCAATTACATCAGTCTAATTACCTACATTACTCTAATTACCCTAGTTACCCCCCACCACAAAAAAAAAGGGTGGGGGGAGACCCAGCTCCGCCATTACTACTCTACTCCTTCAGTCAAACATTTTACTATATGCAGATGATTGCAAAATTTTTAATTCGATTGCTAGTACGGGTGACTGTAGCATATTACAGGATGATCTACGCAAGTTAAATTTATGGTGTGTACACAATTCCTTATTTTTAAATGTTAACAAGTGCAATGTTATGTATTTTTATAGAGGTAAATCGTTAGTTACGTATGATTATTACATTGCTACTGAAACTTTACAAAGGTGTTATAAGCTTACTGACTTAGGCATAGTGTTTGACACAAAGTTAACCTTCAATGACCACATTACAATTGTTACTAATAAAGCATACAAGTCTCTTGGGTTTATAATAAGAAACTCAAAATCATTCACTGATATAAATTCTTTGATACTATTGTTTAACGCCTTTGTCAGATCTAAATTAGATTATGCTGCTGTTGTGTGGGACCCTTACTATGAAATACATAAAACTAGTATAGAGAAAATTCAAAGGCGTTTTGTTAAGCATTTGTGGTTTAAGTCGGATAATGTTTATTCAGAGCAGGGTATGTCTCATTCCATCCTTCTGAATCGATTCGATATTACTCCATTATGCACCCGTCGTCAGCAGGGGAATATAATATTTTTATATAAATTACTCAATGGTAAGGTTGTTTGTCCGATGCTAATTAATAACTTAAACTTTCATGTTCCTAGATTACCTAACCGCAATAATCTTACGTTCTATCTACCAAGAGCCCGTACTAATATGTTAATGTCATCGCCATTGTATAACATGTGTTCACTTTGTAACTCGCATGCAGACAACTGATATTTTTAACTGTAAAATTTGTGACATTAGGAATTTAGCCAATTAATACTGTATTATGTTCCATTTTTCGGTTTAGATACTATGTACTTAAATTAGTGTAGTTAATTACATTTATATATAAACTATGTATTTCCCTCCATCCCATAATTGGTCGTTGGACTGTTGCATGGAGTAACCCAAAATAAATAAATAAATAAATATTAGGTTGTTCCAGCAGAAATCACAAACTAGTCAGAGCCAATCAGTTCTATCTAAATTGATCAGCTGGTCAATCCACTACCGTCTCTAACCAATCATATTACTTCTGACTAGTTTGTGGTTTCTGCTGGAACAAACCTATTATGATATAAATTTCCATGTAGCTAGATGATTTTCAAACTAGTTTGGAATATACATAACTGATTAAATCATTTGGGTATAATAAGATAATTTTCTAATAAAAATGAAAGCAGTCAGAATATTACATAGTTCCATTAATGATATTTCCACAAAAATGGGGTTTCCATTGGACAATATTTTAAAGTATGTATGTACTTAGCTATATGTATACACTAATAGACAGGCCTTATCCATATAAGTATTCTGTCCAGCCTTCTTGCGTAGGAAGTTAATGTTGATTTAAATAGGTCGCTACCCACGTTCGACATTTTAACCTAGTTCTGGGTAAATTCCTAATGTGTGTAACAGTTTAGGTCATGAAAAGGCAAAAAGTTAGTGGAACAAAATAACCAGTGTTTCTGGTAATGGATTTGTTGGATGAGTATCGAAGTTTTTCGAAACCTAGGTAATGGGATATATTTAATAAAATTTCATGATTTATTCAATCGAAGGGTGATTTGATATAACAATATTATATATAACTTATTTTCATCTTCAGCAATTAAAATATCAATGGTACGAATTAACGCTGTGAGGGGCTGTAATTGGATCCGAACCCTGATTGAAATTATATATTATATGTATTAATTCTGCTTCTAAATTGTAATGACCTTTTATTTGATGGGAGACCACTTTCTCAAGTAATTTCGATATTGGGGGCAAAATCTGATAATCTCTCTCCTAGCACACATGTTATTAATATTGCTAAGCCCTCTGCAAAGAGCCTTGGTTTCCTGCATTGAACGAGGTGCTACTTTACTCCATAATAACTACTGTCATTATTAAAGCACATAAACGTTCTGATTTATAATATTGCTAACACATACGGAGATATGCACCTATTACGACATTTTGAATTTTAGATTCAATTAAATATTGAACTTTATGAAAGATTGGTGGTGCAACTCAATAACCACTTTGGAACATCGTCGCTCTATTGGTGATTTGAGTTTCTCTTATCGATAAACTCATGGAGATTATTATCAAGAAGTCATTAATACCACCACGAGTGACACATTCGTGCTATAGTAGACAAAATATATCAACTTTATCCTGAAGCTTCACAACTATCGAACGTAACTTAATTGATTATTATTGATTATTATTTATTAGATTTACTCCTGGTGAAGTGTTGTTTAATTTAAAAAATACCTGATACATATACGTACTATATTATAGCAAATTAAAAATCAAGAGAGGCACAAATTAAATGTGAATTATATAAATTATTGTTCTTTTTATTGTGTAATGATGAAACACATATTTTATCATCTGCCTCTGTAATTTATTATTTGAAATCTGTTTTTTTAAAAATAGAAAAACACAATTTAGGCCATGCGGTCGAAACATAATCTTAAAAAACTCTTAAATTTAGATGAATCAATTTATCAACAGAAGTGAAGGTGACCAAAAGAACAGACTTATTTTAAATATTCTTTGGCAGTCACTGAATGAGTGTAAAGCCGGACTCAGACGACTGGTGTACTTGACAAATACACCAATATTGGTATACTTGACAAGTGTACCAGCTCATTTAAGCCATTAACAAGCAACGGCGCTCACACGACGTGTACATTTTTTTTAAATACACCAGCAAATTGGTACAATGTTGGTGGAATGAAAGAAGATTGTTGACCATCATGGATATCGGTCGTCTTGAAAATGTCGTCGCGTGTGCAGCTTTTGTGGTAACTACTTCATTTTACTACTTCACTCATCAGAGGACGAAATGTTGACATCAAAGATTCCTTTTTCTTTTTAAGTTCTTTTATGGAACACAGAATACTAATGTTTTCTTCGATTCTCTTCCAAGCCATATAATTGCATTACGGTTTTTATGTTTCAAATGTTTTGCACACCATATGACTGGTTCGTTTTGATTTTTCATTTTGGTATTTAAATAATAATCAAAAAAGCATTTTTAAAACAAGGAACCTCTTCCATCCGCTTATACAAAATGAATAGTAGCGAAGCAAGGTACAATTATATGTACAACTCGTGTGAGCGCAACCACAAGTATAGACAAGTATGCACTTGTCAAGTGTACCAATAATTGTGATCCCTTTGACGTGTGCCATTTTTACCGACAGACGATGGGAAACTGACCAATACTCACCAATGACAAATAATTGTACAAGTAAACCACTCAGACGACATGGCAAGTATACGCCATTAACAAATATTGGCCAAGTACACCAGTCGTCTGAGCCCGGCTTAATAATCAATCAATCATTCATCTGTGTGAATTATTATGCGTTTTGTTGTTTATGGTTTGATAGGAAATCTAATTAACAAGATACATTTTATGGAAAATTAAGTATTTAGTTAATATGTTGAGTTACTTTTTATAAATACTGAAAAATTCAACTACAAATTGAAAATAAAATGTTCTAAAATTTATATACAATTCTAATTCTTCAACAATAGATAACTTAAAAAAATGCTTCAGTATTTAATTAATAACAAACAAACTGACGAACATTTCTGAAACTTGGAAACTTCCAATCCTAACGTATTTGTTTTCATTTGACAGAACTCTGAATAGGTAACTTCATAGAGAATCTATATTAACCAGATTTGAATATTTTGTACACCCTGCAAGCTACATGAAAATCACGAATATTAATAGCTGTTAGAGACTTGTTTATTAAATCGAGAGCAAAACTTTTTATTTAACTGTGCGCTGGACCAGTTAATAGTAAATAAGTAACTAATTTTCAAATGAAAAATTTAAACTCTAGAAATATCAGATTTCTTAAAAATTTTCTAAAAGAAATTTAGTCGTCATTATTAGCACTACAATGTTTTACGCATCTTGGACTGATCCTTTTAATGTAGCAAATAAAAACGTACTCTCGTTTGTTTTATATTTCCAGAATTAATGATATTTTATAGAATTATAAGTTCTGAGTTCCTATCATTTATTAATTAGTCTTTATTTTGAGGAAATTTACTAGAATATTTTGAAGACCTCCGCTATCATTTTGAAGATATTTTGGCATTCAATATTTCTGGAAATACACATTATTTGGTGCAAAGCAGTTTAGGTCTGTGAACTAAATTAGAATTGGTAAATTTATAAAATTTTGTCTTAACGCTGTTTTTTTTCTTTTCTTATTTGGGATTTACTACCACACTTCTGAACATTTCCAAAAGAATCTAAAAAATATCTGGATTAAAAAAAAAAACATTTTCTAGGAACCTAGTATTCAATAAATTTAAATAAATAAAAGTTAACTCATGTAGAGAATAAATACGAGATACTACATAAAATACGCACAGAGCTGCAGGGAAATTGAAGGCAAATAATCTCGGAAAAGTATATTATGTGAGCCAACGACTCTGGTAACCTATTTGTGTTCATATAAGGCATTATTGATACTGACACACTTGTCTTGAAGGTAAAACAAACATATACACTTCAAAATATTGGATAGGTATATTATAACTTTGGAACATAGGACCCAAAAAATTCCTTAAGGCATCATTATCAGGACTAAATGAAAAAGTTTTATAGAAAAAAATCGCGTTTAAAATTTGCGAAAAAAAGTTAAAAAAACGCCGTGCCTCATTTTTTTTTCGATTCAGGAGGAAGGTTTATCGACAAGTTTCGTTTTCGTTAAAAAATATTGCTTTTTTATAAAGGTACATCATTTTAAATTTAAACAAAAAAGAATAAATCAACAACAAAATTTTAAAGTCTAACTTTATAAAAAAAATTATTGTCGTTGAAATCAGCTATTAAAACTAATAGCACGAACAAATAATATCAAAAAATGTGTACAAAAGTTCATTTACTTGTTGCTTTCCTGGTGTTGGTAAACTAGATTGTAATCTATTGTTGATATTGTAATTTGATTGCTTCGATGTAAACTGAAACGTTTTTCGTTGTGAATAAACCTATTCCATTTATGTCAAACTATACAGCCTTTTCAGCTGTAACTAATTTTCGTAATGCATTCTTTTGTAATAAATCATTCATTTCATTATGTTTACCTTCACTTATAGACTGATCATATTAATGTAATGTTATAATAGACGTATTTAAGGTAATTTGATACTAGTCGTAGGCGTGGGAAAGAACCAATATTTATTCATTTAAATTAATGGATGGTTATAGGTATACAAGGTGAGTCCCTAAAAGTGAGAATTATTTTTAGTTTAGTATAGTTATACATATATTTAGTCTAAAATGTGTCAATTATAACAACAATAAAAGTGGAAAATTTAACAAAAAAAAATCTGAAAACTCATGTATTTAAATATTTAAAAAATAGTTCTGTATTCCCAATGGGAAATCATTTTGTGTTTAGTGCATAAGAGAGTCATACAATTTGTAATATGACGCTTTTAATAGGACGATTCTTTGACAAATATGATAAGTCCTGAAAAAAGTACGGTACGACATCTGGCATTTGATAATACTTTTTTAAAATTGAGACATACAACGTATTTGGATTTAATAAATATTTTGTTGCGTCAACATCATCAAACTTGCTCAAAAGTATTTACCCTCCTTTCATTCTGTGATAACCTGAAAATTTTTGGAATATTTTGGAAATTGATATAATTATTTATTTCACATGATTACCTAAGTAACGTACAAAATCAACAATAAAGGATGCGTATTGACAACTGAGATTTAAATTTGTTTATATCATATACAAATAAATTAATAATAATTTATTATCGAGGTAATGTACGTGTACGTCAATGAGTCAAATTTACAAATTTAGCTGTGTTATATTAAAAGTCTGTACGAATCGGATGAAAGACAATGGCTTGAGGCTTGAATATATATTGATAAGATGTGTTCAAGCCTCAAGTCATTATCATATTGATAAGATAAGTCCTATACTACCATTCATATAATTTATGAACAGACGCTATTTACCTTAAAAGAATATGCACTGCATAACCTTGTGTCGAAACGAAAACGTATTTTCTGATAAAAATATATAAGGTAAAACCAAATCGTACCTGGTAATGAAATTCAGTGAATCGGAATATTATGTTAAAATTATTACCTCAAAAATTTTTAATATAACCCGAATATGGATTAAAGAGAACCACGAGTTTTTGGGACTGTACAAATATTCAGACACCATCCTACCTACCTAAATATGCTGAATATGAAGTGGGATATGGGGCCCTATGAATTTCATACAATATTAGAATATTATTCGATGTCCAACATGTAGGACCTTTAGTGGAGTAAAATTCGTCCAAGATTATGCACTTAAGTGACGGCTGGCGTAGAACCAGATCAAACAAACATATACCATTTTGTAGAGCATGTTTTAGGTCACATGTACAACTATATAAAAAATTACGTAAAGTTACAACTTTTAAAATTATATATGAAAAACTTTAACGAGTTTACAAGTATAGCTTATTACCATTTTAAAAGTGGCGAATTTTACATTAAATTTTTCGTGTAAATTTTTGCTTCTTATTTATATTGTATATTCTAGTAGATTGCTTTGGACGGTAAAGCTGTAAATGGACGATAATATTTCGGCCATAAACCTTGATTAAATTTTGTATCAGTGAAATGAATAAAGGTCTGACCAACATCAAACATTTAATTAATGTACGGTTTTAAATATTTCGAGCTGCTTTATCTCTCGTATCACAAATCAAATAGTGGAATGTAACAAGAAACTAGATATCCACTTATAAATGGATAATACAGAAATACACAAATTCAGAACGAAACAATGAATTAAAACAGTAATAAAGTTATATTCTACTGGATGACCATGTGAAAATGAGTGTCCATAAAAATTTCTTTCTTCATATTTTTTACCTATACCTATATTTCAGGCCTTGAGGTAAATTTATAAAATAGAGCAATAGCAATCTATACAATACATAATCATTTGATTATGCGCTTAATAAACTTAATACATCATAGCCAGTCTAAGACCAGCCTATCGCTTTACGCAAACTTACAAAAACAACTCCTATAGATCTACATCAATCATATGAACACAAACAGAACTAAGACGTGTGTGTCACTAAGGACACTAAGGACAATTCTCGTACCGCCTATTGTCTCGATTATGTACAGATTATGATTCCGATGTCGCGAAGTAAATAAAAGGAGTTTAAAAGACGCATAATACATCTGCAATTTAATCACGTTAATATTTTGCATCCAGTAGTGGCCAACATATTTTTTTTACTAGATGAGGTAAATTTTGGCGATCGTCAATATTAATATATGAACAAAGACAATATATAAGTCAATTTGCCGTTATAATTGAGCAGCTATGAGAGGCAGAGTATAGTTTCAGTCTGCAGCCCTAACCATTCAGATGTGCCGACCTGATAAAAACAAGACACAAGACAATTCTTGACTGGTCGGGTGGACTGCTAGAAGTGAACTGAACATCTTTCAAAATTGCAGCGGCGAAAATTGCGAAAACACCCCAGATTCCTAGGTGATGTGAAGAAGATGTGATAGACATATACATCCAAGATACCTTGGAACAGCCAACAGAAAACACCGAAAATGAAAAACTTTCTATACGGAACTAGAAACAACCAAAAGAAGGGAACAAAAAGTTACAGAAAAGCATCAGGAATAATGTGACGTAACAATAAACCGTGGATTAGCAGGCCTCCTGAGTAAAGAACGCGCCAAAAACTCCACCTCCCGGCTCCCGGGCGGTTTAGAAACGAGTTTACCATGTGTGCACTGAAATGTCGGTATTTCCGGCGCGCTACAGGCTGTAGCATTCACATAAGACAAAACATAAAAATACCACTTTTTAGATATTTTCAAGTGCTACAATTTTGGTATCTTATATTTTTCTCGTAAACGTGATCATTTAAAAGAAAAAACATAGAAAAAGACAAAAAAGCAATTTCGGAGAAAAATTAACATTGCCCCGAAATAATTAAAAAACCATTCATCGTATGAAAAAAGTGCACATGAACAAAGTTGTAGTACTTTTAAAAACCTTTAGTAGTTATTTTCCTAACGAGTGCGGAAAGTGGTACTTTTCCGTGACTGCCGTTGACCGAACGACTCGAAGCGAAGTTTGGTCAAGCAGTCGAGTGCGGAAAAGATGGTTTCCGTATGTGTTAGGAACAACATTTTTCCTACGGGCGTGATGAATACGTTTTTCTGATTTAATAAATTAAGTTTTACTTTTAAAGATGCCACTGTTTGACTTGACGTTTGTTAATTGTTATGTGACTGAGAAACATCAAAATCAGACAGTCGTGGCTACATGATGGTTTATTTTTAAAGTTATAGAGGCTATTTTAAAAGGGGCTATTTTAATTTCGATAAATTTGTATAAAATAAGGAAACCTAAAAGAAAATCTTTGGCATATAACTAACACGTTTTCAACATGTAGCATATAACTTACCCGAGAATGCAAATATAAACATAATTAGGTACTTTTCCGCACTAGTGCGAAAAATTACAACTTTCGAAACTTAAATGCGTGCGTAAAAGTGATGCTTTCCGCGCGCTCGTAGAAAAAATGCTTTTCTTAATTCTGTTCGAGCCTGAACGAGATATTCGAATAAAACCGCCTGTGCCTTATTTTCCAATATGGCGGCGTACCCCTCGAGCTGATCTTCACGACAACTTGCCAATGCACTTATCAATAGCCCCCCACAAACCCTGAAAATATTGTCGACGTCGCATGACTTCCTACCTCAAATAACATACTGACTGGCCTATTAATCTATGGAGTTCTTCTAGTCACGTGGTGATTGATTTCGGAGCGGAACACCAACATTTATTCCCATTTGACTGTCTTGGTATCTCGATCTGGTGATTCTACAATCGCATAGTGGGGACAACATTCTTTGCACGCGGTGTATCGATCACGTTGATGGTGCACGTTTACTTATCGCTTGCCAGTTCACGCGGTATCTTATGTAATCAATTTCAGGTCAGAAAATGCGTTACTGAAACTAGAAGCGTCGTCATCAGATTGTAATTTTCTAGACTAATGATTCCTCTTATTTGATTTTAATTCATTGTACTGTCACGTGGAAATTTTAATAAGAAAACAAATTTTAAAAAACACTTATTATTTAATTAAATAGGTACATATAGTACATTGTATTTATTGACTATGTTGGAAAACAATTTAAAAATTTTGACTACCCTTGTTTTTAATTTTAAAAAATGTAAGTACATCTGTTCTTTTTTTTTACTTATAATTAATTGTATATTAATTTATTTAATATTTTGTTATAATTAAACTAAATTTAAAAGTGTCATCTATTTATTTTAAAGTTTTTTAAATTATTCTATGTTTAGTGTGTTTTTTTATTTAGATTTCTTGTGTTTTTATAGTCAAATATAGTTGCTCTCTGTGATTTATTTTAAGTTTTAATAACTTATTAAGATTAATTATTACATACAGTCACCTTATTCATTATTTTTAATTAATTGTAGTCCTGTTACGTCTGAGGATGTGAAGCAACATATATTGTTCACGAAACCGGTAACGTCCAATAAAGGAATTTTATGAGTAGTATTCTATTTTTTCCACAATATGAATTAGTAAATAGTTGAAACCATAATATGCATGTCATCAAAGGAAGATTTAAATGAGATAATTAGGATTTATTGTATATTATTATGTTTAGAAGATGTACTTATAACAATAATTACCAATTACTTCGCTTCTTGTCCTTTATTCTTTGTCTTCTGTACTTTGTCCCATGTCCTTTGTTCTCTGTAATCTATATTCTGTCTTCTGAAGTCTGTCATCTCTCTACCTGCCTTCTGTTCCTTGTTCACTGTCTGCTCTCCTATATCTTCTACCTTCTGTCCTCTGCCTTTTGTCCTCTGCTCTCTGCCCCTCTGTCCTCTCTTGTGTTGTCCCACTAAAAATTAAAAAATTCTAGGAAGTTGTTATTCTACAGGCAAGTAATCTTCAATCCAAACGTATTTACACAGTCTATTATTTTTAAGTTACAACTAGTAAAATATTTTATAATTTTTGTCAGTATGCAATATTTACCAAATTTCATCTATTGTCATGAACTGTTGATTTACAAATATTTCATAAATTCACTTAAAATTTTTACGAATTCTGAAAATATACTTTGAAACAATATATTAATATTCAAAAATTGGTATACAAATGTACCACTTTAAAATATCAATTTAATGGTGTTATTTTTATGATGATTTATTTATCTATTTGTTTCTATAATTTAATGATATGTAATTATTTTACCCAAACTTGAAACATTTTATTCCCATACCTAAAAGTTGTAGACAATATCACCTTGCATTTAATGTCATCGTAACTTTTTATCAGAACAAAAAATTAAATATTCATATTTGAAAACTTATACCAATATTTTTAAACATAATAGATGGAAAGTAAATATTTACAATAAAATTATTAATACGTATTGCTGCTATGAGAATATTCAACATCTCTTAAGCTACCCTTCTTAACAATAATAAATTTGCTGCTTAATGGAACATGGTTCTAGAGTGCAGATTTATCTTTTAGGGAAAATTTACACATCATTAGCTACATAAATTACAATTACGTTACATAAAACGTACGAAATTGTTTCCATAGGGGTATTTTATGGAGAACAAAAGAGAGTAATAACAAAGAAATTACATTATAAAATAATTATTATGACATACAGACCTCGTCGATAACCTTTGGGTATTGTATTCAATTAAATTATTATTTAATATTATGTTGTACAATGTACATTGTTGCTCTCGGGCGTTATTGATTTAGTTAGTTATTTAGAATATTTAACACAATTCACTAGGGATTTAAAATCGTGGATATTAGAAAATTCCCTTTGTGTCATTTTATATTAAAGTGTCTCTTTTTGTTTTATAACCAATTGTGAAGAATGTCACACCGTATCAATCTATAATATTATAGTATGTTTGTTAACATCAAATCTTTATTTTGACTAGGTACAGGGTGTCAACTCTAATTTTGCCCCCCCTTCTATTTCCTTATTTGTGAAGATATTTTTAAATTTTAAAATGTAACCTTATCAGACATTTTCCGAATTTTTTAAATATAATATTCAAAATTACCTAGCTGCAATACATACAGGGTGGTGAAAAAAAAGTTGTTTTTTTTTAAATGGAATACTCTGTATATTTCTCGGCAGATTTGTAGTACTCTTTGAGCTGATTTAAAAAATGTATAACTCCCTTGAGTTTAGATCAAAAACGGTCAAGATATTCAAGGATAAACATGAGAAATATTTGTTTTCACACTTTCGAGGTGGCTTGGCATTCTGACTTAATTGTTGATTTTTAGCTGTCAAAATAATTGACGGTGAATGTTATTGTGGATGTAATTTTTCCATTGTCCATATTATATATACCTTCGCACATAAATTATGGAATAGGTAAAAAAATTAGTCAAGTTTATACATTCATATTTTTGTTAATATTGAAGCAATTTCAATAATTTTTTTACTGCGGATAGGTCATTTCTTCTGCAGTTTAATACCGTACGTTCGACTTATCTACGAGTTTTGTTATACAGGGAAACGCGAAAAGTATGAGGGCATGTAAATTCCCTAAAATATCAATTTGATCTGTGGCAATTGGGAGCCTATGAAAATTTATTTTTATAAGTGTTTCAGTTATGGCCTATTCTATTGTACTCACTGCGCCAAGCAATTTGCCATACGGTTCTTGGTAAATAAAAAATTGGCAATTTCTTTGTTAATAAAATACATGTTTGATCTTAGAGAGATCTTTAAGTATTTGATATTTATTGCTAAGGAACATTATTTTGACAGCTAAAAGTCAACAATTAAGTCAGAATGCCAAACCACCTCGGTAGTGTGAAAACAACATGTTTATCCTTGAATATCTCGACCGATTTTGATCTAAACTCAAGGGAGTTATACATTTTTTAAATCAGCACAAAGAGTACTACAAACCTGTCAAGAAATATACAGGGTATTCCATTTAAAAAAATCAACTTTCTTTTCACCACAAGTATTGAAGCTAGGTAATTTTGAATATTATATTTAAAAAATTCGGTAAATGTCTGATAAGGCTACATTTTGAAATTTTAAAATATCTTCACAAATAAGGAAATCCGAAATAGAGGTGGGGGGCAAAATTAGAGTTGACACCCTGTACAATGAATTGTATGTTGCATCACTATAGACTATAGTAATTAATAATTTATTGTCAATATATTGATATTCATAAATCATAACATAAGCACATGCAAAATACAAAAACGAAACGAGTTATTTTTTTATTTCTGAAGGTATATGTTGCACTAATTTGTGGAAAATTTTATAAATAATAAAATTGTAAAAATGTAATGATATTATAATTAATTAAGTGTTGGCTATTTTTGTCATTATCACGGAGGGCATGGGCTTGAAGAATTCTTACTATCATTTCCTTTAACTTTACAGCAAGAATTTTTGAGAGCTTACAAAATAACCAACCAAATCAAATTCAAATATTTGATTAAACTACATATATGTTCGAAGTAACAATATAAAAATATTATTTCAATATAAAACTGGTTTCATTCACATTGTTACAAAAATAATTTCAACACTAGAAACGCTTTAATTGTAGGAATTATTACTGAGGCATCAAATATATTTTTTTATTGGTTAACCTCTATTTATTGGCGATATTGATCAAAACCTTGCACGCATCACCATGAGTTATGAATAATTAACTGATATCACAGATATGCAGATAAGAATATTAAGCCAGCTAAAAAATAGAAGAACATCAATCACTGTTGTGCATAGTTAATACTACGTGTTACAAATTGGGATTCAAAATTAACTAATGAAAGATACTACTCGACAGGTACGCGACGATAACAAATAAATATACAGGAATTGTCATCGTTGTTCAATATCTAGAATATACATACAGTAAAGACCGAGGTCTTTACTGTATAATGAAACACTAAACAAATGCTTCAATAACTTCAAATCTATTACTTGTGCTTGGTTATCAGATAGCAATTTTTCTATGCCAAATTGAATTTTTTAGTCTGTTTTATTTCATTTTTCTTTTCAAAAACAGCTTGGATGCTTTAAAAACGTCCCTGCATGTCTATTAGTTAATCTTTTAAAGTATTTTCTATATTTTTCAGAATATGAAAAAGTACATTATGCGCACCTTCAGCACAACAAAAAATATTTGTAAAATTCCGAGTAATGAATTAATTTGCATCACCAAGCAATTGTTGCGGTTTCCACTCCGAGTCATAATTATGCAAAGCGTCAAAAATAAAATCAAAATCATGTTCATGCAAATTATTTCAAATTTGTAGAAAAGTTTTTATACTGCAATCCTGCAATTATTTCAAACAATACAAAATATATTTGCCCAATCATTTTGAATCAATTTGATTCAATTTTGATTTCTGTATATTTTTTGATAATCCTTCTGTATCAAATAAATCATAACTAGTAGAATGAAACATTACAAAAGTTCATCTCTATAGTCGGGAATTTGTTCTTTACCTTCGCACGGGTCGCTTTGTTTGGCATCTGATAAATCTTTCGCCGTTCCCTTCATTACTGTCTTGTGAATAATAAAAAAATTTTTATTATACGTAATTTTTGTATTGATTTTCCGATACGTAAATGACCTATTCTGTGGTACAAATAATAATTTTCCTTTAAGCAATCAACACATAGTCAAGCCAATTCATGCGAATAAAAAAGTTTCTGTGTAATCGTGGGCTGAATCTGGGAATCTGGACCTGAAATAACATTTGATCGATTGCTGTATTTTTTGTTTTTTAATATACTAGGAACACTGGTCTAGTGATATGTCTCTTAACACAAATCGTATGCAAAGAAATTGAAAACTTAAAATGTGATTGTACCTATATGTTTTGAGACGAGATTTATCTAAAATATGAATGATTTCATAGCTCTGCTCCATTACGTTCTGGAGCTGATTATGCCACTAACAGTTTTATTAAATTAGGAATGCAATAAAATAACAATAAATAGAATATTAATTTTGAATAAAACGGGTTTTGGCATCCCTGTTAGGTTTGAAATATTGCAATGGAATATGAGTAATTGTTCTTTATAAATTGAGGAAGTGCAGATGGAAAATGTAAATGTATTTCTCTTTAAGAATCAAATTCACTTTCATAAACTGAAACATTTTTATTCATATAGATAAATAAATAAATCTACCCGATCGAAGTAATTCACCAGAACAATAAAATTAAACCGAAACGGAAATCCAATAGAGGATAATCTCCTTTTCGGTAGTAAAATAAACATATGGTAAAACCACGTAACTGTTTCCCGCTTTAATATTATAAAGCATTAGAACGTAAGCCTCATCGTATATTTTCTTTCTTTACAATACGTTTTCCGCTTTATTTTTTGTATAATATATCAAGTAAGTATATTAATAATTTATTGTATTATATGAGTCATATAAGTTTAAAATAAAAATCCAGTTATATAGAAGTGCAGATTATTAATAGCCCCAACAGTTTTGATTCATTCATTTATAAACTACCATTAAACAAAAATCTTATTGTGTGCTCTGAAGATCCACCGATAATCGACGTAGACAGCCAATAATGTCTCATATTTTTTCGATTGACGAATGGTTAGGAATTTTAAGGGGTAAAAATATAAACGTTAGCATCTTTTATGTTGATTGTCAACCTCTATGACAATGATCCATTAGTTCCTCATTTCATGTATTCCAATATCAAATCACTGGGCCAACCCTTTCCAGTATTTCCTGGACAGAAAATATTAATAATTTACTTTCCACTCTGTAGGAAGATGTTAACGTTGCAGTTTTGGTAGATTTTTTTTATAAATAACTTTATTTACGTTTTATACAAGCGTATAATAATATCAAACAAATTTGATATATTTATGTTGATATTAATAGATTCTCAAAGAAAACAAACAAGCAAGGAATAGTCTCATATAGTCGCTACATTATTTATGATAAATTAAAATATTTTGTGTGAATAAAATTTATCCACGAGACATTTATCTATATGATAAAAATCACCCTATATATTTTTTATTTGACGTAAAGTTACATGCGTAGAGAGTTTTTAAAAATAGTCAAGAGTAATAATACATTTGGTAAATATAATATAACACCAATTGTAATTACGACCCCCATTATCCCGGAAGGCTCCAGAAGAGCCCTGTGTGGGACATTTACAGACAAGGGACATACATTCAATATTCGTGTATAGCGAAAAAATTCTTCTCACAGTATTTTCCACTGCCACAGCCGGGATTCTAACCCGGAAATTTTGGGTCATCAGTCATATAAATCCCAAAGTAAATAAATAAATTAAAGACACAAATAATATTCAGTATTTATAATATTATTAGTAGATATGCTAGGTGCGTACGACGCCACTTTCAAGGCCACGCATTCTCGATGGACATGGGCCATCAGGAGAGCCCTTGGTTCTTGTAGCTACACTCTGGGGGGTCGTGCAGAGGTCATCCTTCGTCTTCAGATGACGTCTGCTGCTGCTGCTTTAGCGGGGGTGCTAGGGGGGTGGTGGTGGGGTTAACGCTTAAGAGCTCTTCGGAATGCAGCACCCCAGGTCTGATGCATTAGCTGGAGGATGGCGTTTCTTCAGACCTAACGCAAGAGGTGCAATGCACTAACGCATCCTGCATCCTGCACCCTGGTCCCTGGCCCTGGAACCTCTTGCGTTAGGTCTGAAGAACGTCGTCTCCAGAAGCTTTTTTTAGTTTCTAAGTTGGTACTCCTGAGCAAAGAGTATTGTATACGAAGAGAGCATAGGCGTACCAGCTTGAAAAGGGGGTATAATTATATTAATTTTGCTAGAGTACGCCTATGGTAGAGAAAAAATCAATGCCGCTATTTAGGTATTCTGAGATACGTGTCTTTTAAGTAAACAAACCCGACTTCCGAGAATGCTAATATAAACATCACCTTCACTCAGTTTGAATGCATCACTTACTATCGGCTAATATATTTAGGTTAATTAAATTAAAAAAAAATAAATGCTCTTTAGTTAGAATTAAAAATTTGAACTTGCAATTACATTTTAGAGTGATAAAATAATGTACACATAGTATAATACATTATTAAGTTATTATTTAATGAAGTCTTTCGTTTCTAAGCCAAATGAAATCAAGACATATTTATTACACACACACACACAGCACTAGGTCAGTATATTGTCAATGAATCAATTGAAGCTACATGACATTGAATTTTTATCGCTGACTAAAACGATACGTGCTTTTATACCAAATTACGTTATAGAATCCACTTTACACTGTGTACCAAATAAAAATTTTATTTTCTTATTAATTAATAATTTAAGTTACACTCTTTAGCTAATTTTGACTGTGGAAATAAAACAATTGATATAACAATAAGCGGATATATTAATTTTAAAAAACAGAGTTTTTTAAAAATTCTATTTTTTATGTGCCCAACAAATCACTGTCTGCCGGGGTTCTTCTTCTATGAAGTCACCCAGGTTAGCGACATCCTCATCGCAAGCGTCACTGTGAATAATTATAACTGTGGAGGCTTCTTCTTCTTTTTCGAGGGAGGGAACCTGAGGTGGAGGCTCCATGAACGAACTTAGCGGAATCAGCTTCGGAGGTCGTGGTTCGAAATCTCTGCAACAATAAGAAATACATATAAGTATATATTATTACTTAGCGGAGAAAAAAAGCAGGAAAAATGAACGCTAAAAAAAAACTTACGTTATTCTTAAAGCAGTATCTTCAGACATGCAGAATAAATCTGGTGACTGGCTGGGGGAGTAGATATTTGTATCGCTGTAACAATAAGAAATAAATATAAGTATATAGTATTACTTAGAGAGAGAAAAAAAAAAAGAAGCATAAAAAATTAACGCTATTATTTTAAACTTACGTCATTCTTAAATCTGGTACACTGGTAGACGAGAAATGAGCGTCTTCTGATGTACGAAATAAATTTGGCGACGGAAATCGATGGGGGTAGACATTTGTATCACTGTAACAATAAGAAAAAATATAAGTATATATTATTACTTAGAGAAAAAAAGCAGCGGGAAAAATTAACGTTATTATTTTTACTTACGGCATTCTTAAATCTGGCAAGCTAGACCAATCAAGCTCAACTTCTGATGGTGACATGCTGAAGAAATCGGACGTAGACGAAGTCGATGGACTTGGTGGTAAATCGACAACATCATTTAAGCTCAATTCGCTAAACACGATAAAAAAAAATATATTGTAAGTACAGAAATGTAAAAAAGAACAAATATCAACTTACTTTTCAAATAGATATTCCTCCAGGTTCCTAGGTGGAGTATATCTATTAATAAGAGAACTTAGACGATAAAACTCTTCGCTACACATTTTAAACTTAGGTACGTGCGCACATACAGTAACAATGATGAAACAAAACTGAATGAACTACGATTAGAAAACCGGTAAAGAAACGGTGTGTGAGGAGGGGACATTTATGCCGAATAAGCTAAATAAAAAGTTTCTAGAACGAAATCGCAATATCTCAGAGACGCAAAACAAAATACTAAACACGTGGCAAATAAATGATTTAATTCAGGGCCAACCGAACCATGAGAAAAAATTTTAAATGCGCATTTAGCAAAAACAGCAGTAGGCGATATTCCGGGAATTTTAGTCCGAGTGTAATTCAAATTTAGGTTAATATAAACAATTTAAGTCATTAATCTTAATGCATGTCAATATTAAACAAATCAGCGCCTTTATGCTTTAAATGCCGACCCATGGGAAATAAGTAATTAGCACGTATTTTTCTTAGAAAAAAAGCGTGACGTAAGCCCCGCAGCTGCAATTGTAGAACAAAGCCCCTCGTATGATGGGTATACGGTATACGTAATAAAGATGACGTCACAGATAATATAAATAAGCCGAACGTGTCACCGCAAGCGTAATTCGTCATATAACTACGTACCAGTTATCTCATCACGTGCTTTTGTGTGTTTATTAATATTAACTGACTGAAGTTAATTTTACAGACATTTAAAAAAATACGTTTTTATAAATCTACATTGGTGTGCTTTGCCAATTTTAAATAATATTCAAACGTGCTGTGCTCCAGCAGATAAAAAATGTAAGTTATTTTTTTATTATTTCTTTAAAGTATGACTTAGTAATTTGTGATATTTTTTAGAAAAATGGACTTAGCTCAATTGAATCAAATATCCCTTTTAGAGATCAAAGAATTCGTTAAAATTTACGAATTACCAATTAATGTGGCTCACCCGATATATCGAGCACAAATTATCAAAACCAAATACGGTGATAGTGTATTATTGGAATTACATGATAAAAATTTATTTTTACCCAAACGTATGGTAGCCGTAATGAAAGACAATCTGGAAGAATTTATTGACGGGAAATACAGTCTAATATTCTAAGGCCTAATTGAGGAAGGAAACCCCGCATTAGGATCCAGATTTAGATTCTTAGAATCTGAATAAAATGTAAGTAAAAATCATTTTTTAATTTAATATTTTAAAATTAATAAGTTTTTTATCTTTTTAGTGGTGAAAATTTTTTTATAAAATATAATAGACGGAGCAGCAAATCCTACTTCATTTAACAGACGTCTTTCGTGCAGACAAAACGTACACCAGCATGGCGATCAACTCAAGTGAAATAGCAGTCCTTAGCACCCAAATTACGTCTAAATTTCAAGAAGTGGAGACTCTCTTAGAAGAAGGATGCACTCCAACGCAACGTCTCATTTGGGTAAGACAAATAAATTGTCACATTAGACTGTTCAATAAGGCTATTAACAGTGCGGCTTTACCTGTAGGTGTACTGCGAAAATTGCAAACCAATTTAGGTCATTTAAAAAGATTTAAACATATCATTCGAAATTATAGTGTGGGTGCTGGAAATGTCGTGAAAACTCATATACGAGGGAACCGCGTAAAGTGGGAGGATTTAACTACGGCTTTTAAAAGTCGCGTTCGTACCGGGGTGATAATTAATTTAACTCATAAACATATCGAGGAATTTTTTAATGATGCTTCACATATGTTCAGCGCTAGAGTTAAAAATGCTTTAAAGAAATTACCAATGCTGAAAATTAACGCTTGCTTTTGTGCCGAATTTATCAGAAAGTCAGGAGAAATCGTAATAACAGCGAGGAAATATTTCAGTACGAAAAACAAACAGGTGGATATTTCCACAAATTTATCTGAATGGTTTGACCGCAACATAAAAGCCGATATTTCTCACGCTATTTCAGAATTCTCAGAATCAGGATCGGGGTGGGCCTTATCGCGTATATTATGTTTAGAAGTTAATTTAAATAAATATGAGGTGGGGAATGGCGTTTCATCTTACATTAGATTACCGGGACAAATTTTAAAAAAGCAGGCGTGTATTAACGTAAAAAATATGTATGATGAAGCGTGCTTCGCTTGGAGCATCGTCAGCGCTTTATATCCTGTAGATATGAAAAACCATCCTGATAGAATCACTTCATACCCTCAATACGCCGAAGTGTTAAATTTAAAAGACATTCAGTTCCCCATGACTATACCTCAAATAGCTAAATTTGAAAAACAAAATAACATTTCGGTTAATGTGTTTGCGCTGGAAATGGATTATAGGGCGAATTTTTCAGTAGTTCCCATACGTTTAACGAAAAATAAACAAGTTCAACATGCAAATTTATTAATTGTGCAAGATAAATATCATCCTAAACTAAAAGAATTCGAGACTATTCCAGAAGATGATGAACCAGAGGAAATCAAATATCATTATGTTTTAATTAAAGATTTATCTAGACTGTTAAGTGGTCAACTGTCTACAAAACATCAAAAAAAATTTTTCTGCGATAGATGCTTGAATTATTTTAGTTCGGATGATAAATTAAAAGAACATTCCATCGTGTGCGAAAAATTTAACGATTGTAAAGTAGAGTTTTCGCGTGAGCCTTTTGTTAAGTTTAAAAATTTCGTTTACAAGGAAGATGTACCTTTTATAATGTACGCGGACTTTGAATCTCTGCTAGAGCCCCTCAATGAAGATAGTAGTCATTGTAAAACAAACCGATATCAGAAGCATACTGCATACAGTGCAGGATATTATTTTAAATGTAATTATAATGATGAGTGGTCATATTATAAAAGTGAACGGAGTTTGGACTGCATGTCTTGGTTCGCGGATCAATTAAGTAATATTGCAAAATTTGTCTTTTCAAAATTGAAACATGTGGAACCCCTGAATACTATAGTTAGTTTACGGGATGCCAGTAAAACGTGTCATATATGTGAGGATGACTTCAACGAAAAAGATAAAATTGTTCGCGATCATTGCCATCTTACTGGAAATTTCAGGGGGTTTGCGCACAATAGATGTAATTTAAATTATAAAAATGCCTTCGTAATTCCTGTGGTATTCCATAATTTGGGAGGGTATGACGCTCATTTTGCAATTAGAGAGCTTGCCGAGAGATATCAAATTACATTATTACCTGAAAATAAGGAAAAATACATTAGTTTCACCGTTTACGATGAAGAAACTAATTTAAAATTCCGATTTATAGACTCATTCAGATTCATGGGCTGTTCATTAGAGGAGCTTGCTTCCACGTTAAAGGAAGCTAATTTCAGTAATTTAAAACGAGAATTTCCGAATTTAAATGACGAAAAATTAAAATTATTAAAAAAGAAGGGAATATTTCCCTACGATTACATAAACAGTTTAGAACGACTTGACGAACCACAATTACCAGACAAGACAAATTTTTACAATAAATTAAATGACTCAGACATTAACGAAAATGATTATCAACACGCGCAAACAGTTTGGGATAAATTTAACTGTCAAAATTTAGGCGATTACAGCGATCTGTACATGAAAACAGACATCATGCTATTAACTTGTGTGTTTGAGACTTTTCGCTGTACTTGTCACAAGACGTACGGCCTAGACCCCGCTCACTATTACACCATTCCAGGTTACACTTGGGATTGTATGCTTAAATATACAGGGTGTAAACTAGAAACCATCCAAGACGTGGATATGTTAATGTTCATTGAACGCGGCATCCGAGGGGGCATCAGTCAATGTAGCAATAGACATGCCGAGGCTAATAATAAACATTTAGACAGCTATGATAGCACCAAACCCTCGACATACTTGCTTTATTTTGATGTAAATAACCTTTACGGATGGGCCATGAATCAACCTCTTCCATATGAAGGGTTTCAATGGGTAGATGATACCAATATTGACGTCACCTCAGTACCTGATGATGCCGAAATTGGGTACATTCTTGACGTTGATCTTGAGTACCCCGAAAATCTTCACGATCTTCATAAAGATTTACCTTTTTGCGCTGAGCATCGAGCTCCTCCAAATTCTAAATTTGAAAAATTAATGACCACTCTGTACCCTAAGCAAAATTATGTTTTACATTATAGAAGTTTAAAACAGGTCTTGCAGCACGGATTACGCTTAGTTCGTATCCATAAAGTGCTGAAATTTAAACAGTCTGCCTGGCTTAAACCTTACATAGAATTAAACACTAGATTGAGGACTCTAGCAGAGTCTAATTTTGAAAAAAATAATTATAAATTAATGAATAACAGTACATTCGGCAAGACGATGCAGAATGTTCGTAAGCATAGAATCGTTAAATTAATAAAAAAATGGGAGGGGCGTTACGGGGCTAAAAATTTAATAGCAAGTCCAAATTTTCAAAATAGATCCATTTTCAGCGAAACACTTATGGCTATAGAAATGAAAAAATCTCGCATTATATTCGATAAACCCTTGTATATAGGAATGGCTATATTAGATATTTCTAAAACATGTGTTTACGAATTTCATTATGATTACATGCTGGAAAAATTCCCCGTAGACAATTGTAAACTATTATATACCGATACTGACAGTCTAACATATGAAGTACAGTGTAATGACGCGTATGAAGAGGTCATCAAGAAAGACATTCATAGATTTGACACCAGTGACTATCCTTCAGATAATCGCTGGAATATACCTCAAATGAATAAAAAAATTCCCGGCCTAATGAAAGATGAAAATAACGGAGTACTGATGACTCACTTTGTTGGTTTGCGATCGAAGCAGTACACGTATAAGCTTGCGCAAGGTAAAGTTGTGAAGAAGGCTAAAGGCGTAAAAACTAATGTGGTGAGAAATAAAATCACTTACGAGGATTATTTTAATTGCCTTGAGAAAGCCTCAAATAAACAGCACCGGGAAGATGAATGTTTACTCCACAAAACACAACGCTGTATACAATCAAAATTACATAATGTGTACAGCGTTGAGCAGACTAAAATAGCTCTTAATCCATTCGATGATAAACGTTACACTCTACCTAACTCATATGACACTTTGCCTTGGGGTCACTATTCAATCATGGATGATGATGATGTCCACTAAAAAAAAAATCTCTCTGTCTATTATATTTTATTGTAAAAATTGAATTAATTTTATTATTATTATTATATTTAATCGCATATTATTATTATTATTGTATATTGTATTTACCCATATATTATTATTTTATATTGTATTTATCATATATACTCTGTTTTTAGTTCAATATATATATTATTTAAAACATCATATTTTTATTCCATATACCTAACCTAGAAATAAAAAACACACACATAAAGGTTTAATTAATATTTTCTTTATTCAAGCTTTTAATAAAAACATTTTTCTATCTAAATCATTCAGTATTTTATCTAAATTATAAGTTAAGCATTCACGTATACAGTATGTGTGAATGTTACAAGGATATATTTCACTTAATTTAAATAGTACATTATTAGGAGATAACTCGTATTGCGATTCGCTTAATATGTTATTTGTGACATTTAAAAAGTTATCATAGAATTCAGTAAAACTTAAACTATGCAGTAAATCCATGTGTGATGATACAAGTTTGCTAATATTTATAATCTCGTATACAGTGTTTCTTGAAAAATAAAATAAACTTGAAACTCCAGCGGCAGACAATTTTAGCATCTTGTTTCCGATAAAAGGAGCCTTTATTAGTGCATATTCAGAGAAATGAATTTCTTCCTCCAGTTCTTCTTCTTCTTCTTCTTCTTCAGCTTCTGTAATCTCACTATTAAAATAATCTGAGGTAAATTGCTGAAGGTAAGTAATAAAATCATCCCAATCTTCTCTTATGAATGAAATATTATCTGGTTTCGTGAATACAGGATGTGACACGTTCAGCAATATTCTTACAGCAGGAACATAACCTCTTGCAGGAGAAAGTCCAGTAATTATTTTATAATTAGAATCTTTAATGTAAAATACATTTTCACAAATATATCGTTCTTCAGCGAGTATAGCCTCATGATAAATGTCATTAACGCGATCAATTTCACTCCAATAACCGGAATCTTCATCAGAGGAAAATGATGCACTAGCACCAGGTGATTTCATTATTATTATTGATTCTATCACACTCAAAGACTAACAGACAACTAAGCTGTATAAGGTATAATCTATCTTGTTTATGTAATTAGATAGAGGGAGGGAGGGAGGGTACTAATTTTATTTTTAAAAAGGCCTCCAAGTTTCATAAATGTGTGCTATTCTCTCATAAGATATAATGTAATTTTACGTATTTCATGCCGGGTATAACACATTTTCTCATAAGAGCGCATGCAAATCGATGAACACACGTGCAGGTTAAAGAATGTTATCTGAATCAATCCAACTGTTGTGCGCAGAATCAAAGCCTAGCCATTTCACGTAAGACTTATTACCGCGCTTACGTAACACCTTTTCCACGAGGTACACATCGGGTATTTTCGTTTTTTGTAGCTCCTCTTCGTAGAATCCTCCTCTAATTGGTCTACCCTGCATATCTTCAAGTAAATAGGTGGTAGGATTGGTGATTCGAACCTCGGATATTTTAAATAACTCTGTACTCCAGTTTGGCGTGTATCCTTTACTAAACACATGCTTACTCTTACTAACTCGCACTATATCGCCCGCCTTGTAGCGTCGTGATGCTGCTATCTTTATGTGATTGTAAGCCGAGAGTCAAATTTGTTTTTCATTCTTAGCGTTAACATCTACCGGTTTTACCTGGGTGGTCCTATGTTTTCGGTTATTATACTCTTTAACAATGTCCGGAAGCACCTCCAGCCATCGGTATGAACCGTTTAAACTGAAATACTTGTATAAACGCTCCTTTAACGTTCTAATAACACGTTCAACTATGGCGGCTTTCTTAACAGTAAATGTACTGTAGTGGTTAACCTTAAATTGCTTCATCAAGCGTTGAAAGTGAACATTATAAAATTCCGTACCCTGATCTGTATTTAAATTATTACAAGATCTCTTGCTCCCCTTGAAGACGTTCTCCATAGCCTGAGTGACTTCAGGTCCGCTCTTATTTTTTATCGCTTTAGCCCATACGAATTTAGAAAAACAATCTATCACCACTAGAATGTATCTAAAATTATTGTTATCCTTGGAGTAGTTTCCCATCTCAGCTAAATCTGCCTGCCATAAGTCATCTATTCCTTTTATTACTATGCGCCTGCGCCGCTTAATATTTCTACGAGCAGGTTTATGCAGCTCATTAACCAATTGAATTTTTTCTTTAGAATGCGACATCGTACAGCTAAGATGATGATGGAAATAGCACGGTATCAAATTAAATGAACATATAAGTCGAAATTTTATAATTTATACTCTTTTGCCTGCTTTAATTTTATTAACTTCCATCTCGATATTTTTCACTGTGTTAGACAGAGAGGTGAGATTCGCTTGCAATAGAACAATTACTTCGTCATTTAATTTTTTTATAGATTTTCGGAGGTCTTGTATGGAGCCTCTCTGTTTATCTAAACGAGTAGACGCGTCCTTTTGGTAATTGTTAAAGTTCGTCGCTAGAGTCGTAGCAATAGCGGTCATATTATCGTCCACGTACTTTTTATTGACAGCATCGCCATCTTCAGTGGGCGGTTGAACATTACACAATTTCAATTTTTCCACATCAATGTTTCCATCTTTGGTGAAATTAAAACCTCGACCTTGCGGTAATAGACTGATGTTCTTGCTAACGCTGCCACCTCGGGCTGAACGACCGAACTTATCGAGACTCATTGCGAATATGATGGGTGTAGGGAGCTGTAACACACTAATATATTATTCCCGCTTCTTTCAGTTCATTCAAAATGGCTAAGATTTCGTTATCATGTGAATCCGTATTTCCTGCAGCTTTGGAGGCATTTAAAAGTCTTAACCTGTCCACTAATTCATTGATATCATCCCAGAAGAGGTATTCTATCGGTTTTTCATTGTAAACCATATTCATACCCTGTCCGCTGCTATGAGGTTGAGTATGTTTTATTTTAGGAGTGCCATCACCAGCACCACTATTGTTTTTAAATAATGGTTTTATCACTTTAGTATATTTATGAGATCGAGTGCCATTTAATTGACTTGCAGGATCATAATTTCGTTTATGTGCGTTAGAGGTTTCTAGAATTTCCTTGTAATCAGCTAAGTCCTGTTCGCTGTAACCTTGAGGCTTCTTCATAAATAGCAGTTCATATAAGCCTTGTCTTCCAGCAAACATTTTATTGCCAATACTCAAGCCGGCATTAGAACCGATATTTAGTTCCATAGATCCGATGTATAATTTATTCATTTCGGTATTAAATCTCACGCCATAGGTTTCATCGTAATCCTTACTACTTTTATCATAGAGACCTGTTAAATATTGCTTAGCTAACGTAGGATACTGTTCAGCGGTGACGGTGGCGGCAGCATCAGGGTCAATCGTACTACTTGAATCTTCAAACATTTCATCATCATCATCTTCTTCTTCTTCTTCTTCCACTTCTTCTTTCACTTTTATTTTTTTCTTTATATCAGATTTAATGACATTCTCTACTTTTAGAGTATGCTGCTGCTGCTGCTGCCAGGGGAAATTCTTAACCGCACCGAGTTCTCGTATTGGATCAATGACCGGTTTCAATAAACGTCTAATTGTTTCGTCTTGTTCAGCTCGACCTAATTTTAAAGCCAAGTACTTTCTTCGAATGGAATCTGAAGCTTTTTTTATCCTCCTTTTAAGTGCGAAATCTCGGTCAAAGCTATACACCTTCTCCCTAGGTGGTTTATATTCCGCGAGAGTAAATTTTTTATTACCCTTCATTGTTAAACAGGTAAACTGGTATGTTAAACAGGTAACAGGTATTTTAAAACAGGTAATAAACAGATACAGGGTTTTTCACAACAGATAACCTGTTTTTCAAAACAGGTCTGTACAGTCTGAGCGTCTATCTTATAATACTTGATGTTATTGAAATCTCATATACTTATATACTGATCAAAGCCTTTTCTATAACGTCCTTTATGTAATTCGAAATCTTTTACGATAACCAGCACTCCGAATTTATCGTTCCAACATTATCTGCATAAATGTTCAAATTGTTCAAAGCTCATATCAGGTGTTACGTGATCATCAAACGCGTGACGTAAATTCATTTTATCCTGTTTAAATAATATTAGACAGTTACAGTTATCTCGAATGAGATGTTTCGGTATATGGGTATATGTCTGACAGAGATAGAAACAATCTACAAGCTTATGTCTCCCCATTGAGAAAAAAGCACGTATCTTATCCTGCTTGTCGCATGCTACGTCATCAAATATAAATATGGAATTCGTTTTAGCTTCGGATGGATCGATGATATTTTCGTTAGAGGTGTATGGAAAGTAGCCTACGCCTTTTACCTTCTTCAGCACATCTTCCAATAATTTATATTTAGGTTGATACAGAGACTTGGAGTACACGTATACATTCTCGAACCACAGACCGTTAGAGTCGAATAATAGACTTAGTAGAATATTTGTCTTCCCCGCTCCGCTAGGTCCGCATACAATCGTTCTTAAAGCGTTAGGAAATAACTCTCCATGTTTATCACATTCTTCTACAGAACCATCAGAAGTTAATAAATCTAAATTCTCTACAGGGAGAGACGTCTTTTGTCTTTGAATGCGCATCATGAACTCTATACTTTTCACTCTGTACATTCCTATATATAGAAGTTTCGATCTCGTACATCATCAGTTCTAGTTTAGATGACGTCGAGGAAACATCGTCGTGTAACAGGCAGAGGTGTAGTTAACACTCTTATCAATAAGCTACCTTTCGAACTGCATTTACCTGGTTATCAGTACTGCGGCCCAGGTACAAAGTTACGTAAACGTTTAGCTCGAGGGGATCCAGGTGTTAACATTTTAGATCAAGCGTGCCGCGAACACGATATTGCTTATAGTGAAAACGCAAACTTGGAAGACAGATATAAAGCTGATTACTTACTAGAACAGAGGGCTTGGGAAAGCGTTAAATCTAAAGACGCCAAATTAGGCGAAAAAGCAGCAGCTTGGGCTGTCACTAACGCTATGAAGGTTAAACGTAAGTTAGGTATGGGTGCTGCAGGAGGCTGTAATAATAAGAGAAAAAAGAAAATTCCCTTCCGCAAGGCCATCATATCGAACATTGCTAAAGCGCTGAAAAAGCATGCAAGTCATGATGTGAAAAAGGATATGGCTATGAGTGTTAAAACGGCGCGAATTGCCATCAAGAAAGCAGGTGGAAGGAAGAAAATCAATGTCCCCCGGATTCTACCGCTGCCAAAGACCGGAGGCTTTTTACCTCTGATACCGATCTTTGCAGGTCTCTCAGCTCTTGGAGCTCTGTCGGGTGGCGCTGCGGCCATAGCTAAAACTGTTATAGACGCTAAGAATGCGAGGAAAACTTTGGAAGAAGCTCACCGCCACAATAGAGCCGTGGAGGATGTAGCTTTGGGTAAAAAAGGTTCCGGGCTATACATGAAACCATATAAGAAAGGATACGGATTATACTTGAAAAAAAACTACCATTGATGCTACCCAATAGAGCACTCTCTGACCTAGACATCTTAAAGTATGCTAAAAAGTTAAAAATCCCCCATTTCAGAGGTGTCTATATGCGAGACTCTTTACCTTCACGTCCGCCATCACCTAAAGGAAACGAGAGCGCCATCATTAACTTGGACAGCATAAAGGGACCTGGAACTCATTGGGTAGCATATAAGAAAACAGGCAATTCCGTA
Organism: Rhagium mordax; assembly: GCA_963680705.1. Lineage (NCBI taxonomy): Eukaryota > Metazoa > Arthropoda > Insecta > Coleoptera > Cerambycidae > Rhagium > Rhagium mordax. The sequence goes on from OY796657.1 coordinate 77,145,378, forward strand.
GTATATTTTGACAGCTTTGGATCTCTGAAACCACCAATAGAATTAGTTCGATACTTTGGCGCGAAATTTAAAATTAAATATAATCCTACCGCATATCAAACATATAACTCTGTAAATTGTGGTCATTTATGTTTACAATTTCTCTATAAAAATAATAAACACACGTGATATGTAATCAGTATGTCATCGAACACCTTCAAGTTAAGTGATTGCGAATCTGTTCTCTCCGTGACTTTTACTAATCCTATAGAACTAGATCCTCGATACAATTATTCAATAGCGTTAATTGGTCTGGACACCTATAATACCATACCTAACATCGAGGACGGTGTGAATAACAAGTTTTATTATTGGGAGCTGGGTGATAGAAGCTTCAAAGAAAACGTCATAACTATACCTACAGGATCTTATGAAATAACTGACATTGAATCCTATCTGCAAAAGAGATTACTAGCTGACAGCGGTGTAACATCACAGCAGCAGGCTGACGAATACTTCTCTTTGAAACCTAACAATAATACGCTCAAGTGTGAAATTAAAAGTAAACACGAAATTAACTTTAATCACAAGGATAGCTTGGCCACCCTATTGGGTTACAGTGCTAGCAGAACATTAAAGCCAGATATATTATATGAGTCTGATTTACCTGTTAAAATAGTCAGAGTTATAACGATTCAAGTGGATTGTAACATTACTGTAGGAGCATATTCCAATAATACTCCTACGCATACGATTTTTGAATGCGGTTTGAATGTTGATCCTGGATACGCTATAAACATTGTACCTGGAAATTTAACTTATCTACCTGTAAACCCTAGCATTCGAGAGATACGGAATATCACTTTGAGACTGCTAGATCAAGATTCTGAGCTTGTTAATCTTCGAGGTGAGGAGCTGAGTGTGAGGTTAGAACTTAAAAAACATGCGATTAATATTTAACCATAGTAAACCTAATATATACGGAGGAAGCTTACATCATCCTCATTCTGCATCTAAACGTACAAGTGCAAGGTCATCACCACCACCACCACCACGATCATCATCAGGACCTGCCAAGTTAACGTATTCAAATTATTTATATTTATCGTCTTTGGGCTATCATGTTAGAAGAGCTACAGCTATTTCAAGACCCTCACTTCGATGATTCAATTGAACGAGTTGAAGTTCGAACGTACCATCCATTCGTTAAAGCCTATGAGAATAATGATGAAATCGAAATTGCTATTTATCAGCATGATGCTTTGATTGATATAAGTGAGGGGGCGCTATCAATCGAGGGAACTTTAAAGAAAAATGCCGCTGGTACGGGCACCATTGAATTCACCAATAACGCTGGCGCCTTTTTATTTGATTCCGTAAGTTATGAATTAAATGGCTCGGAAATAGATAAAGTACGCGACCCTGGAATTGTGAGCACAATAAAAAGTTATATATGTTATGAAAAAGATGATATTTCTCATAGCATCGCAGGTTGGAATTATCCTGCTGGCAGCCTAATTACATATGACGCTACAAATTCCACCTTTTTCTTAAGAATACCCTTGAAACATTTACTGGGATTCTTTTACGATTATAAGAAATACGTTTTCGGTAAACAGGTTCTACGTTTGATACGAGCTCGTAGCGATAATAATTGTTTTAAAGCGTCAAAAGAGGATACAGATGGCGAACTAACCATCACTAATATTGAATTAAAAGTGAAACATGTCCATTTGAATGATATCCCAAAAATGAATTTTCTAGCTCAAGTTAATGCTGATACGCCAATCCTACTAGCATTTAGACAGTTTGAAATTCATGAGATACCCACCCTGGTGGCAGGTGCTACAAAAGAAATTTCAGTTCTTAAAAATGGCACTCAAAGTCCTCAAGCTGCCATCCTTGCTCTTCAAAGCAATAAGAAAGATTCCAAGACGAAAGACTGCACGCAATTCGATAATATTGATATATTTAATGTAAAATTATTGTTAAACAATGATCGTTATCCTTATGAAGATATGAGGTTAAACTTTAAGGCTAAAAAATACTCTGAGGCCTATCATATGTATACCGACTTTAGCAAGTCGTTTGCTTTAAATAATAAACCTATGCTAGATTTTGATGCTTTTAAGAATCACACGCTATTCGTTATAGACTGCTCGAAGAGAAGAGCTCCTATTAAACCATCGATTGTAGACATAAAAATTGAAATTGAAAGTTTGACCCCCTTCCCCCCAAATACCAAGGCCTACTGCATTCTCGTACACGACCGCATTTTGGAGTATTTGCCTCTCAGTGGAGTCATAAGAACCATTATGTAAAAGAGAGAGAGATAGAAGGGATAACTTAGTATGTGAAGAACTGTCGAAGAGTAAACATGAAATTGATGGTCGTAGATATTCAAGGTTTTAACCTACCCGATTTCTATCCTAAGGAAATCTCGTTTATTAGTGGAGATCAACATGCTCATTATTTACTTAAACCTCTCTTACCGTACGATTCGTTAAGTTATGATTTGAAGAAACAAATAAATTACTTGGAATTACATCATCATGGGTTGAGGTACAGCAGTGGTTACGTCGACGATAATGACCTAAATGAAATATTACGTAATCATCTACTTAATGGCGCTACTAACCTTGTGTACGTAAAAGGTCATCAGAAAAAGGAATTTCTGGAAAAAAGATTACATGCTTTGACGCAAACTTCGGCAGCGGTGCCATCTATCATTAATGTCGAACAGCTTAGTGTTGATGTCGAGGTTCCAAAGTTCGATAAAGATTTACCGTATTGTTTAAATCATTTTACTATTAATAATAAAAAAATTGTATGTAGCTTAAGAAATGTCTTCACTCTTTATTATTGGTTATATTCTAGTTTACCTAAATAAATGTGTATTTTATTAATGATTTTTAATTTCTTTACCCTCCCCACTCCCTCTCCACCTCTTTGATATTATCCTATATGCAAGCATTATGTACTTTTAGTATCTAGTTGAACGTAATATGAGCAAGATGTCATCCTTTAACTGCTTGTTAGAAAATCATTTACATAAATTACAAAAGTTAAAAGAAATGATTGAGTTTTATCAGGAGAAACAGCGTATGTTTTCGCAGTTTCAAAAATTAAGTGTTATCACTAACAGTGGTGTATTCGGCGATAGAAGACGATGCGGTAAACAATTACATGCTACTGCAGCACGAAGAATTGCTCTCTAAAAAATGCAGTCTCCAGTATTTTTATCTTGCGGTCATATCGCTAATTCTATAAACAGTCTTTGTAAAATTTGTGAGATTCGTAAAAAGTGTAAAGTTTGCTATAAAAATGATCGCGATATGATATTCATACCATGTGGACATATTGCAATATGTGCAGACTGTAGTTTTTCTCAGAAAACATGTGTAACCTGTGGAATACGTTTGCATGCTACAGTTCGTATAAAATAATCCTTAAATTTCATTAACTATTACCAATATAAATAAACATTATTTAAGGTTAAATCATTAGTGTTTATGTGAACGTCATGATGTATAGTTCGCAATTTATTCTGCTACATGCGATATTCCAAAATATACTCTACGTACATAGACCATATAATTCTACGGACGCTTTTGTGTGCTTCGATAATCCACAAAATGATTCATGTCCTTCACAGTGGATAAAAATGACTCCTAGTCGTATTAACGGTAATAAATTGGCTACTTATTCCTCGTTTATATCTAATAATACGGCTGGTTTTAAGATAAAAATAAAATTTAAAGATGACATCATCGAAGAAGAAGAATTTAACTGGATCTCACTTTTCCCCCCTTCACCCCCACCTGAACCTTCGGTATATTCAAGCCCTCCACCGTCGCCTTCAGACGTCTCAGTTGAAGTCTTGCTTTACTACCTAGCAGTTTGCTCGTCAATTTTACTGCTCAAGTGCATAATTAGAATTGTTCAGCGCAGAAAGTGTCTATTTATGCTAAATTAAGAAATACGTAAAAAACATCATGTGTGACTCATCAGCACCTGCATCGCTAAAAGAAGCTGTCGATTTGCTGCTTACTTCATTAAGATGTAGTCTAAGTGAAGGATGTCATAAAGAAAAATATAGCCTGGGCATATATTATTGTGAACTTTATATCGGTGATAATATTACGCTGAATAACTTTTGTGAATCGATGGTAAAATGCGGTCTTCATGAACAATTAAAACAATCAGTTTCCAAGTTTATAACTGATGAGGTGCTCTATAATAAATATATTGGTGACGATGAGGTTGACTTAATAGAAAAAGAAAGCTCTCCAGATCCTATTGCAGAAGCAATTGGTTCACTCCGTTTTATTTTGAGGTGTAATCTGAAACTATATTCTAACCACCACCTTGAAAAAGAAGATCGCACTACCTGGCGCAATAAAATGGGTATAAAATATTGTGATTTTTATATCTGGGGCTATATTACATTGGATAAATTTTGTGCTACAATGAACCAATTGGAGCTGCATGATTTATTAAAAGAACACCTGTCTGGACTTGTAAGTGATGAACTTCTCAATCTACTTCCCGATTACGAAGGAGCAATTTAATATATTTAATAAAAATGTATTTTATATGTGAATAAATATCTTGTAACAATATCTGTTTTTTTATTTAAAAAATGTCATAAAGAACTTTGTTTTATAACCAAGCATCTAAAATACTTAACCTTGAAACATATCTATCCATCTCTGTCTTACTCATTGAGATTGAATAAAAAATAATTAAATAACTGTTCAATTTGCCTTACAAGCTGTGAAGCCTACATGTGAACACGTGCAAATGTTTATAAATAAAATTCCCAGAAGTCGGGTTTGTTTACCTTATAGGCACGTAGGTATATATAAATTTTTCTACCATAGGCGTACTCTAGCAAAATTAATATAATTATACCCCCTTTTCAAGCTGGTACGCCTATGCTCTCTTCGTATACAATACTCTTTGCTCAGGAGTACCAACTTAGAAACTAAAAAAAGCTTCTGGAGACGACGTTCTTCAGACCTAACGCAAGAGGTTCCAGGGCCAGGGACCAGGGTGCAGGATGCAGGATGCGTTAGTGCATTGCACCTCTTGCGTTAGGTCTGAAGAAACGCCATCCTCCAGCTAATGCATCAGACCTGGGGTGCTGGATTCCGAAGAGCTCTTAAGCGTTAACCCCACCACCACCCCCCTAGCACCCCCGCTAAAGCAGCAGCAGCAGACGTCATCTGAAGACGAAGGATGACCTCTGCACGACCCCCCAGAGTGTAGCTACAAGAACCAAGGGCTCTCCTGATGGCCCATGTCCATCGAGAATGCGTGGCCTTGAAAGTGGCGTCGTACGCACCTAGCATATCTACTATTATTATCATTGAATGTTATAGAAATAAATTAAGAATAAGAAGAATATATACAATTTGACATATTTCAGCAAGAAAATTGAGTTGGGCGCAAATATATTGTCTTACACTATAAGAATCGTTGACAAAATTGTTATACTACAAATTTTCTGACTGCGTGTCGACACTTACTAGCCGATACGCACCGCAATGGTTCGTATCCATCTTGGGGCAAATTAAAAATTTAGTCTGATTTGCTTCGGACTTAGATGGTGAGAGAATTATCGAAACCCTAGATGTGGTTCAGGCTCTACAATAAACTGTAGGGCCTTGTTTCTCTTTACCTAATACAAAACCTACGATTTTCCGGGGGTTACTTCGGTAACTTGAGAGGCGGTTATGAAAACACTTAGAAATTAATCATAAGCCCGGCGCCTTCACCATATATTAGAACTAAAATTAACTAAACAGTGCATCCACCTCAATATAATGCAACTAAAAATTCGGCGCTTCCACCATATGCTGTATGCAGGTACTTTTTTCAAATTATTTGGTCACACCCAAAATATAGACCAAATAATTTGAAAAAAAATTTAAACAGTTCTTGAAGCAAATTCTTACTCAAAATACTTTTATGAACCTATAATAAAGAAAAGAAACACATATTATACAATAAAACAACGAACCAATTAAATCAAAACAATAACAAATATATATCCATGCCCTACATACCTAAAGTGTCTGAAAATATTTCAAACATCTTAAAGAGACACAATATAACAATTAGCATAAACCATATTATACTACAAAAAAATTTTTCACGAAACTTAAACCTGCATGAACTGCAATCAACAGACGAAACTAATACAGTATACAAAATAGACTGCAACAGCACTTATATCAGGCAATCACAACAATACCTCCACATAAGAATATACCTATACACCCACAAATATAATATAAAAACACTCAACCAAAATTCGACAGCACTAACAAAACACGCTCTAGAACAAAACCATAACTTTAACTTTAGCTTTCTTAAAATTTTTTCGTAACCATTTAAATCTTCTTTTTTCTTTAATTTATCTTGAGTGATATTGGTTGGTTTTTAACAAAATAAAATTCGAAATTTTATTTATAAGACAAACATTTCTTTATTATTTTTGATTGGACGTTTCGAGAGCGAACGCCTACGTCATCAGCACAGGAATTTAATATTTTTAACACTTAACTTACTAATTATAAATAAAATTTCGAATTTTATTTTGTTAAAAACCAACCAATATCACTCAAGATAAATTAAAGAAAAAAAATTAACTTTAGCAATATACAAATCTTAAATAAAGAACCAAACTACCACCGACGAACTATACAATATTAATGAAATGCTACAAATTAAAATACATAACAACGCAATAAACAACAGCACAGATACCTATAGAAAATTTAAGCGAAACTTATTTTAAGTTATTAAAGTAAACTAAAAGGGGTAATATGTAATTGACAAATAAAAATAATAATAAACAAAAAGAACAAAATTTTTACATCTTTCCATCAACAAAACAAATTATTTGTAAATAGTCCGAACATTAAATTTATGTCACTCACTCTAGTACCAATAATCTCATAAGTTACACCTTATCAAGGGTAACACAAACATCTCAAAACACCAGGCACATATTTTAGATTTAGTTCCTTTTAAGATCTCTACAAAAACAGACATAAAAATGTACCTAATATTAATTATTATGTAATTTTTACCACATCTAAATTGTAACTATATACTGTGAATTCAAATGCAGTCAAATTATTTCCTTGTTATATTAATACGATACAACGTATTGCTGATATTAATGAAAAATAATTGCATTTGGTCAGGGTTTATTAAATATAATATACTACTGTATTATTGTTTTGGTAATGTTTCATAGAGATTTAATTTGCTTTATGGCAATATTTATGTTTAAATTTAATTTTAAATAATTTTGATTCCGCACTTTGTTTTAATAATTTATCCTTTTTGATTGGTTAAATAAATCATTTAATAATTCATATCTACCTCAAATTAGTAATAGATATTATAAAGCATACTTGTTTACAATCAATATCAGTAAATACTGTGTTACCGGAATTAAATAAAACAAAATGTCTGTTTTTAATTTCATCTCGAAACTGAAAAACGTAGAAGGATAGGTGTATTAATATTATCATTAAATGCTTGTTATACGTCCCTCAAATTCATTCAGATGGGAATATTTCCAAATATGTTGTACATTTGAATTTTTACTTTCAACTCCGTTATGTTAGCAGGAACTCCTTCGTAATATTTAACTTACAAGGAACTAAAATTTTCCAGGTTAAGTTCTGAGTTCCCGGGAGCTAATAAAAATAACTTTAGCAGTTTCCAAGGAAATATTGACAGTGTATGCTGTTGTACATTTCATTGGCACGGGGGTATTTTTATCGTTATTTGTAAAGTTTGTTGAGGTTCAAGATACTACAAAATTATATTTATATCATCACCAGCAGTTATATCTCTATTAGAAAAACAGAATGTATGATTATGTGTACTTCAAATGTGTGTACTTTTAGCTAACCACTTTTCCAATGATTGACTAGTTCTCCAATGCGTCTATAGCTGAGAAACTGCAAAACAATTTGCCGAGAGGTCGTATTCAAGCTACTCCTGAAAAATAACTTCTGAACTGAAGATTATTGCATTGCATTACATGATTTCAATATACTTAAATTGTACATGACGATAGTATTATGCTTCATAATAATAGTAATAGTAGAATATGGGGCACTTGGGCGTGGGAACTTTTTGAAGACCGTGGGAACTTTTCTAATCCTTTGATGTATACCGACAAAGGTATACCGTGGGAACTTTTTCCTTTGACATATGCCGACAAAGGTGTACCCCGGTAATATTGTAGAGACACGCAGAAATGAGAGGGCGCGGGATTTGAATTTAATAATATTAATAGTAATAATTAGACAATAATAATAATAATAATAACACACATCTATTAACTCTACGGGATGTGAAAACAAGACTCTAGATTTTTATGAGAGCAACACTAATGAAACTCAAAGATGGCGGCAGTACACAATAAAACAAAATAATAATAATAATAATTTTATTAACTTTATAAAATATATAATTTTTATTCAAATAGATGACATACCATCTAACCTTACATAATATAATGTTTACAATAAGCAAAATTAAATATACAGGTGACAATGTTATAAAAGGGTATACATGAACTAAAATTTCAGTCTTTTATATCCGTAAGGTACGGAATTAAATTCTTCGGAAAATACTCTCTTTGTTGAATTCGGCTTAAATATTTTGGTTTCTTCTTTAGTAATAACCTGATGATCCATAGTTCTCCTTATATTCCTGGATGTAATGTAAATGGGTTCATGATTTTCCTCTACTATTTTGTCTTTCATGGTGCCAAAATTGATAAGGTTAGAAGCATTAAAATTAAGACAGAAACCTTTAACTTTACACAGTGTATAGTACGTGTTATATTTGGGACTAAACACGATGTATCCATAACTCTTAGGACCCCCTGAGGCAAATGCTACTATATAACTTCCAGGACCATATTCCTCCAGCTCGTCAGTCATATCTCCGAGGAAGCTACCTGTAGACACATCAGACTCATCTTCCCTTGAAATATAGATAATAGAGTCAGTGTCATAGTACAATACTCTATCTCCAAGTTGTTCCAGATAGCTATATAACTTAAGGCGAGCCTGTGTAGTGACATATGCAGCTATGCACTTGTTTACCGTAGATAAAGGATTTGCAGCTTCTTTCACAAACTCCCATGAGACTATAAGCACCTCATCATTTACTTCTTGGATATTGTTCACATTTTTCGAAGGGTCATTAAGAAGGTTATATAACTCGCAGGGTTGTTTAATGATCGAAGTTTTAGGTAGATTCTGTCGTTGGCCAAATTTACCCCAGAAAGAATTTAACATTAATTTTGCTAGGGATCTTAAACCTGCATTTTTAATGATTTCAGAAAATTCCAACTGAACACTCTCATTATTTAGAAAGTCTTCAATATAGTGGTCTTTCTGTTCTTGAGTAACGCAACTTAATGGCCATCCCGAAGCATGCGTCTTCATCTTTACAAATTTATTCATCATTTCAGTGAATAAACCCAACGAATTATTAACACCGTCATACTGTGTCACTTCATATGACCAAAACTCGTATATTTCCAATATTTTATAACCTTTCTCTACAGCCTTCTTTACTTCATCCACCACCCACGTACCTATCAGACAACGTTCATCTTCATTATGAGTACATGTACTTTGGTTTGTTGTATTACCACAAGTGCGACAAATTACAAACAACAATTTATCATTCATTTTCGTAGGAAGGACAGGTATCATCAGATTCTGAGGAGGTAGGATTTTACATTTGATAATGCCTTCTGTTTCATTCAAATTAAGTTGTTGACATTCATTCCCTATATATATTTTAGGATGACCCAGGGGGAATTTGCCATATTTACATACCCAAGGATACAGAGAGCAAACGTCGACGTATTTTATCTTTTCACCCTTTGCAACTTGATAAAATGTGCGGATATTTTCTGTACGACCTCCGTAAAATGCATTTTGCGGATTAAGAGGAGTGTGAACCATTAAAGGATGATTTTCTGTTAGGATATTTATCTGTTTATTTAACTGCATTTGCTTTCTAAACTCGCATTCCCATATTTCTACAACTTCGTGTCCAAGCTGTCTCAGTCTATTAATTTTCATTACTGTTCGTTCATATCTATTAGTTAGTGTATCGGAAGGGTCTTCATGAGTGGGCTTGTCTCTGTTACTAGTTATACAAGTATGACCGTGGTAGTAACAACCGAAAAACTCAAAAATTTGGTTAGTTTCAGGACAGTATCCCTCAATTTTAACTCCTGATATAATAACTTCCTTTTGCTTGGCAGCATGCTGAATATTGATACCTCTCTGTAATTCTTCCCATATGAGCCACTGGGTTGCTATCTTAGATTGATTATCTGCACATCGATAACCATTAATATGATACCTATAGTTTTAGACTTTAAAAAGTTACGACGGTATACCAGGTTACATGCTGATGCAATTGTAATGCTTTCCGTAAAAGGACATACGTTACATTCATCTATAAACATCTTCCTGAATTTTAAACAGGTCTTGGCTAATATATCAACATCGCTTCTACAATATTCAACCAATTCCTTCTGTAAATTAAAAATCTGTAGCTTATTTTCCTCATACCAGTCTAGAAATTTACATCGGGCTTCGTCTTTCATACTGTTGGGGTCATAATATGAAATATCAGGCATAGGCCCCACATAACTGCAATTCTCTAGCGTATTAAACATGTGTGGAAAATACCCCTTTTTGAGCTCCTGCAGATCGAAAGCTTTAGGTAACGCGACGAGAGGCATGGGAAAGTAATTTAGACTGTCGATGAATTTCACGTTATCAAAACCCAGCATAACTATTTTTGTACCTCTCATTATCACATCTATTTGTAAATCAGTACCCTGCATAATATGATGAAGTAAGAATTGATGATCAAAACTTTGGCCATTGTGAGCTACAATCACTACTTTTTTAAATTTTTTACGTATTGTAAGAATATGTTGTATAAAAGAAGGAATAACATTCTCTGTATAGATAATTTCTCTATAACCACACTTCATGCAAAAATATAGATTTTTCTCATCTATACATTTATCACATCTTTTTTGTAAAACACAGAGATTGGGTATATGTTCTCTGGTTCCATTTGCCAATATTTTGTCTTGTCTGGTTTCAAGATCGTAAAAGACAAAAAGTAAATCCTTAGTTTTAGGAGCACGATTATCCACTTGTATGAAACAATAGTGATTAGATGTAGTATACTGATTACATGTTATACAGAAAATTTCACCGCATATATGATCATGATTTTGCTTAATTACCTTTAAACATTTCTCACAACGTTTTATTTGGCTGCAAATAGCCGCATTTTTTACTGAATTTGACGATTTATGTTTGTTATAGCAAATTAAACCACGGAACTTCCTATTACAGTCTTGACAGAGGATCTCTTCTCTTACTTTTACGCAAGGGGGTACTTCTTGACAACATGGACAACAAATGGTGCATCTGTGATCATTTTTGTTATTATGAGGTACATGGCAATATTCACAGTAATAGGCACAGACAAACGCTGCTGTGAGATTGGTTATGACGTTATAATGATTCTTATGATGAAGTAAATTAATTTTATGTATGGCGTCAGGACCTTCATATAGCAGCTCTCTACCCTTTGTACCATACTTATAAACTGTTATTTTAAAGTTCTTTAGATGATTTTGGAGTTGATCTATTTCGTAGACACCGGCACCATCTTCGGGTATATGTATCCCTGTTTCACTCATAAGTTGGGTAACCTTTAGATCTTGCATTTTATGTGTATTTTTCCTAATTTGTATTAAATTTTTATCGTCCAAGGCATAAGCCATAGATACCACAAGAGCACGCAGGAGGCATAGGTTCCCTTTATTATAAATTACGACAATTCCTCGACGGTTTTTACACTCTTCTTCATATGTATTGTACGAGCGTACCCGTCCGGCCCCCCTAATAGGGGTCAATGCAGTCATCGTCATTCTGAACGTGTCAGTATCAAATCCGGAAGCATTACTTTGGTAGATAGATCCCAACAGGTTCCATACATCTTCAAAATTAATTTTCTCGGCTTCTCTAAATGATAGATAGCCTTCCTTGTGGAAATTATCCGATGTAAATGTGAATCCAACTTTATCACCTGGTTGAACGTCTTTCACTATATGCTGTACAATAGAAGCGATACCTTTCTTGATCCATATTTCAGGGTCTATAGAGCTAGGTGATGGACTATCTAGCTTAAAACATACACTTTTCTTAGATAGGTTATATTTGCTGTTCCTTGAACAATTCTCATTCACAATTTGAAAAGCCATTATTAACAGAAGATTCAGAATAAATTTTCAGTTCTTAACACTCTGAATATTGAAAGAAAACTGAGAAAGTTTCAGTTGAATCAATTAGTACACATATATGTTCAGAAGGTCTGTGTCGGTGACATGTATACATTTCCTCCTTTCGGTGGCGAGTTGACTAAACACTACGAAGGAAAAAATTATTGAATCAAAAGGATTTTGAAAAAATATAAATAATAAATTCGCGGTTTAGGGGCTTATTTATTCATTTGCATGAAGCATCGGTGAGGTACTTTTTACTTCCCTTCCTCACACAACAAAAAATGAAACTGAACTTTATCAAATGAAACTAATGTTTTCAAGCTAGTATACCAAACAATAATTTCATTGTATACCTCTCAAATATAATTAAATGGGGTGATTACATTTCAAAGTCATATGCTGAAACTGCAGGCTATTAAGTTGATAATATATTTTAAATGAGTAGTACTGTTTAATATTTTTAGCGAATTTCTAATAAATATTGATTAATATCAGACAATAAAATATTTGCGTACAAATTTATTTTTTTTTAATTTGAACTGATGATTTTGTTTTTTCGCACTGGTCAGCCAACAACAACCCTCAAGCTAATATACCTAACTCCTTATGCGGTGACAGCCTCTTTTGTAGGGAGGGCCTACGGACACCAGAGTCAAATACTATCCCCATGTAGAGGAGCGTCGCATGAGTCATATTGTCAACTTTTTACACCACCTCAATCAGATATGGTAACCCGTGTTTGAAACATATTCTGAAGGAATATATGATAAATTATCAGTTCAAATAAGTAGTTACTGCGTATTTTTGGTAATTTTTTTATATCTTAAACTTGCGGAAGCTTCAACCTAATAGACCACCTACCGTGGTATGTAGCATCGAATCGGAACTATGCCATCAGAGTGCCAAGGATAAAGCTTATAGCAATAAAAGAAAATAATAGAATTTTTCCAAAAATTGCAAATATTGTTTCTGCACCCAAACAACAACACTTTTGAATATTTTGTTAAGTGCCTATATTCTAATAATAAGAAAATATAAAAATAATATAGTCTGCAAAGTCCATTGATATTTTTTAAATAGAAACCGAAATACCTACCCTATTCTTACCAATTCCTCGTAGACGGACGAACAGTAAGACGAGGGAAGAAAAACCAAATTTCACTCTTCAACGTCATTCACAACCATAATGTCCATGCATATAATCGACGTTAATAGACCTCCTTAACATATTTGATCCATCTATAAGACTGAGAGGATTGTATTGTGCGCTGCTTTTCATTGAAAATCAAAACGGTCACAACCATGGAGAGCGGGTACAGATCTTGGAACACACGGCATTAATGACGTAGATCAGGCGCCACAATGTCTGGAAAAATAAATTAAGTTAAGTCAGGTAGAGGGCAATAAGCAATCAGAAATATCCAATTTCAATTGATTTAATAAATCCTAACACATTGTATATCAACAGAATATTAATGTGTGAGTTTCATTGTTTATAATAATTGTCTCGAATTATTTAAATAAAAACTAACTGTAACGTCAATACTACTCACGCAAAAATAGCAACAAAAGTCTATTTGATATATCAGCTTATAACTAACTCATTATCTACACACATAGTTACATATAGATAATATACTTTTATTTTACCAATCTATACTGATTTAAGTATTGAGGATATTTTCCATTTCTCTTCTTATTTAAAGTAATTAGGTACCTATATATTATTGTGTGGAAATAATCGTATCCCATGAAATTTGGAAAATATCAGGCGCAACTATTTTATTTAAATTATATTCGCCATTATTCCCTTCCTCTCTCTCTCTTATTAGCAGGATTTTACTTATTATTGCAACGAAAAAATTATTATTTAGCGTTTGCCTACTTTTTAACATATATAAGGTTTGAACAAAAATATTGTATTATATAAACATATCTTCAATCTGTAAATATACATACTATAAAAAGCGAAAAGTAGACATAATTAAATATTGAAAAATGTCAAATGAATGTGATAGTGAGTGTATATAGGTATAAAAGATTCGAAACATCGAAAAAATAATAATTAAAGGCGATAATATCAACTTTGTAGTTTGTGAGTGTACATATAAAGAGCATTATTAGTTCGTCCTTTAGGTGAAAGATAATTAATTGCTGAGTAAATTAGTCAAATAAAGATATAGATGTATCTATCTTATACAAGATTAAGTACTACGTTTATTCCTAATGCTGCTCCATTGAAGTAGATTTTTTATTTTAAAATATTAATTCTTGATTTAAACAACAGTTGACGCTGCTGACTAAATTTTCACAACAAAAAATCAAAACAGAAATATGAACGTTAAATTAAAGAAATTAAAAGAAGGTTTTGTATAAGTAGTTTGTATATAAACAAGTTAATACAATAATAAGGAACATGCATTATTTATCCATTGCTCAGTTAATAGATATATTTAGAAACATCCTCACTTTTCTTTTGTTTTTAAGGAACAAGGCTATACTATTGACGAAACATAATACATTTTGAGAATATCAAAGTACTCTCACTCTTACTTTTATGGAATGACGCTTATACTCTCGCTTAATTCAGACTATTTAAATTAGTCTTTTTAAACTTTCCATGACAAATAAAATACATAGACACATAGGT
The DNA here is from genome assembly GCA_963680705.1 of Rhagium mordax. Lineage (NCBI taxonomy): Eukaryota > Metazoa > Arthropoda > Insecta > Coleoptera > Cerambycidae > Rhagium > Rhagium mordax. The sequence continues at coordinate 77,160,380 of OY796657.1, forward strand.
AGGTTTTTAACATACTAAAATACAAAACATGACTTTCTGCAAATGTGTGTAATAAAATTAGGTATTAAAATTTAAGGCAGAAGGAATGTACCTGTCAACAGAAATTAATAGGTACCCTAATTATTGTTACTAAAATATCAAAAATATGAGTATACTATATATCTATTGCAATGAAAAAAACATTATTTTCACTACATATCTGTTGACTAACTGTGCTTACGTGATGACAATAATAAAATAACCATCACACAGAAAATTAAAACGAGTGTTTATCGTTATTATTGCTGATCCTGTCTAATGAATCTAGCCATACTATACATACACACACACACACACATTACACAGCTTAAAAATATATAGGAACGGTAATTTAGTTACTTATTAATCAGCACCTTATACGATAAGAACTGCTTTCGCCTTTTTTTATAGGCTGTATACTATGTTGCTATGATATACTTCAATTATTAGATCTAAATTACATGTCTTTGTGAAAAGAAAAATACTGATTTTAACAGCCGGAATTCTTGTATATCAGCTATATCGCAGAAGCAATACAACTGTAGGCGAGAGGTGTATTGAGGATATACCATCCTTCGGAGGGGATGTAAAGCAGTCGGTCCCTTGTCTATTAAATGTTAGGCAAGTAAAAAATCCCTACTCTTAGTAAGATAAGAGGTTCGGCAAAATTTCCAGGTTGGGGGTTGCTCGTCTCCTGGCGTCGGTGATTGGCCTCCGTAGCGGAAATAGGCCGACGTTAAATAAGTGATTAAAAAAAAAAAAACAGCCGGAATTTATGAAAATAATGATAAAAATGCAAATTATGTTATTATTTGGCATTTCCCAGCTACTAGAACAAACTAATTGAGACAGTAATTTGATTTTAAACCACATTGGGTGCTTACGTAATCAATAAAATACACATGAGCCACCATTTTGATCCTATAGCCAAAGATTTACCTAATACTTACATCTCACACCCAACACACAGAATTCATCTAATGTATCTAAATAAACGACAATCGATAGTGATATCATTTTACTTATCTAAATTAACATTTTTACCGTTTATACTTATTTATTAACTACCTTTTTCCTCTAGTAAATCCCAGCAAGACTAAAATACAACCACGCCCAAATCTGTTTCAGCTTTGACTGACTCGTAGAACGATCCAGAATCAATGAAACGGCAGTTGTGGTATTTTAACTAAAGGCTACCTAGCCACCTGTTGGATAACTCTACTACCCTTCACACAAGGGTGCGTCGCTTATTACAGTAGTTTTCTTCGCCCCCTTATACATTATCTTTCTTGGCCCGTGATGAAAACTACTGTAATAAGCGACGCACCCGTGTGTGAAGGGTAGTAGAGTTATCCAACAGGTGGCTAGGTGGACTTTAGTTAAAATACCACAACTGCCGTTTCATTGATTCTAGATCGTTCTACGAGTCAGTCAAAGCTGAAACAGATTTGGGCGTGGTTGTATTTTAGTCTTGCTGGGATTTACTAGAGGAAAAAGGTAGTTAATAAATAAGTATAAACGGTAAAAATGTTAATTTAGATAAGTAAAATGATATCACTATCGATTGTCGTTTATTTAGATACATTAGATGAATTCTGTGTGTTGGGTGTGAGATGTAAGTATTAGGTAAATCTTTGGCTATAGGATCAAAATGGTGGCTCATGTGTATTTTATTGATTACGTAAGCACCAAATGTGGTTTAAAATCAAATTACTGTCTCAATTAGTTTGTTCTAGTAGCTGGGAAATGCCAAATAATAACATAATTTGCATTTTTATCATTATTTTCATAAATTCCGGCTGTTAAAATCAGTATTTTTCTTTTCACAAAGACATGTAATTTAGATCTAATAATTGAAGTATATCATAGCAACATAGTATACAGCCTATAAAAAAAGGCGAAAGCAGTTCTTATCGTATAAGGTGCTGATTAATAAGTAACTAAATTACCGTTCCTATATATTTTTAAGCTGTGTAATGTGTGTGTGTGTGTATGTATAGTATGGCTAGATTCATTAGACAGGATCAGCAATTATAACGATAAACACTCGTTTTAATTTTCTGTGTGATGGTTATTTTATTATTGTCATCACGTAAGCACAGTTAGTCAACAGATATGTAGTGAAAATAATGTTTTTTTCATTGCAATAGATATATAGTATACTCATATTTTTGATAAGATCAACTATTGGATATTTTTGTATTTTAGTAACAATAATTAGGGTACCTATTAATTTCTGTTGACAGGTACATTCCTTCTGCCTTAAATTTTAATACCTAATTTTATTACACACATTTGCAGAAAGTCATGTTTTGTATTTTAGTATGTTAAAAACCTACCTATGTGTCTATGTATTTTATTTGTCATGGAAAGTTTAAAAAGACTAATTTAAATAGTCTGAATTAAGCGAGAGTATAAGCGTCATTCCATAAAAGTAAGAGTGAGAGTACTTTGATATTCTCAAAATGTATTATGTTTCGTCAATAGTATAGCCTTGTTCCTTAAAAACAAAAGAAAAGTGAGGATGTTTCTAAATATATCTATTAACTGAGCAATGGATAAATAATGCATGTTCCTTATTATTGTATTAACTTGTTTATATACAAACTACTTATACAAAACCTTCTTTTAATTTCTTTAATTTAACGTTCATATTTCCGTTTTGATTTTTTGTTGTGAAAATTTAGTCAGCAGCGTCAACTGTTGTTTAAATCAAGAATTAATATTTTAAAATAAAAAATCTACTTCAATGGAGCAGCATTAGGAATAAACGTAGTACTTAATCTTGTATAAGATAGATACATCTATATCTTTATTTGACTAATTTACTCAGCAATTAATTATCTTTCACCTAAAGGACGAACTAATAATGCTCTTTATATGTACACTCACAAACTACAAAGTTGATATTATCGCCTTTAATTATTATTTTTTCGATGTTTCGAATCTTTTATACCTATATACACTCACTATCACATTCATTTGACATTTTTCAATATTTAATTATGTCTACTTTTCGCTTTTTATAGTATGTATATTTACAGATTGAAGATATGTTTATATAATACAATATTTTTGTTCAAACCTTATATATGTTAAAAAGTAGGCAAACGCTAAATAATAATTTTTTCGTTGCAATAATAAGTAAAATCCTGCTAATAAGAGAGAGAGAGGAAGGGAATAATGGCGAATATAATTTAAATAAAATAGTTGCGCCTGATATTTTCCAAATTTCATGGGATACGATTATTTCCACACAATAATATATAGGTACCTAATTACTTTAAATAAGAAGAGAAATGGAAAATATCCTCAATACTTAAATCAGTATAGATTGGTAAAATAAAAGTATATTATCTATATGTAACTATGTGTGTAGATAATGAGTTAGTTATAAGCTGATATATCAAATAGACTTTTGTTGCTATTTTTGCGTGAGTAGTATTGACGTTACAGTTAGTTTTTATTTAAATAATTCGAGACAATTATTATAAACAATGAAACTCACACATTAATATTCTGTTGATATACAATGTGTTAGGATTTATTAAATCAATTGAAATTGGATATTTCTGATTGCTTATTGCCCTCTACCTGACTTAACTTAATTTATTTTTCCAGACATTGTGGCGCCTGATCTACGTCATTAATGCCGTGTGTTCCAAGATCTGTACCCGCTCTCCATGGTTGTGACCGTTTTGATTTTCAATGAAAAGCAGCGCACAATACAATCCTCTCAGTCTTATAGATGGATCAAATATGTTAAGGAGGTCTATTAACGTCGATTATATGCATGGACATTATGGTTGTGAATGACGTTGAAGAGTGAAATTTGGTTTTTCTTCCCTCGTCTTACTGTTCGTCCGTCTACGAGGAATTGGTAAGAATAGGGTAGGTATTTCGGTTTCTATTTAAAAAATATCAATGGACTTTGCAGACTATATTATTTTTATATTTTCTTATTATTAGAATATAGGCACTTAACAAAATATTCAAAAGTGTTGTTGTTTGGGTGCAGAAACAATATTTGCAATTTTTGGAAAAATTCTATTATTTTCTTTTATTGCTATAAGCTTTATCCTTGGCACTCTGATGGCATAGTTCCGATTCGATGCTACATACCACGGTAGGTGGTCTATTAGGTTGAAGCTTCCGCAAGTTTAAGATATAAAAAAATTACCAAAAATACGCAGTAACTACTTATTTGAACTGATAATTTATCATATATTCCTTCAGAATATGTTTCAAACACGGGTTACCATATCTGATTGAGGTGGTGTAAAAAGTTGACAATATGACTCATGCGACGCTCCTCTACATGGGGATAGTATTTGACTCTGGTGTCCGTAGGCCCTCCCTACAAAAGAGGCTGTCACCGCATAAGGAGTTAGGTATATTAGCTTGAGGGTTGTTGTTGGCTGACCAGTGCGAAAAAACAAAATCATCAGTTCAAATTAAAAAAAAATAAATTTGTACGCAAATATTTTATTGTCTGATATTAATCAATATTTATTAGAAATTCGCTAAAAATATTAAACAGTACTACTCATTTAAAATATATTATCAACTTAATAGCCTGCAGTTTCAGCATATGACTTTGAAATGTAATCACCCCATTTAATTATATTTGAGAGGTATACAATGAAATTATTGTTTGGTATACTAGCTTGAAAACATTAGTTTCATTTGATAAAGTTCAGTTTCATTTTTTGTTGTGTGAGGAAGGGAAGTAAAAAGTACCTCACCGATGCTTCATGCAAATGAATAAATAAGCCCCTAAACCGCGAATTTATTATTTATATTTTTTCAAAATCCTTTTGATTCAATAATTTTTTCCTTCGTAGTGTTTAGTCAACTCGCCACCGAAAGGAGGAAATGTATACATGTCACCGACACAGACCTTCTGAACATATATGTGTACTAATTGATTCAACTGAAACTTTCTCAGTTTTCTTTCAATATTCAGAGTGTTAAGAACTGAAAATTTATTCTGAATCTTCTGTTAATAATGGCTTTTCAAATTGTGAATGAGAATTGTTCAAGGAACAGCAAATATAACCTATCTAAGAAAAGTGTATGTTTTAAGCTAGATAGTCCATCACCTAGCTCTATAGACCCTGAAATATGGATCAAGAAAGGTATCGCTTCTATTGTACAGCATATAGTGAAAGACGTTCAACCAGGTGATAAAGTTGGATTCACATTTACATCGGATAATTTCCACAAGGAAGGCTATCTATCATTTAGAGAAGCCGAGAAAATTAATTTTGAAGATGTATGGAACCTGTTGGGATCTATCTACCAAAGTAATGCTTCCGGATTTGATACTGACACGTTCAGAATGACGATGACTGCATTGACCCCTATTAGGGGGGCCGGACGGGTACGCTCGTACAATACATATGAAGAAGAGTGTAAAAACCGTCGAGGAATTGTCGTAATTTATAATAAAGGGAACCTATGCCTCCTGCGTGCTCTTGTGGTATCTATGGCTTATGCCTTGGACGATAAAAATTTAATACAAATTAGGAAAAATACACATAAAATGCAAGATCTAAAGGTTACCCAACTTATGAGTGAAACAGGGATACATATACCCGAAGATGGTGCCGGTGTCTACGAAATAGATCAACTCCAAAATCATCTAAAGAACTTTAAAATAACAGTTTATAAGTATGGTACAAAGGGTAGAGAGCTGCTATATGAAGGTCCTGACGCCATACATAAAATTAATTTACTTCATCATAAGAATCATTATAACGTCATAACCAATCTCACAGCAGCGTTTGTCTGTGCCTATTACTGTGAATATTGCCATGTACCTCATAATAACAAAAATGATCACAGATGCACCATTTGTTGTCCATGTTGTCAAGAAGTACCCCCTTGCGTAAAAGTAAGAGAAGAGATCCTCTGTCAAGACTGTAATAGGAAGTTCCGTGGTTTAATTTGCTATAACAAACATAAATCGTCAAATTCAGTAAAAAATGCGGCTATTTGCAGCCAAATAAAACGTTGTGAGAAATGTTTAAAGGTAATTAAGCAAAATCATGATCATATATGCGGTGAAATTTTCTGTATAACATGTAATCAGTATACTACATCTAATCACTATTGTTTCATACAAGTGGATAATCGTGCTCCTAAAACTAAGGATTTACTTTTTGTCTTTTACGATCTTGAAACCAGACAAGACAAAATATTGGCAAATGGAACCAGAGAACATATACCCAATCTCTGTGTTTTACAAAAAAGATGTGATAAATGTATAGATGAGAAAAATCTATATTTTTGCATGAAGTGTGGTTATAGAGAAATTATCTATACAGAGAATGTTATTCCTTCTTTTATACAACATATTCTTACAATACGTAAAAAATTTAAAAAAGTAGTGATTGTAGCTCACAATGGCCAAAGTTTTGATCATCAATTCTTACTTCATCATATTATGCAGGGTACTGATTTACAAATAGATGTGATAATGAGAGGTACAAAAATAGTTATGCTGGGTTTTGATAACGTGAAATTCATCGACAGTCTAAATTACTTTCCCATGCCTCTCGTCGCGTTACCTAAAGCTTTCGATCTGCAGGAGCTCAAAAAGGGGTATTTTCCACACATGTTTAATACGCTAGAGAATTGCAGTTATGTGGGGCCTATGCCTGATATTTCATATTATGACCCCAACAGTATGAAAGACGAAGCCCGATGTAAATTTCTAGACTGGTATGAGGAAAATAAGCTACAGATTTTTAATTTACAGAAGGAATTGGTTGAATATTGTAGAAGCGATGTTGATATATTAGCCAAGACCTGTTTAAAATTCAGGAAGATGTTTATAGATGAATGTAACGTATGTCCTTTTACGGAAAGCGTTACAATTGCATCAGCATGTAACCTGGTATACCGTCGTAACTTTTTAAAGTCTAAAACTATAGGTATCATATTAATGGTTATCGATGTGCAGATAATCAATCTAAGATAGCAACCCAGTGGCTCATATGGGAAGAATTACAGAGAGGTATCAATATTCAGCATGCTGCCAAGCAAAAGGAAGTTATTATATCAGGAGTTAAAATTGAGGGATACTGTCCTGAAACTAACCAAATTTTTGAGTTTTTCGGTTGTTACTACCACGGTCATACTTGTATAACTAGTAACAGAGACAAGCCCACTCATGAAGACCCTTCCGATACACTAACTAATAGATATGAACGAACAGTAATGAAAATTAATAGACTGAGACAGCTTGGACACGAAGTTGTAGAAATATGGGAATGCGAGTTTAGAAAGCAAATGCAGTTAAATAAACAGATAAATATCCTAACAGAAAATCATCCTTTAATGGTTCACACTCCTCTTAATCCGCAAAATGCATTTTACGGAGGTCGTACAGAAAATATCCGCACATTTTATCAAGTTGCAAAGGGTGAAAAGATAAAATACGTCGACGTTTGCTCTCTGTATCCTTGGGTATGTAAATATGGCAAATTCCCCCTGGGTCATCCTAAAATATATATAGGGAATGAATGTCAACAACTTAATTTGAATGAAACAGAAGGCATTATCAAATGTAAAATCCTACCTCCTCAGAATCTGATGATACCTGTCCTTCCTACGAAAATGAATGATAAATTGTTGTTTGTAATTTGTCGCACTTGTGGTAATACAACAAACCAAAGTACATGTACTCATAATGAAGATGAACGTTGTCTGATAGGTACGTGGGTGGTGGATGAAGTAAAGAAGGCTGTAGAGAAAGGTTATAAAATATTGGAAATATACGAGTTTTGGTCATATGAAGTGACACAGTATGACGGTGTTAATAATTCGTTGGGTTTATTCACTGAAATGATGAATAAATTTGTAAAGATGAAGACGCATGCTTCGGGATGGCCATTAAGTTGCGTTACTCAAGAACAGAAAGACCACTATATTGAAGACTTTCTAAATAATGAGAGTGTTCAGTTGGAATTTTCTGAAATCATTAAAAATGCAGGTTTAAGATCCCTAGCAAAATTAATGTTAAATTCTTTCTGGGGTAAATTTGGCCAACGACAGAATCTACCTAAAACTTCGATCATTAAACAACCCTGCGAGTTATATAACCTTCTTAATGACCCTTCGAAAAATGTGAACAATATCCAAGAAGTAAATGATGAGGTGCTTATAGTCTCATGGGAGTTTGTGAAAGAAGCTGCAAATCCTTTATCTACGGTAAACAAGTGCATAGCTGCATATGTCACTACACAGGCTCGCCTTAAGTTATATAGCTATCTGGAACAACTTGGAGATAGAGTATTGTACTATGACACTGACTCTATTATCTATATTTCAAGGGAAGATGAGTCTGATGTGTCTACAGGTAGCTTCCTCGGAGATATGACTGACGAGCTGGAGGAATATGGTCCTGGAAGTTATATAGTAGCATTTGCCTCAGGGGGTCCTAAGAGTTATGGATACATCGTGTTTAGTCCCAAATATAACACGTACTATACACTGTGTAAAGTTAAAGGTTTCTGTCTTAATTTTAATGCTTCTAACCTTATCAATTTTGGCACCATGAAAGACAAAATAGTAGAGGAAAATCATGAACCCATTTACATTACATCCAGGAATATAAGGAGAACTATGGATCATCAGGTTATTACTAAAGAAGAAACCAAAATATTTAAGCCGAATTCAACAAAGAGAGTATTTTCCGAAGAATTTAATTCCGTACCTTACGGATATAAAAGACTGAAATTTTAGTTCATGTATACCCTTTTATAACATTGTCACCTGTATATTTAATTTTGCTTATTGTAAACATTATATTATGTAAGGTTAGATGGTATGTCATCTATTTGAATAAAAATTATATATTTTATAAAGTTAATAAAATTATTATTATTATTATTTTGTTTTATTGTGTACTGCCGCCATCTTTGAGTTTCATTAGTGTTGCTCTCATAAAAATCTAGAGTCTTGTTTTCACATCCCGTAGAGTTAATAGATGTGTGTTATTATTATTATTATTATTGTCTAATTATTACTATTAATATTATTAAATTCAAATCCCGCGCCCTCTCATTTCTGCGTGTCTCTACAATATTACCGGGGTACACCTTTGTCGGCATATGTCAAAGGAAAAAGTTCCCACGGTATACCTTTGTCGGTATACATCAAAGGATTAGAAAAGTTCCCACGGTCTTCAAAAAGTTCCCACGCCCAAGTGCCCCATATTCTACTAGTAATCTAGGTTTAACTAATAACGAAAAGAAATTTTTGAATAAATCGTGACAGTTACTTCTACCATTGACTATTTGATTGCAATGGATTTCGTGCAATAATTATTTAGTGCTTATAGTAATCAACAAACACAAAGATATTCGTTTTATCATTTTTATTACACATTAATTATTTGTGTAGTTATCATTCAATCTGACACATCAAATAAATCTTATAGGTCCGAGTATAGGTCAATTAAAAAAGTACTTGTAAAAAATCATGTTTTTTAATAAACTCGCGGTATAATATAAATAATAATTACCATTTCCCTAATAATATTAAGAAATAATTTGATTATAGTACAATAAATAGCAATATACAAGTTCATTGTCATTACATAGGGAATCGGGGGAGTCCTTTCTATTTTTAACTTGCCTGGTATACATTTTTTAAATTGTCTGTATAAAATATATCAACTTATATAAATTTAAATTTAATAATAACCAGAAAGCGGTTATAACTTGTAAGTAAAGTAATATACGGTTCCGAAATGTAGCTGCAGGTAGCAATTTGTGTCATATATATTGTGACATATTCCCACGATGGGATTAGTTCACTTTGTAAGCACACAAAAATGGCATATAGAACGTTATTAATGCAAATTTTATTTCAGATAAAGGCAAGCGTAATTTTAAAGCGCTCGTTATATTCTATGACAACAAACATGTGAATATGAAAGGTATTGTATTGTCTGATAAAAAAAACATCCAGCGAATAGTTTGGTCATTTATTTGTTACCAACCAACCGTCAATTGTATACGATTTCTAAATTTAGATATTTCATTCTATTATTTATGCTTGATTGTTTATTGGAAATGTATTGTAAACAAATATTCGTGACGGTGGAATACCTATACCCACTAAAATGCTTAGGTCTATATTGTAAGTCTGTGAGAAACTGAAACATTTAGATAACAAAATGAAACAAAAGTACATACTAGTCTAAGCACGTGAAGTGTGGAAACAGGAGTTTGTTGTTTGATTGTTATTCAATTCAATCAGTTTTGCCTGTATAAAGAATACACCGGTAATGTGTACATATCACGGTATTGGATATCCGTGAATATTTGCTCCATCCAAATAGTATTTAAACCGATTTCTGTATGGGCGGATAAAATAATTTATATGCACAAATACAAAATAAATAATTCCCAATACAACCCGTCGGATTAGGAATAATTTACAAAGATTAATATATGCACCTTATTGAATAAATTATAATTAAGGTTTATTCAGAAAAAATATTGTTTAATTTTAATAGAATTTATTTAACTTAAAAACATAAAAGTGTCATATCCGCAAGAAAACATATATTCAAATACAATAGATATTTACTTTGACGCTTAACATAAATGTTTTCTTTTAAATATCTCAGAAACTCTTTGAGCTACTAACATCAAATTTGTCATGCTATTTAACGTTAGTAGGCTTATAAATCTATATTATCAACAATAGAAAATATTAACCATAGGCGTACCTACTAAACTGGTGGGGGCTCCTATATTTTTCCCACCAATTTTTTTGTTTGTCATTTTCTTGCACTTTTGATGTCGGAAATGAATTTCCAGAACTATTTTACGTAAGAAAGATCCCCTTGTGGGACCACCGTTTCGAGAAAAATGGGATTATGTAATAAATGGTGGATATTTTGAACTCCTTCTTTAATAATTATTTATTTTTGTTTTAATTATTTGTTGCTTTAATTAATTAAATACTCGTACATGATATTTTCTCTTTTCATAACATGCTTTTTAATAAAAATTTTTCAAAGGGTTAAATGCAATCACTTGTCATGTCTAGATTAGTTAAAAATTTACCTTCAAGTAAGTTTTACATAATCCCATTTTTCTCGAAAATAATGCGTCTTACGGCTTCCTAACAAAGGAATCTTTCTTACGTAAAATTGTTCAGGAAATTCATTTCCGATATCAAAAATGCACGTAAACGGCAACAACTAAATTGGTGGGAAAAATATAGGAGCCCCTCCAGTTAAGTACGCAGATGAGATTAGATACATACTCTCTTCTATACTATACTATACTATACAATACTCGTAGGTATATAAAACACCTCGACCTGAATATTGAAAACAATTTGATGAGCTATAAATTGGATATGTCAACTAGACTTGTTAGTGCTGCTAACAATATGTTCCTGAACGGGCTAAAACAGATTGTTGAGTGAGTAATTCCTAGGACATAGACAAGTTGAAACTTTTTAAATAGTATAACTCAAATTCGTGAACTTTCCTAATATCTACGATAAACAGGTGCACAATGTTAAATTACGTAATTCAGCGAGAGGATTATGTCGGAGCAAATAAGGAAGTGCTGGAATATCATCAGAATCTTTGAGGAACTTGGCTCTAATTTTTTTAATAAAAGATTTATAACCCCGTCTTTAGAGTGCATCTAATGTTTATATTATTATCGAAAACATTAAAACGCCATCACACATAAAGTAACTACTGGCCAGAAAAGGAGGGTATACAATTTAATTGACTATTTACCTACTTTTAAAAATTTTAAATCTTAATAATTTATTTTCTTTCTGTTCTTATTTGGGATTTACGGCCACACTTCTGAACATTAATCTGATAATCTGAAAATATTTGGATTATTTAAAAAATAACCTTTACGCCTGTGACTTTACGTCAAAGGAACAGTTAAACGTTGGTTTTCTGACATAAAATATAATTAAAATAAAATAAAAACAATTATGTTTTGCAGACGTTTCGGAAACTTAGTCTGTTTCCTTTCTCAATGCTAAATAGTCTTTCTCTTGTGTAATTCGTGAAATTACACAATTTTAATGTTTATATTATAACCATAGATACTTACTACGCTCACAGAAAAGTTGATTAGATTAGATATTCAAGTTGCTAAGTTCTTCTTTTAGCATCGGTAACCATATTGTACAACAATCTACAGAATAATTTGATACGCATTTGTCTTCATTTAGCAAAATTATTGCAGATTCTTTAATTTTTCTCTTTTTACTGTCCGGTTCTTTTGTTAAAATTTTTGCTCCATTCCAATTTATTGGATGTCCGTTTTCGAAAGCGTGTTCACAAATTTTTGATTTTTCAATTTCATTTTTTCTAATATAACTTTTGTGTTCGCCCAATCTTACATTGAAGGGTCTGGATGACTCACCAACATAATATTTGTCACATTCACAACACGGAATACTGTAAATACAGTTTTTTGAATTTTGATCACTATTAACCGGTTTTGTTTTTGTAAGTATAGATCTTAAAGTGTTAGTAGTTTGAAATACCGTTCTAACATTAAATTTATCACCGATAGTGCGTAGTTGTTCAAACTACTAACACTTTAAGATCTATACTTACAAAAACAAAACCGGTTAATAGTGATCAAAATTCAAAAAACTGTATTTACAGTATTCCGTGTTGTGAATGTGACAAATATTATGTTGGTGAGTCATCCAGACCCTTCAATGTAAGATTGGGCGAACACAAAAGTTATATTAGAAAAAATGAAATTGAAAAATCAAAAATTTGTGAACACGCTTTCGAAAACGGACATCCAATAAATTGGAATGGAGCAAAAATTTTAACAAAAGAACCGGACAGTAAAAAGAGAAAAATTAAAGAATCTGCAATAATTTTGCTAAATGAAGACAAATGCGTATCAAATTATTCTGTAGATTGTTGTACAATATGGTTACCGATGCTAAAAGAAGAACTTAGCAACTTGAATATCTAATCTAATCAACTTTTCTGTGAGCGTAGTAAGTATCTATGGTTATAATATAAACATTAAAATTGTGTAATTTCACGAATTACACAAGAGAAAGACTATTTAGCATTGAGAAAGGAAACAGACTAAGTTTCCGAAACGTCTGCAAAACATAATTTTATTGTTTTTATTTTATTTTAATTATATTTTATGTCAGAAAACCAATCTTTAACTGTTCCTTTGACGTAAAGTCACAGGCGTAAAGGTTATTTTTTAAATAATCCAAATATTTTTCAGATTATCAGATTAATGTTCAGAAGTGTGGCCGTAAATCCCAAATAAGAACAGAAAGAAAATACAGAAAGATGCCACAAATAACTTTTAGACAATATTAATAATTTATATTTAGATTTTTTATACACCGATACTATTTGGTCATTAGAATGCCCCAACATACCCGAGGGAACTGCTCCGTGAATATTAGAGCCAGTCGATTGGTCCCCCATAGCAACTACCTCGCAGGTAAAACATATTTGTTAGAAATCGATGCAATTTTACAGACGCGATGGACTTTAATGTAATAATTCGAATAAACAGTTCAACATTGCTGCTTTGGATGCATTATTATGGAAATGTTCCGTCAATAAAGCATCAATCTTAGATATTATGAAAGATAAGCGTGTTTTTTGGTCAGACTGATGGAAATCTAACATTGGAACCAGATGTTCGAGAGGTTCATTAAATTGGCTTTAATATTGTACACATTGTTTATTAAGATATTTTCTCTAGTATTTTCTACTTTGCATAAATTCCAAACAGCTAATAAATATTATGTGAATAATATTTATAAATGACTTTGTTTAGGCTTTATACAAGCATAATAATAACAAACATATCCAGATTGATATACTTATATCGATGTTTCATCTCTAAACATGCTAATATTAAATTCATTGGACTATCTTTAATATATTATGAATATTGAATAAAAAATTATAAAATTCAGAACGTCTAAAAACAAATTATTAAAAATTTTAACTCACCACAAAATTCATTCATTATGGTCACCAATTAAAAAACGAAGTTCACAAGAAGATGTACATATTCTTTCGCTATTAGTAGCTCATCAGGTGGAGTGGTATTGGTACTTTAAACTCACGTTTCTGTGGAAAAGACAATATTAATGGAACTGATAAAATATAATGCAAAGCTTCTAAATTTACCTAGAATAAAATAAGGGTAGTATTTGAAAAAAATCCAATGGCGTTATATATCACAGATGAATGGAGTCACAAATCTGGCGTTGACACTAAAGTATGCAGAAGAATTAATTTCTAATCATATTTGCCATTCGATGTTTTTATAATATGAATTTTGTTACCTACATTCTAGTAACACCATACACCGCTTCACTCGTAAGCACAATGTGTGAATAATGTAGGTTTAGTTTCATTTCAGTAGTACTCCTTGCATTCTAAAAAGAAAAAAGAGTGTAATATGATTAAAAAGGTATGACAATATAGAGTAACAAAGATTTTCAAAAATATTTTCTATATATTAATAAACATAACCAGGAATTTTCAACCGATAACTTCGTATGAGTTTCACATTACATACATTGTTATTCTACCAACGCTTTCACGATATACCACATACCACAAAATCTTAATTTGCTTTTGTGTCTTAACTTTAATACAAAAATGTGCTATGCATGAATGTGAAAAGCATTAATCATCATTTCAGAATTGTTGCTTGATGGCTTGATGGTTAACGAAGCTATTTATGAAATTCTAAGTCAGATTAGGTATTATGTAGATGTAAATCTCTTGGTGCAGTTATAATTTATTGTAAGTTAGTTAATCTTAAATTCTCAATGTATTCGAGATTTAAAGCAATTAAAGTTTGCTCATAAAGTTGGCAGATAATATTAATTAGCATATATTTTATATTTGTAAGTTCAGAAGTAGAACATTAATATAAATGAAAGGAAAGAAGGTTTTTGGGGTTAACTAATACAGTGAAATGGTTTTTGTCATAGATCCCAAGAAAGAAACATAATGCAGCTACTGGCACGTATTTCGGAGTTATTGCTCCTTATCAGCGTAGCGTAGCTTAAATGGTGAATCCGTGTGAATAAGATCGGAAACAATAACTACTAAATTTATCTAGAGGAAATCAGAAGGTCGCCTGATATTTAAATGGTTAGTTTTCGAAGCCAAATAAAAAACTGGAAAATAGAACGGAATTTTATTAATTAATTTTAAGCAAACAGTTATTAAATGTTGATAAATTCTTATAGTTATCAACCAACGTTTAGAATTCAAAATAGGAAACGAGAATTTGTCACAGGGAGAGTTGTTTCATCGCTAAAATCTGCTGACTGAAGATTTGTATTAATAAAAAGAATTCAGAGTATGGAAATAAGCAAAAAATAGATATTTGTAAAAAGTCATTCAATCTTCGATCGTGCCAATTATCGTAAGAAATGAGCAATTTTTATGATTATTTGTAACTAACTTAGGTATATTATGCTCTTGTAAATGTCTCTTTGACGGTTATAGTGTTATTCAAGTTGTAGTTGAAATCGCCACTTTAATTATGTTACTTTATGGTCGTGACTGAAGTTCCTGTGTTGATGACACCTAAGGATGATTATTATTATGAATAAATTGCTATAGTATTGAAATCGTGCAATAATAGCGTGCTATAATAGTTATTTTTGAACTAGTGCAAAAAGTGTATATTTATTGCATGAGGTATCGCCTCGCTCGTACTGCAATCATACCGAGTGCAACAAATACACTTTTTGCAAGTGTTGCACACATTTTTTCTACGATCGAATTAAAGAAATTTTTTTATAAATTTTATTGAACAGAATATTAGGTACATTAACACAAAATATTCAAATGTCAAACTGACAACTAGAGTCAGTTAATAATAATAATAATAAAAAAAATTATATCAGTTTTCTTATAAAAGACAAATTTTCACACTGAAAATGATGTAACAAACTGCTACATTTTACAAGTTACTAGATAAAACACCTTTTAATAATGAAATTTTAATTAATTTGAAAGATTGATGAGATAATTTTACAACACCTACGGGGAAAATCAAATATGAGAATTACAAATAAACAAATAAAAACTAGTAAAATAGAACGAAACAGTCCGTTCTTGTAATGGTTTACTTTTTGCCTATACCCCTATTTTATTTTATGCCATGTTATTCTACACGTTACATAAAAATCTAAAGCCTAAATTTTGAAAAAGGAAACGGATATAGTTTCCGAAACATCAGCGCAGTATTTTTGTATTAATTTAATTCTTATTAGTTGTCAAAAAACACCCTCTAACTGATCCTCTGACATTGGGTCAAAGGCGTAGAGGTTATTTCCCACTTTTAAACTGGTTAAAATATTTTCTATATATTATATATTTTTTAGATAAATAAATACACCACATGTAATTACGACCCCCTTTATCCCAGAAGGCTCTGGAAGAGCCTTGTGCGGGAGGGGGCTACACATTTAAAGACAAGGGACACACATCCAATATCCGTGTATAATGTAAAAATCCCTCTCACAGTATTTTTCAATGCCACGGCCGGGAATCGAATCCGGGACTCTTGGGTGAGAGGCAGGTACGCTACCGTTTCGACCATCATAGATAGGATAGGAATCTCAAGAAATGTGGTAATAAATCCCAAAAAAGAAAAGGAAAAGAAATACCCCTATGTATTTTAAAATGTTTTTCTTAGAAATATTATTTGTTTCTAATATCTATTGGGCAGCTTTTCCAGTTTAATTGAGTTCCCAAAAAAGAGTAAAGGAAGTAGAGACATATCTGAGAGATTGTTTTGAACAAGTTAATTTACATCTGCTGAATGCAAGTAAACATTTGATAAAACATTCAAGTTTCAAATGATTTAAATTTAATTTATGTTGATTAATAATAAATATGTTCTATTGTATAAAGAAATGACGAAGAGTACATTCTTATAGAACAAGGAATTGTTCTGGTGCTCTAGAAAGAGTTTAATCCCTTATATAAAGGTCTAATAAAATCTGAAGTAACTCTGGAAATTTATTGGGTTAAATATTAGCTCTTAAACACAATTTTATTCGGAACATTAAGAGACTTTACATATATATTATAGATGACATGAATTATTTAAGACTTTTCATTTTACCGTTTGCATTTCTCTATTTCTTAAATGATTTAACATAAATACATTAGTAATTGGTCACATATTTGTATATGGATTTCATGATATAGTGTTAGCAGTGACACTGAAAATATGAAAATAATCTAAATTAATAGCATGTTACAAAATTAATGGCAATCCTCTTTATACAATCTGCAAATATTTATGTGAAGCATCTCAGTGAATTTTCTTTGAAATATAATTATAATAACACGACTATCATAATATATCAATAATATAATTGTTATTTTTCTGGTCATTTAAAATATCATTTTATCTAAATTTAATTAGGTTACTATATAATTTTGTATCACTAAATTTGTTGAATGGAGAGATTTGTTATTTTTTTAGAGTGGTTAAGTTATTTTATCATTTGGATTTATATATAAAAGTTACACTTTTAGGTCGAAGTCTTTTAAGTTTTTTAAAAATAACCAAAAATTAGGGACATTTACATTCTAAAGAGACTGCGATAAGTTTTTTGGTATGGTTTTCTGTCTGCCCATAGCTAAACTTGTTTTTTGAATATAGGTTTCATTATTAAAAAAAAATTGTTCTAAACTTATACGATACAGAAATCTTAGACATTTTTAATTTGCTAAACGTACGTTTGTACAAAACTTTTTAATTTTAATAATGAAATATATATTCAAAAAATAGGTTTTAGTGGCTCTCATGATCAAATACTATATCATACCACGTACTCACCAATAACGGTATTTGAAAAGTAATCCCCGATAAAAATGTTATTTAGAATAACACTTTTTAATCTCTTAATTTTCCGGACGAATACAACAGGAAATACATTTAATAAAATTCTGTGTAACTAGTCAAGTAACACGTAATTCAAATAAACTGTTCCTATCCTTGCCATATCCTAAACTAGGAAATTCTTGAACGTTAATTAGAATGTCAGACACGGTGGGTCTGTAATTAAGGTTACAAACAGTGCACTTTCATGACTCTATAGGAAAATGTGTAGGCGTCTTTGAAACACACAATTGATACACATTACTTATAATAATGTCAACAATTATTCTTAATGAGGATGGAGTCTGTGGTTAATTCAATAGATACTATTTTTTTCTTATACATGGTGAGTTATTAAAAAGGAAACATACTGTTTTTCGGGTAGTAAGAATAGATTTTTTTAAACACTCAGAGATATCAACTTCATTTTCGAGGGGAAATTTATTGTTACAAAAATCTTTCATACCTTCGAAAATATTTTTAAATACTAATCGTTTTCAATATATTCAAATTTCAAGTTGCAGGTACGATCTTTATTTATTAGTTAGAAACAAATTGAGATAATCTTTTTCTTAGCATTTCTGGAGGAATCAAAATAAAAAATGTTTTATGAAAGATAATTTTTCGCAGTCTCATTAATCCGCTATCATTCTAAATGATCATAAAATTGTTTCTGATAGAAGCGGTTATATTATCTTGAGTTAAGCCAAAATCACAATGTCAGCTAGTTAAGAAGGTTAATTATCAATAACAGTTACACAATTGCGGTTGAATGGTTGTAATAATAAACTATTTTTATAAAGCAGCAACTGTACAACTATTTTATTTAATACACAACAACAACAACATAAGCATATGAATTGAAAATACGTTTTAGAGTTAGTGAAAAACTGGATCAGTGGCTAACCCGGTATTTTTGAAGGCCGCTATTATTGCTCATTTATATTACTGAAAGTGGTGATCGTTACCTGGAATACCATTTGATACCATTTCTCCAGATATAATTCCTCGTAACTTTTCACTGTGGGACCATTTTAACAGTAAAATCTATTTAGCGAAACCGGAGGCGGAGTTCCGGAAAGAGTTGCAACTCCGTATTGATGCAGAATACTGTCAAATAACAAATAGTTCAAAATATAAGGACTAAGGTTTAAACCAGATTTGTATTATTGCCTGGAATATGGTGGTCGAAAATTTGTACATTTAATTGACCGATGAGCGGGCAGCGAGCGGAGGACTGACTTCACTCACTTCATAGCGATATTAGGAGTAAAGCAACATTTACCGCGTGTAGTACATGGATGGGGACTATCCATGGAAAGACGCGGTCTCGCTTCCCTACTTCTAGCGGCTTGTATATCAGCTATATCGCAGAAGCAATACAACTGTAGGCGAGAGGTGTATTGAGGATATACCATCCTTCGGAGGGGATGTAAAGCAGTCGGTCCCTTGTCTATTAAATGTTAGGCAAGTAAAAAATCCCTACTCTTAGTAAGATAAGAGGTTCGGCAAAATTTCCAGGTTGGGGGTTGCTCGTCTCCTGGCGTCGGTGATTGGCCTCCGTAGCGGAAATAGGCCGACGTTAAATAAGTGATTAAAAAAAAAAAAAAAATTGACCGATGAAGTTACTTTTAATGCTTGACAATAATTACTCTACTTATTACTACTTATTATTGGAGCCTTTTTATCTGAGTAACTTTTATAAGTAGAATTTAAATAGGTATCTAAAAACCAATCTATAGAATTTAAAATTTTTTGTTGTTTGGCATTCATTTATAGGAAGATCTTTTAAATAAGGTATCACTTGACTATTTGATGACTGATGGTCGAGATGGTAGAGTACCTGCCTCTCACCCAAAAGTCCCGGGTTCGAATCCCGGTCGTGGCAATGGAAAATACTGTGAGAAGGATTTTTCCATTATACACGGATATTGGATGTGTGTCCCTTGTCTTTAAATGTGTAGCCCCCTCCCGCACAAGGCTCAGCCTTCTGGGATTAAGGGGGTCGTAATTACATGTGGTGTATTTATTTATTTATTTATTTATTCATTCATGCTATTTAAAATTTTAGGGCTTGCGAAAGAATATGAGCAATTCGCAGGCGAATTTTATGACAAAAGATGTTCACCTCGAAACTAAAGTTGATATGTAGTAAAAAAAAACTTAAACTATCCTAAAATCCTATCTGTTTCAGTTTCAATAGTTTTCAATCCTGTATAAGAGGATCACTTCATATCAAAAACATAAATCCCTCATGAAATTTTTGATTTTGCAACAATCTTTGTAGAAAGGGCTCAAGGAAAATAAAAACAGCTTGAATTATACAGGGTGAAACAGGGATTATCATAAATGAATTAAATTCTTAAATTTTGAAAGTATGCCCCTTCGTTTATTAAATTATGCTACATCTAGTAGAAATTTGTTTCTTTTTTAGCAATTAAAAGGTAGTAGGTAGTGAATTTATTACTGCAACAAATAAATTGTTTGCAGAAATAAAACAATATTTAAACGAATTATAAATTTTAAAATTTATTGTATCCTAAAACATGTTTTAAACACTCTGTCCATCCAATGTGAGTTTATTTGACAATCAAATAGAAATCTTTCTCACACGGCAACTTCTTAATAACTGGTTTTCACTACGGATTTGATTCTTAAAATAAATAAATGTATGTAACAACACTCTGAGTTCCAAAAGAAATATTTCAGATGCCTCTGTGTCATGTATGTGTTGGATTACTTCATAAAGATACAGATAATCTACTACAAAACTTCGAGGCATCTCAATTTATTACGGGTCATTATGTTTCATAAGAACTAAACCGAATAAGAGACGTGTAGGAGACCATGCCTCATAAAAGGCTTTTAAATTAGAAAAACAAGTTCTCGTGGACATAACTTTGAGGACTTTCCAAATTCACTTTTATCGATTAGAGTTTGCTTAACGAGGTCGAAACGATCCCTCTTTGCTGCTGGAAAGAATTTATTCTAAATGAGTGAATATAATTGATGGGACAGCAATGAATAAAACTTAATAATGACCTCAAACTTTTTCAATTTGAGAAGTAATAATATAATGTTCGGTTTTAACTCCATCGTCGACATATTTTCTCTCGGCATACTAATGCATTTGGCAAACTCGGTTTAAAGTTTAAATTGACAGCTTTACCGAAGGAGTAATAGATATCTTTCAAAACTACATTTGAAAATTATAGAAATACTTGAAGTTTTCTCACCACGAAAACAATTGCATTTAATAATTATTTACTTGACCAAAGTTGAGATTTTGATAAATTGTGGTGCTTACAGACGTGAAATTCATGAATGTGCAAATGTGTGCAAGAGTCTGATGTGAAAGAAGCTAATCAAAAATTAATTTAAAAGTTGTGACACCCCATACCCCCCTCGTATGTTTATTAATCTTTTTCCAGAGAAAAAGAAACATACACCTTTGGCCTTTTAATGTGATCGTCTAGTTTTAAAGTGGTAGGACCCAACTACGTTGTGTTTGTAGTTTTTACTTAGATTCTTTTTATAAAGTTTGGTATTATTTAGTTACTATTTAATTCACACAGGTAAACTTAAATCTGATATTAAGTACCTTTTAATTTACCTTCTGAAAGAAAACGATTAGTGAATGAATACTCTCGATATAGTTAAACCAATTTATTTGCATTTAAAGACAACTGTCACAAATGATTTATCTAAGCTCTGAGCCGATATGCCAATGACAAACCTTCGCCATAGGCGGAAAGGAACCCCTCTCGTAGGTTTTCATTGGATGAACCAGTGACACAATCACCTGCTAAGTAAAACAAGCCTTGCTTTTTTAATTACCGAGCCTCTGTCGCTGACTCACTATGATTCTTTAGGTCGCATAACTCGTTGTATTCTTTTTTTGTGAAAGACAATTGTCTCTCGTTTATTGACGTGTGAGTACCCCCCATCAGTAGGAAACCAAGGTAAACACTTATTGCCAATCGTAGATTTATATAGTGTATGTAGACGTGAAGGAAAATAGTGAAAGTGTACAGATACTGTGGCCATAAATACATTAGGCGGAGTACCACCGAGATTACCCCTGAAGGACGCTTATGGTTAACCCCAAAGGGTCGGTCAGCAATAATCCAGATGGCATATTTCAAAAGCATGTTGGCGGCTTGTAAAACCCAACAGATCGACCATCGGCACTCGTACATGCAATGAAGTTACAAGAATTGACTGGGGTTTAAAACTATGCAACATTTAGCATAAAAGCTCAGATAACAGACAACAGATGGTTAAGTAGGTAATAAATTCCCTTAAATATGATTTAAATGAACAGACATAAATAGTAAAATAGTACCACAGCGACGGTAATTTCATAGAGTCGTAATTTGTCCTTTTTATTTCGTGAAGTTAATATTGAATGCGTAAAATGGTATGTCTCACCTAGTCTCGGAACTACGGTGAAGTTAGAGATAACCTCTCCCCCGGATTCACCAACCCGTTCTTCGCTGGACTTCATATTGGATAAAGACGTCGCGACGTCGGGTGACGCCTCGCGTACTCTACTTCTCAGATGCATACAGGTTATACGTGTATGGAAACGTCGTCGCATACGTTAAATTCGGTTTGACTTAAATACGATGCGTCGTATCGAGGGAAAAGTGGGTGCGGTGTCGGTTCACGAAACCAGCTAGTCACAACGGGGTTTTAAGTCCGTCCCTCGATAAGAATTTTATGAAGAAGCGTGACAGGTGTCGGTTTACGACTCAACTAGTCACTTTGGAGTCTTCAGAAGTCTCCCTGAATGCCGTTTGGTTTTGCGTATTTATACTAATTTTCCCTGTGACGTATTACCCATTTCGCGTGCAGCCAACAAAGAAGGTATATGGGTCCCCGCATTAGATTGTGACCTGAGTCTCCGGCTGTATAGTGATTAGTTTCCCGTGGAGATAAGTTTTGTTTACATAATAGACGACTAGCTTTTGTATTCCTACGCCACGAGCTTTGGGACGTCATTCTAAAATGCCAGGTGTGGCCGGGCATTGGATTACTAACCGAGACTAAGGATTGCATAGTGGCTAATTTCCCGTAAAGATAGGTAGGTTCTGTTTATTTTGCAAGATAAGGTCCTGCCTTCCCTTGCGTTTGTACGCTCGATAATCGTCGAACTTTAGACTTTTTAAAATTAGGATGAACCGAGTTATTTAAAATATAACGTATTGTAATTCACCGAAATCTCATAACATTTACTGAAAATAATATAAATTTAGGAAAATTGCGCGTAATGAGACAGCCCAGGGCTGGGGCGTCTCAAAGTAATGAATAATACTGCGTTATAAGAAACAACAAAAATATTTGTATAATACTTGGATTAATTTGGGAAACTCGTTTCAGAGGATGTAACAGTCACTAGGTAAGATAAGTAACGTTAGAATTACAATATATAAAGTCTGTAACACGTGTATGCCTTTGAGATCCATGTAGTAGAAACATGATACATTTAAAAACTTTTAAAGGCATTATCTGCACTAACAGATAATTTTGATGCAACGTCATTCTGTTCTACAGACGGAAAAGTTACCTTATTTTCGAGTTTAGCTCGCTTTATGTATTAGTAATCCTTTTTATGATCCCAAATAGATTATTAACAAGAACAAGAAAATCATGATAAATATTGATGACGCATATTCCTCTGTTCCTATTCGAATTACTATTTATTGTGAGATGTAAAAATCTTTCCCCACGCGCATCGTGTCTGATTGCTCATTTTGTGCAATTCTGCGCTACATGTTCAATTTTATGTGTTCATTATAAAATTTTAACATTGGAAATGTTTTTGTTTTCGTATAGGGGGTTGAAAATCAGTTTCATGTTGCATAAAATGAAGCATGACTTATAGAAACAGTGGCGACAACAGAGTGACCAATTGTTGATTGGTTGTCTAAATCGCGTGGTACCGGCAGTCATGTTATTATTTTTTTATAGGAGTCTTCTTGTCGAGAAAATCCCAACGGCTATATCTCGTTACGATTCTTTGAATATTTAAAAAGTTATTAGCGTTTCAATACCCCATGTCCAAGAGTTTTGTAAATTTTGCGAAATTAAAAAGGCCGAATGCGCGCGTAGATCCCTACAAATTTCATACCCGTGCAGGACTTGTCAAAACTTTAAAATTTTTCGTTAACGTCACAAATGTCACTTTTTAGTTAGGATCTGCTGACCTCAAAATCGCAGCTGGATTGCACAATTCACGATGTACTTTCAAGTTGGACTTTCGAGCTTGGATTTATTGCCAGAACGGCGGCCCGGCGGCCTGTTTTCGTTTGGAAACAAGGTTTAAAATTTTCGTGTTTTCGCAAAATTCGCCAAAAAATCCATATAGTGCGTCCGATAGATTACACCTTATAGTCGATCCAGCGAAATTTAATGATTTCTTAATATCGGTCCTAGGACGGAACCGATTACAGTTTCGGACCCAGGACGACTTCAGGACCCCGAAACAATTTTCTGTTTCTCGATAGTGCTTTTCCTTCACTTTGACATTTAATTGTATCGAGTATTGTATCCAAGTAAGAAACTGCATGTCTCAAGAGCAGGATTAAACAAATGTTTTAGTTTCCTAGTAGGGGGTCGAAAATCAGTTTCATTGCAAAATGACGTAACGCATGAGATTTCAGCGGTTTCAGAACAATAGACACTTTTTCGTTCACTCCTATTGAGCCTAAAATCAGAGCGTGACCGTGTAATTCACGATGTAGTTCTAAGTTCGACCCTCTACCTTGGATTTATTACCAAAACAGTCTCTCGGAAATTCGTTTGGAAATAGTATTTGAAGTTTTCCTGTTTTTGTAGTTTTTTCAATTTTGTCAATGACTTGTAATTTGACAAATCATAGGGGTGGATTTAGGATCGGGGTTGCTCTGGCAGGTTACCGATATCTGATTTGTACGTGTTACCGAGTGTTAGACTAGGTTTGAGTGCCATTACTTTAACATGAGGTAGATTAAGCAAAAGTAAACAAAAAAATTTATCGCTTCATTAGAAAAGTCAAGCCCAACAATCTCTAAGACAACTTAACATCGAGAAGCACGTCAAACAGCTTATTTCCTTTTGTCCCGTCGAAATATGTATAGCCGAAAACCATATGTAAATTAAAATTTTGTCGTTTTTCGCAATTTACAAAGATAGCGTGATTTGAAGCAAAATAAAATATATGTACAACTCCTCTCTCAATGCCTGATCCAATGGTATGTCACACGGTTACAGTACATGCAAAATGTACCGAAATTAAACAAATAAGCAAGAAAATTGCGAAATCTTTGTAACTCTATACTTATTATTTATGCCATTTGAAGGTGGATTTTTATTGCATCCACATTTGTACGACGTATGTTAACTACATGAAAACCAAATTTAGGCAAAATTCAGTAATCGTAGCCCTCCCTCAAGAAAAGTTTTTGTCAAATGATATAAACGAAATCCGATTAATTTCAATGTTGCCACAAAAATTTAAAACAAAGGATTGTTTGTAAAACAAGCTGTAGATGATGTAGATTCGCCTATTGTTAAAATAGCAATTGAAATATTAAATAATAGACGAACATTTGTACTTAGTTGATGACGTTGATCTCCTTGTTCTATTAATCGCTTTAACTCCAGAAGAAAAAGATTTTTCATAAGGCCAGGAACAGGAAAAATTATATGGAAAACTTTTTCTTCGTCAGAAATCCAGAAATGACAAGAACGTATAAAAATAGTTATTTACATTACTAGATGCGAAAGGTTACTTTAAGGTGTGAGGTGATTTTTGAATGGGCGAGGCGAAGCCGAGACCTTTCAAAAAACACCGAATACTTTTTTGCATCGTGAAATGTATTATATTTTTTCTACTATACCGAAAAAAATTATGGGATTTACGAATTTAAAACTAATTATTTCATGAAATTAATTGACGTTTTTAATAAATTTTATAGTTTAGGAGGCTGTCTGTGAAAATTGTTTCCATGGCAACGAAATATTACACATATTAATTTCTGGTGGTTTTCAAACTAAAATAAACAAATACATATGTTTTGTGGCGATATAAATGGGAATATTGCTTGTGCCTTGTTTTACCCCAAGAAATCCAAAGCAAGGTATATGCAAACTTATGAAGCGTTTTTAAAATGGAGGTAGGTAGGTAGGTACTACGTTGGGTACTACGTGCCGACAAAAATGTTGGCGTACTTCCTAGAAAGACCTTTCTTTATTAATACAAAATTGTTTAGTTGTATTAATTTATTCAAATAGAACGAATTAATTTCGTTTAAAATTTGTTTTTCTACTTTTCTATCCTGGCCGCATAAGTTTTACTTTCGTAGATAGCAACGCCTTAGCAACCAAGTAACTCGAATGTTTACTTTCGTTATCGCGCATGTTGCTAGGGTTACAAAGTTCATTAATATAGACGGTAGAAGAAAAATACAATTTTACCGACTCATGCCTTCAGTGGTTATGATACCACGTCTAGAATATTTCAGAAAGAAAAATTAAGTCATCAAACTTCTTCAGAAAGAAATGCAGTTGGTTAATGTAGTAAGAACTTTCAATGGCAAGAATTTAACCCCCTCACAAGTAAAACAGGCTGGTGAAATTCTTTTCCTACTTGTATACGGTGCAAGGAAGGAAAATCACAAATGTCTCACTCAACTCATTCAGATTTAATCAATTCAAAAAATCGCTGCACGAACAAAAATCAAAGTTGGAAATATTGCCACCTACTTCAGAGGCAGTCGCTTAATATTCATTACGAGTATTCTACAAAATTCAGAAATGGCTTGGCAATGAAAAAAATCCACAACAGTGGGGATGAAAGAAAATTAACGGCTCCTTACAACCTGTGACAACACTTTTTGTGCCAACAGCAGAATTAATATTGCAGCTTATCTCCTGCAACCGCAACAGAAAAGCAGGTTGAAGATGCTTACAAATTTACGGAAATTGTCAGGGAGTACGATGTCTAAATTCATACATGGATAAAATTATTTATTTATATGCTATCGATTCCGATCTTCTTTAGATACAAAGTGTGTTTCATTCAATATATATATAAAATTTTAAACAACCCGATAATCCTCACTTGTATAATGATTATGTACTTTTTCATTTTGCAGAATATACTCACAGATAAACAAGCAAAAAATGAGGGAAACAAACGAAAAATGGGTAAAAAAATTTAATAAAAAAGTCAAAAATTAATATTTCTCTATAAATGAAAATATTCTTATTTTTTGAAAATTTCTCATGGTTCAATTGCCAATTTTTATTATGCATGTAAAAAACCTAGTTCATCCCACGATTTTTCAAGTAGGCAGCTCCGACACACCCATTACGGTTCGGGACTCTTTAAGTTTCTTGAAACATGGATATGTCAAGTTTCAACGAATTCACTATGTTCTTGTTCAGTTTGGACACTTTTCCTGTACTATTAGCTGCGTTTAATAGTTTGCGATTAATCGATATCGGTATTTGTAATTGTTAGGAATCACTTTTCATCTTCACGAAATTATTTTAAATTATTTTAGTTTTAACATTAAAAATGTACGGAAGCGTAGAAGGGCCACATAGATTTTTATTTTTTTATACCGTGAATTACGACTTATATCTCGTAATTACGACTTATATCTCGTAATTCCGACTTATAACTCGAAATTCCGACTTATATCTCGTAATTCCGACTTATATCTCGTAATTACGACTTATAACTCGTAATTCCGACTTATAACTCGTAATTCCGACTTATATCTCGTAATTCCGACTTATATCTCGTAATTACGACTTATAACTCGTAATTCCGACTTATATCTCGTAATTACGACTTATATCTCGTAATTCCGACTTATATCTCGTAATTACGACTTATATCTCGTAATTACGACTTATAACTCGTAATTCCGACTTATATCTCGTAATTACGACTTATATCTCGTAATTACGACTTATATCTCGTAATTCCGACTTATATCTCGTAATTACGACTTATATCTCGTAATTACGACTTATAACTCGTAATTCTGAAATTACGACTTATAACTCGTAATTCCGACTTATATCTCGTAATTACGACTTATAACTATTTTGACATGCAACGAGACTACCTCTCCCCCTTTTTTGAGGGTACTGAGCATTATAGTGTTGTTTTTTCTTGACGAAAATCCATTATAGTACAGAAAAATTTTAATTGAAGAGAGAAGAAAAAAAAAGCAAACAAAGCTTTCCAATTATAATCCTTTTTATTTCTGTACACAATATTTGTTTTATCCCAACTAGTTTCGGCTACAAGTCATCATCAGGGGAATATTAATAGTACGAATATTTTCAACAGAAAAAGGTTAAACGATTGTCATAGTCGAGGTCATAATAATATGTCATTACTGTTATAACATTAACATTAAACAATTAAATGTAAAAAACGACACATTCTTCCTGGTTGACAAACGAACAGTAAGATTTATTGTTCGACTATGACAATCGTTTAACCTTTTTCTGTTGAAAAATTCGTACTATTAATATTCCCCTGATGATGGCTTGTAGCCGAAACTAGTTGGAATAAAACAAATATTGTGTACAGAAAAAAAAAGATTATAATTGGAAAGCTTTGTTTGCTTTTACTTTCTTCTCTCTTCAATTATGGTGTTGGCCAAATTTCTTTTTCGCATTGCGTTCACCCCCTATTGGCCAAAAACCACCCCTATTCCGTGTTCCCCACTCCGCTCCCTTCTGGTTGATAAAGAAAATCCCTACCCCGTTTTCGCGGATGGCCAACATCGTGGTAGTACCCTCCACTACCCTACATCACCACCGCGACGCCGAAACTACCCTCTAAAGGGGTTGGAATGGGATATTCAACAGAAGTCGGGCAAATAACGGCGCTCCCCCGTTTTCGAGGATGCCCAGCACGATGATCGCTCTCTCCACCCTCTCGGACTCATTTCAACCCCCAAAATCGTTGAAAACACCCTCTACAGGGGTGGAAATATTATTTCGACCGGATGAGACAAAAATTTTGTAAAAATTTTAATCTTAGCGTGTTCAAGAGGTTTTTTACATCTATTTGGAACGTTGAACTTAACGGGCGGCCAACTAGCCGTGAAATTTTAGGGCTGGATATCGCGAGAATAATGCGTGTCTCTTAGGCATGGGAAACAGCATGCGCATGTCCGAGAGAGTTTTGGGATACCGGAAAACCCCGGGAAAGCCCGGAAAATTGGTGTTTGCTAAGCCTTTTTTTCATGTCGCCCGTTGTCAATTTCAAATCACGCGCCTGGGAGAAAATTTTTTCCGGCAAAAGGAGTGTTGTTTTAAAGGAGACATCGTTTAGCTAAAAGAATTACCCCCATCCCCTTGCCCCTAGCAATGGGAGGGGGAGTTCGCGGCTAGTTAAATGCCCGTTAAACTTATCCACTCTTGCCCAGCACAATGGGGAATCCGAGGGGGAATCCTTACGACTCGGACCAATCTCGGACTCGCCAAGTCACTGGAAGCGCCTCAAAGCGGCTCGAGGTGACTAGGAGTGACTCGAAGTTACTCGAAGTGACTCGAAACGACTCGGACCGAGTCGCAACAAGATTTTTTCGGATTCACTGAGTCATCTGTAGTCACTCTGGTAGGGTTTTCAATCCCGGGACGGGATTAGACTTATATTTATATATATTTTCGGGATTAGAAAGTCAAATCCCGGGATTTTTCGGGATCCCGGGGTCTAAATGCATTTGTCGAATATCAACATAAAATTAAATAAGAAACGATTTATTGAGCAAGAATCATAATAATACATAAAAAAATAAATAATAAAACTCTAAAAAAATTTAAAAATGAACAATCTATTACTACTTTAATCTATCGATTATCTATTCTATAATAATGAATAGCCTAAAATTTACTTTGAAAAAATGACCTGAGCATGGCCAGTGTGACCGGATCTTTGTACACAGAAAACATGTGAGATAAAAAGTAATATGTATTTTATGTAATTTGGTCATATTATAAATACTCGGGATTGATTTTTGAAATCCCGGGATTACCGGGAGTAAAAACCTGCCCGGGATCCCGGGATTGAGATCCCGGGATTGGAAACCCTAATCTGAGTCGCTTCGAGTCACTTCAAATCGGTTCATTATTAGTCACTTCAAATCGGTTCATTATTATGTACAAAAATCTGGTCAAGTATTTAATTTTAATTATTTTTTATATGTACTACCAGAGATGTTAAAGCAGACGATTTATTTGTAATAAAGTAAAAACCATTTATGTAATCGTAATCATCCAACATGTTTTCATCAAATACCATTGTCATAAATAAAAATTACTGATTTTACTCCATGATTTTAATCTCCATTTATTTCCTACAAGAAAAATACGCCCTTACAATGATTGTTTTTCATGATCGAGATGGTGGAGAGGATGATCATCGTGCTGGGGATCCTCGAAAACGGGGGAGCACATTTGTTTGCCCGGGTTCGCGAGTATTGTCATTTCCACCCCTGTGGAGGGTGTTTTCATCGATTTTGGGGGGTTGAACTGGGTCCGGGACGGTGAAGAGGGCGACCATCGTGCTGAGCATCCTCGAAAACGGGCGAGCGCCGTTATTTGCTCGACTTTACAATGACGTTACATAAAAATCTAAAGCCTAAACTTTGAAAAAGGAAACAGATAGTTTCCGAAACGTCAGCGCAGTATTTCTGTATTAATTTAATTTCTATTAGTTGTCAAAAAACACCCTCTAACTGATCCTCTGACATTACGTCAAAGGCGTAGAGGTTCTTTCCCAGTTTTAAACTGGTTAATTTGAATATTTTTTAGATAAATCAACATTTTTGGATAGGAATATCAAGAAATGTGGTAATAAATTACGAGATATAAGTCTTAATTACGAGATATGAGTCGTAATTACGAGATATAAGTCGGAATTACGATTTATAAGTCGGAATTACGAGTTATAAGTCGTAATTACGAGATATAAGTCGGAATTACGAAAAATAAGTCGTAATTACGAGATATAAGACGTAATTACGAGATATAAGTCGTAATTACGAGATATAAGTCGGAATTACGAGTTATAAGTCGGAATTACGAGTTATAAGTCGTAATTACAAGATATAAGTCGGAATTACGAGATATAAGTCGTAATTATGAGATATAAGTCGTAATTACGAGATATAAGTCGTAATTACGAGATATAAGTCGGAATTACGAGTTATAAGTCGGAATTACGAGTTATAAGTCGTAATTACGAGATATAAGTCGGAATTACGAGATATAAGTCGTAATTACGAGATATAAGTCGGAATTACGAGTTATAAGTCGGAATTACGAGTTATAAGTCGTAATTACGAGATATAAGTCGGAATTACGAAAAATAAGTCGTAATTACGATATATAAGACGTAATTACGAGATATAAGTCGTAATTACGAGATATAAGTCGGAATTACGAGTTATAAGTCGGAATTACGAGTTATAAGTCGTAATTACAAGATATAAGTCGGAATTACGAGATATAAGTCGTAATTATGAGATATAAGTCGTAATTACGAGATATAAGTCGTAATTACGAGATATAAGTCGGAATTACGAGTTATAAGTCGGAATTACGAGTTATAAGTCGTAATTACGAGATATAAGTCGGAATTACGAGATATAAGTCGTAATTACGAGATATAAGTCGGAATTACGAGTTATAAGTCGGAATTACGAGTTATAAGTCGGAATTACGAGTTATAAGTCGGAATTACGAGTTATAAGTCGTAATTACGAGATATAAGTCGGAATTACGAGATATAAGTCGTAATTACGAGATATAAGTCGGAATTACGAGTTATAAGTCGGAATTACGAGTTATAAGTCGTAATTACGAGATATAAGTCGGAATTACGAGATATAAGTCGTAATTCACGATATAAAAAAAATAGAAATCTATGTGGCCCTTCTACGCTTCCGTAAAAATGTTTGTTAGTGAAAAAAATTTATATAATACCATTTTAGTTTTCATTATGAGAATGTTTTTGAATAAAATAACTTTTTGTTTTAATTTCTAAAGAAAACTACTGATATAAGACTTTAATTTTTGAAAATGTTTTGTGTTAATGAAATAACTATTTACTACTTTGCAACAAATTTTCATTTTTATCACATCCGAAATATCACAAAATTTGCGTTCTACTTCGTCATTTCCAATGTCTCCTCCGGTTGCATCTTTGCGAAGGACTGTGAATTTTTATATACAGAACAAAAAGTTTTATTTATCAAGACTGGACTAATTAAATTCATAATAGGTGTTTAAGTGGGAATTTACAAAGAATTAAAATTAAATTTCAAGCTAGTCATTAATTTAAATACCTACCATGGGCCTCAGGTGGCAGCAGCTGAAATTGCCGCTTTTTTATTCAATTGTTTTAAAAACTCACATCATTCCAGCTGTATAACCGTTTAGACTGTTATACATTTAATTTCATACATGAGAAAATTTCATTCTAAATTTAATAGAAACACGACAACATTAATTCTGTTCTTGCCATATTTTCTATATTAAAGACATTGAGAAAATAATGCTTGCCAACAATAAACAATCGATTTTAACACAAATACCATAGTTCTGCTATTTCATGATCGTTTCATATTCCATAATCAAAAATGTTTTCATTGACTGCTGATTTTCTTTCTGAGTTATTTGAATATTAAATTAATAACAATAATTATTATTATTAATTAAAAAAAATTGCAATAAAATATTTTCAACAAGAATATTACTAGGAATTTAATAGGTCTTTATTTTTATGATGGCATCTTAATTATTTTCAAAATGAGTTTGAACCAGTCACATACCAACTATCTAAAGAAAATCATCTAAGGAGATTATTTACATGATAGTTGGATATGGAGTAACTGTGTAATATACACCACATTTGTTATATCTTACTGCAATGGACATTTTTTATGGTAATATTATTATATATAGACAATTTGTATAAAATTCCATAAGGTAGGCCATGTATTTTAAACCGGGTTTTAAACGTTCTTGTTATTATGTTTTATCTTATTATAAACGATTATGATTAATATTAAGCGAGACATCGTCACTGGTCATGATAAAATAGTCAACCTATATGAAATACAAAGATTGCATTATATTATAATTTTTCTTGTAAGTACATATAAAATTGTTGGTAAATATATCAAGCTATCTGTAAATGGTGTTCAAGCTTTCCATTAAGTATATAATACAGGGTATCATAAATACCTTTAATAAACGTAATAGTATGGAGTTGATATGTGTTAATATCTGAAGAAATTGCTTTCTCGTAGCTGAAGTCGTTTCCATTCCCTCACTAAAACCCAATGTTTGTCAACAAACTGCGAATGTATTCTGTGCTCTTCCAAAAATATTTTTCTTTCAAAAGCTTTCACCGATTTGGCAGTCTGAATAAAAAACAGGTATTTGTGCGTCTAATACATTTCCGCTGGAAAGGATGGAGAGGATTGCAACTGTGAATAATATTACTATATAAATATAAAAAAGATCGATTTCTTCAAATACCTAACAAAGGAATAGTGGAAGGAAATTGATTTTGGAAAGCTGTTATTAAATAATTCAAATTTTTAGCAGAAATTGAAGGATGTTCAGGATAACTTTTTCTATATTGTATTAAGTGATAATTTTGTATTGTGTTGAGGCAGAATTATAAAATATCACAAAATGTTTACACTCTTGTGTGGAAAATTATTTCGAAAGCAATTAAAATTTTTCATTTTCAAAAACACTTTCCATAGAGCGTGGTATTCTAACTTATCGGTTATTAGAAACATTTGCTTATTTTTCGTTCTAAAACTCTATCATTTACAGAACTTAATTTTCTGTTGTTTTTAGACGCCTGAAATATTACGTATTTTATAAGATTGGTAAAACATTCTTGTTGAATTTTAATTGATTTATACAAAATAAAATTTTTATTGTTGTTAAATGGACTTTTTATTCATTTCATTTGTTGAATTTATTGTCATGTATTGTATTTGAAACGTATAACAAAGCGAAGGGGGAAAATGTTGAAGTTTTACTTCAACTGGTATAAGATTATGGTGACTTAAAAAGAACGGTAGAAATGACAATATATCACGCCACACAAAAAAAAAATTATTAAAAAGGAGATGAAAAATACTGAAAATGTATATCTACTGTAAGTCATTTAGTAACAGGAAATCTCTCACGATCCTTGATAATAATTTGAAGGTGCTCCTACGAAACATAGAATATCTTTACTACACTGTATTATCACAGATTAACTATATCAGATGCGAAAGCTTCGCGCGGTGCCTTTCATGTCCGCGACACACGTATAGACAAAGGCCCGTCGGCTACTCGTAACGTTGCATGCTTTTTGCACCACAAGACTTTAATATTTATTTTTGTGGATGCGAGTTAGTTGCACCACTTGAGCGCTCGAGAAAAACAATAAAAATATATTATAAAATATTTTTTATTAAAACAAATATGAAATTGTATGTTTACAAATGGGATAATATTGTAAGTTTTCTATTTGTTTTATCAGGTTTTTTTGATGTTTTTAGATCTCTATTTGTATACATCAACAAACTCGTATGACACTATTTTGACATTTAAAATCCGAACGCTCGGACTAACAATATATCGCCGTAAACTCTGCTACACGCTGTCACGATAATGCTCTCGTACTAAACCCTCCGCATATATGAGGATGGAAGTAGTGGGGACCGTTGGATAGGCCGCCACGCTTACATTCGCATCTGGTATAGTTAATCTGTGGTATTATATTCAGCAAATTTTAAATATGTGACATAATCTTACTCATATGTAAGAACATAATATTTAGTAATACTTATTGTTTTATCGCTACAAGTAATATTCGTCTTAAATTCAACACCATAAATTGTATCGAAGTTATTACAACATCCTATATTTCTATAAAGATCCTTTTAGAAAGTTTTAAAGACAACAGATACACATCCAAATATACTTCGACTAATATTTGCTTCTAAGATTCTAGGTTCTCTCAATGCCACAGTGGGTTGCTAAAAAAGTATTGTAATGGAAAGAAATATTTCAAACTAATATTAATGGTAGCTATTGCCAGAAGCAGAACGTAGATTACTCACAATGGTGGAAATTGCTCCCGGTACGACTAATTAATGTCCACAATATTAATTTAACAACAAGTATAGTGAAACTAGATAATAGTCGCCTTTCACCTGCACATTCAAGTTATTTATGTGCCATTCACACCAAGTAATTTGGACCAAAAGCAAATTTATCATAAATTTCACAAACTATACATTTTTAACGTAGTTAACAATACTGTAAATAATGTAAATAGAAATTTTATTATAATTCAAGAAAACCTAATAACCTCTCTTTTCTATCACTTCTTTTTTAAAATCGTGTTAGAAGTTGAAACCAAATTCGACTTGACTTTTCTCGGGTACCAGTTCCTGCTTTAAGCATCACGTTACTCTATTAACAATATGACAGCTAGGCTACTACAATAAGAAAACAGTATCATTTAAGGATCTGCTTTGGCTGGTTGTCGGTTTCATAGAAGTGAACAACTTATCGGCAGAATATTACTTGTGGTTTACACAATCACAGTGCGACTTTTAGGTTTCATTCATGGAGGCCCACCCATTAATAACTTTTCTCGAAATGCAAATATAAATTATGTTGAATCCAAAAAAAATTGTTAAAAACACTTTAGAATGTTGTTATTTTCGAATAATGCAAAAACAAAATACTCTGAAGGACTATATGTCATACAACGTTCTAAAGTGTTTTCGACAATTTTTTTTGGATTCAACATAATTTATAAATATGTTCAGAAATGGAACATCAATAAATATATTAGATAATTTTGTTATTATTGGGCCAATATAAGGCTTGAATAAGGTTGTTTATAGACAACAAGTCTCGAATAAAGAGAGGTAGAGTATTTTATAAGAAAACATGAAAATGTAGGCGGCATTAATTATTATAGAAATTTGTTTTTTTGTGGTTACATGACAGTTTATTAATTATAAAATGTAAGTTCAAGTAAATAACTTTATTTTGCGAGATTAATCGTCCACCTGAGGAGCTTGTAAGAGTGAAAGAATATGTACATCTTCTTGTGTGAATTTTGTGGTGAGTTGAAAAATTTTTTAATAATTTGTTTTTAGACGTTTTGAATTTTATGATGTTTAATCCAGTATTCATCATGTATTAACGAAAGTCCAATGAATTTAATAATAGCATGTTTAGAGATGAAACATCAATATAAGTATATCAATTTGGATATGTTTGTTGTTATTATGCTTGTATAAAGCCTAAACAAAGTCATTTATAAATAAAGAGGTTTTATCAACTTCAAATTTTGATTTTAAAATAAATATATATAAATTATAAACGACTTGAAACAGTTGTTGATGGTATGTGTTATTCGAACATCTTGAACAAATAGAAGAAGTATATTTAACGATGCATAGTTTTTAGTTTAGGCTTAATTTCGATTCCTCCTTAATGCTTTAGTCGCTTATGGTTTATCTGATCACACTAAATCTGGTAAAGAAATAAAAAAGTAAAAACGGTGGAAGTGCATTAGTCAATTTAAGCGTAAGCGTAGTATCAATTTTTACAATGTAACTTAGAAAACTGCTTTATACGTATATTTATTTATATATATATATAAATGCGAAACTTTTACTAATACCATTGATTAAGGAATGAATAAGATACGCGACTTCAATGGTAAAGTGCGAGGCCTTTTTTGGCAGCGAGATCTCGGCAAGTTGCGGGCATTCCTGTGATTTACGTAGTATGTTTTTGATAAACCTGTGTTGCGTCTGGTATAATTTATAATCTAGTGAAAACAAAAATTAATTGTTCATATTGATTTTAGTTTAAAATTATGTGACGGTTAAAAGTCAAACAAACGTTGAGAAATAGCTGGCAGAGAGAACATACTACGTTAATAATTTTAAACTAAAATTAATCTGGACATTAAATTTTTATTACCACTAGATTATTAATGATATAAAACCAGACACGACACAGGTTTGTCAAAAGCATACTACGTAAATCACAGGAATGCCCGCAACTTGCCGAGATCTCGCTGCCAAAAAAGGCCTCGCACTTTACCATTGAAGTCGCGTATCTTATTCATTCCTTAATCAATGCTAATACGTCAATGTTTCTTCCATTTTCACTATAGCTAGAATGCTAAAAATTAGCACGAACGTCGTTTACGAGACACTTATAAAAAATAAGCACCTAATAGGGTGAAAGAGGAATACTTTGAGAAACAGAGGTGTTTTCGCTAAAGTAGCGGTAAATACATTTTTTATTTTAACCTCAGATTTTCACTTATCAGTAGTTTCCCATTGTTAATTAATTGTGTTATAGAAGCCAGAAGTGTCTTTTCTTAGCTTTTATTTTGAGAGCCCTTGTCACTTATTATACAATTATTCAACCCTTAGAGAGGCCTATTTGTCTCCGAAAATGGACCGAGCAATCTATTGTTTACGGTGTGAAATACCGAACTACTTAGCCTGACGAGGGGGAGTTCGGATGCACTAAGCTACCCTCCCAAGAGAGAAGATTAGAAAACTTTATCACCTGCTCGCTATCAAATTCAGTTTGTAGCACAATACTTTTATTGCATTTGTAGGTACATCTATATATCATAATAATATCTACTTAGTATAAAAAATACTTGTAAATTTGATTTAGTTTAGTTTTTGTTTATTATTTACAGTTAGGTACGTATTTTAAAACTTATTCCAAAAACCAGAAAAGGATTTGTTGATCGCTCCATCTGACTGTCAAAATACATCCACAGTGCTTCGAGTTATTTCAATGAAATTTGGTAAATGTATAGATGTATAAATCAACCGAGTTAACAATTCTGTTAAAAAGCATGGACGGCCAAGGTGCCAAGGAGCCATAATTTTATAAATAAATATATCTAATTATAATGTTTTTCTCGCCGGCGCACAGTGGGCAGGTAGCTCATTTTTTGAGCAATTGACAATTCCCAGGCCTGAAATTAATGAAACTTAATTTTTTTTTTTTTAAACTATTCGTTATAAAATTGCCTTTAATTCTATCGAGGCCGAATTTCGAAATTTCAAAATTCAAGATGGTTAATCCAAAATGGCGACATAAATTTTTTAATAAAATTAAAATTTTATCAAAAGATTGTTAAAAATTTAAAGAAATATTACTTAGGGGGTTTTTCTGGTTTCTGGTCTCATTTCTGATCCGCAATTTAATCTAATTCAATTAAAAAAACTAAATTTTATAAGTATATTTATATTTAACAAGTTTTGGTAATTGTTCATACTTTTCTCTTTTAATATGGGTTTTTATTGAATGTCTTAACTTTTTTCTGTCTTCGTATTCCCGAAGAAGATTTAAAAATAAATCGAAACGTCGACGTATATTTAATTTACCTAAATTATTGTCCGCGTGCATGTGTCTATTAGGTTATATTTGTACTTCATTAATCTGTAGAGTTATATAAGTTTGATGATGCCGTTCTCTTTTCATACTTAATTATAGATTAAGAGATACAAGTATTATGTTATGTAATAATAAATTTGTTGATGCCAATAACCAGTGATTTTACATAAATCAAAAGAACAATCATTGTGTAACTACATCACACTATATAACGAAAAACTAACAATAACAGAGACACTGAAAATTATATTAATATGAAATATCAGATAAAAACTCGTCAAATGAATAAGTACGCTCCATTCAGCAGAATTTGTTTAATTCTAATACGAAAATTTTTCTTTGGCAACAGCTTGATTTTTGACGAAAACTTATTAAAAAATTTTGGACCATAAAAATTGATTCCATTCTGGCTTTTAACAAGTCCAGTGTAATCCAAACAAACCTGATCTCTGTGCCTTTGTTATAATTTTGTTTAACATACATGAGCGTTGTTAGAATGTAAGCGGAGTAAAATCGGGTGTCTAGGATGCCGTTTTTTTTTATGAAGGTATAACTAAATGGGACCTTCGCCATCATTTAAAGCATAGTTTTGGCCATTCATCATGTGAATTACAATTTTTTTTAGTAGGGACGAATTTTGCAATATCGTTTTTTCCTTGCTCGCGAAATAATTTGAAAAACACGTTTTTTAAAACATACATCGCGCTATTGAATCAACGGCTCGGGATATGACTATGAAATTTTGGCTACTTATGGAAGGAATTACAGCGCTTCCGATGGCAAAAATTAAGATTTTAAAATATGAGACGTTTCTGAAAAAATTTGCCTTAAAGTCGCTACTAGCAAATCTGTGCACGGAAAACTTCACCCTATGGAGAGCTATGTTAATTATTAGGAATTTATATATGAATATATTGAGTCAAATGTGGACAAGACTTTATAAAAATTTAAAAAAAATAATCTGCACGCTAGGACTTATGGTTTTCGAGAAATCGAATTATTAATGCACTGCGTTTTTGTAGAGAAAGAAGTGCGGCTCGTCCGATTCGGAGTGGCGCGGAGCTGTGCGGTCCAATATAAGGAGTTATGTCAAGTAGCTGATATTATATACATTGTCGGGGCTCGAATTGTTTATCGAGTGACCATAAATTAGTGGACTGTAACTTTTAATTGGTTAATACAGTAAAGATTGTAAATGAAAAACACTTGTACTTGAAATTGTAGTTTACTGTATCTCGTACTTGGAATATATATTAATAAAACGGTATTAACATATATTATGATAAACTAGAATTGTCTTTTGCTTGCAATATACTGCAAAGCACTTGCTGCTCGTCTTCCAGCTACTTGTCGACTCTCTTGTTAGACACTTTCTTGGTTACTTCTTGACCACCCCTCTTCTGGCGAAGGGTTTGGGTATAAAAAACATGTGTTGACCGCCTACGGGTCGCTTTCTACATTGCAAACACGACTAGCAAAAATAGATAAATAGTAGGTACAAAATATAAGTACATATAGCCTCAACATGCCGGCCACCTTGAAATATGCATGTATGCAATTTCAACAATCATAGAAAATACTTAATATACTAAGAAGCTTAAAACTAATAACAGAGTCATTAAATTAAGCTCGTATCGAGAAAAACAACTAGGTAGACTAGAAAATACTTAATATACTAAGAAATTTAAAATTAATAACAGTCATTAAATTAAGTTCGAATAGAGAAGAACAACTAGGTAGTCTTTTTGATTGTTTTCTCTGCCACTTCACTAACGTCACTTTCGAATGGAAATATACACAATTTTGTGACCGGACGCTTCACCACAGAATTGTTCAACTTTAGAGTCACCACTCTCACTACTCCGTCTTGCCCTGGGTGGATGTGAAGTATGCGCCCAATATTCCATTTTAATGGAGGAACGTTGTCCTCCTTGACTAGAACAATTGCACCAACCTTGATTTTGTTACGTGACTCTTGTCGCCATTTAACTCTGGTTTGTAGTTCTGACAGATACTCAGAATGCCATTTCTTCCAGAAGTTCTGCACCATTTGTTGCAGCCTTTGATAATGTGACAGTCTATTCTCTGGAACGTGCACTAGACTATGTTCTGGTATTGCAGTTAACGTTCTTCCCACCAGGAAATGAGCAGGAGTCAAGGGATTAACTTGGTCGGGGTCGTAATTGAGGGGGTATAATGGTCGGGAATTGAGAATCGCTTCAATCTGAGTCGACACCGTATAAAGTCCCTCGAAAGTCAAATGAGCATTGCCTATTATACGTTTCAAGTGAAACTTAGTACCTTTGATGCCGGCTTCCCAGATTCCTCCAAAATTTGGAGACCGTGCTGGGATGAAATTCCACGTTATCCCGTCATCAGCTAATTGATTGCTGATATTGTTTGATTCAGCCCGTAAAAATTGTAACATGTCTTGCAATTCAGCTTGAGCTCCTACAAAATTCTTTGCATTGTCCGAAAATAGGTTCAATGGCTTACCTCGTCTGCTGATGAATCGTTTTAACGCGGCAAGAAAGCATTCAGT
The DNA here is from genome assembly GCA_963680705.1 of Rhagium mordax. NCBI lineage: Eukaryota > Metazoa > Arthropoda > Insecta > Coleoptera > Cerambycidae > Rhagium > Rhagium mordax. The sequence continues at coordinate 77,201,354 of OY796657.1, forward strand.
GGTTAAATCACTTACAATCTCCAAATGTATGGCCTTAACTGCCATGCACACGAATAGACAGATATATGCCTTGGTTAATTTTGCACCTCTTGTACTACGATCTTTCACTAGAATAGGACCTGCATAATCTAAACCGGTATTTTGGAACGGTAAGTACTGATTAACCCTGTATTCCGGTAAATTTCCCATCTGATAATTTTCAGTAGGAGGATTAACCTTAAAACACACAACACATTTGTGAACAATCTGTTTGGTCAAATTGCGACCCGAAATGGGCCAAAAACGTTCGCGAATGGATGCCAATAGCAGTGTAGGACCACAGTGTAACAGCCTATAATGTTCGTGTTCTAGAATTAATTTGGTTAACTTGTGCTTAGGCGGAAGAATGATTGGGAATTTTTTATCATATTTTTCACTTGAATTTTGTATCCTACCACCAACTCGTATTAAATTACTGTCATCCATGAAAGGATTTAAACATAACAAATTGCTTTTCTTGTTAATCGGTCTTTTTTTAATTAAATCCGAATACTCTTGTGCGAAACCTTCTCGTTGCGCCAAACAAACTAGGACCTCTAATGAATTTTGAAGCTCAGATGTCGAAATCCCTTGTAAATTTCTCTGATCTCTTGGTAATCTAGAATTTTTCGAAAATCTCAAAATATAGGCAACCACTCGTTGGAGCTTTCTCAAAGATGAGAACTTGTCAAAAATATTGAAATTGTCAATGACAACTGTACAGGCGATATTACGCTGTTCTGGTAAATCTACCGACATTTCGAAAGTTGAAATCGGTAAAACTTCATTACTTGTTAGCCTCGAATCAAGCAAGTCAGGTGCGCCCATACCGCGCGAGATAAGATCGGCCGGGTTGTCGCTTGACTTGACATGATGCCAGTTCGCTATATCGGTTAAACGCTGTATTTCGCTAACGCGATTTGCAACAAACGTTTTCCATTTACTAGGACACGCACGTAACCATGATAGTGTTATTGTCGAATCGGACCACAAGAAAAATTTGTTAAATTTAATTTGCATAGAATTGACCACCTTATGAATTAATTGTGCCAGTAATAAGGCGCTGCATAACTCCAATCGCGGTAAAGTTATTTTTTTAATCGGCGCGACCCTTGACTTTGCACATACTAGCCTCGAAAGTAAATCGCCCGAATTATTTCGGGAACGGATATAAATGCAGGCACCGTAAGCCCTTTCGCTGGCATCCGAAAACCCATGCAATTCTATCGACTTGTACTCGGAAATTATCACATGCCTGGGAATTTTTAATTCATTTAAAATTGATAGATCATTGCGATATTGTGCCCAACTTGTATGTAAATGTTGAGGTAATGGAGAATCCCATCCTATTTTTTCTTGCCATAAAGCTTGTATAAGTATTTTAGCCACTATAATTATAGGGCCTAATAGGCCACACGGATCGAACACTTGTGAAATTTCGGATAGAATTGAACGTTTACTTATTGTTTTTTGTCTCAAAGAATCGGATATTGAATAATGTATTGTGTCATATGTGGCATTCCACATAACACCTAGCGTTTTATTTGCCTCGAATTCCCCAATTTGTAAAATATTAGCCTCTAAATCTCCGTCAACTTGAAATAATTGGCATAAATTAGGTTTGTTACACAACCACTTGCGTAATTGAAACCCGCCACTGGCTAGAATATTTGTCAAATTCTTTTGGAGCTCCAGTAATTGTGACTCGGAATTGCAACCTGTTAAACAGTCATCGACATAGAAATCGTTTTTAATTACCCGACTAGCTTCAGGGTGCGAATGTTCGTGTTCTACCCCTAATTGATATAAGCACCTGACTGCAAGGTAAGGTGCCGAAGTCGTACCAAAAACGACTCTATTCATCTCGTAACATTTTACATCACTGGAGGGGTCATTTCTCCAAAATATTCGCTGAAATTGTCTATCGCTTTCTTGAACAAGAATCATCCTGTACATTTTTGAAATATCCGCGGTCATGACAATTTCATGTTTTCGAAAACGCAAAAGAATTGACAACAAATCATTTTGAATAACTGGGCCGCTGTATTGCACATCATTTAGTGAAAGACCGTTGTCAGATTTCATAGCGGCGTCGAATACTATGCGAACGCGGGTGGTTAAACTTGTGTTCTTTACTACAGGGTGGTGCGGCAAATAATAATTTACCATTTTGTCGGTACTTGTTTCTTGTATTTCGGTCATATGACCTAATTCTACGTACTCTGACATTACTCTTTTATATTCAGAATAGAGTTCCGAATTTTTTAACAACCGTTTCTCTTGTGAAAATAGTCTTTGTAACGCGAATTCCCTAGACTTGCCTAACTGATCAAAATTTGATTTGAAAGGAATTGATACAATGAATCGGCCTTCATTGTCTCGCTTGAAGTTTTGTAAAAAGTGATTTTCACAAAATTGCTCCGATACAGAACCGGCTTGTTTAAATTCAATTTCCTCGACTTCCCAGAATTTTTTAATAGAATTATCTAGCGAGTAGTCTATTGACCCTGCTTGTAAACAGTTTACAGAGATGTTCACGGGCGAACTTGGGATGTTAAATTTAGTCATATTGCCCGCAATTATCCAACCTAGTCTTGTATTCTGTAGTATGAGACTTGAGCCTAATTTAACTTGCCCTACACAAAGAAGTTCCCAAAATATGTCTGAACCTAATAGAATATCAATCGGACCTGATAAATTAAATGTGGGATCGGCTAAATTAAATTTTAAATTGTCTGGGATTTTTAATTGTGTTACGTCAATTGAGACCGTAGGCAAATTGCCTGTAATTTCTGGTAAAACTAGACAGGTTAAATTATTGTTGTATACTAGATTTCGTGAACTTAAACAAATGTCTGTTAAAAGTTCAACCCTTGTCTTGACTTGACTAACACCCGTAATAGAAAAATTTGTTTTTTCACATCGTAACTTTAGTTTTCGGCACAAACGTTCAGTTACAAACGAGTTTTGTGCACCGCTATCTAATAACGCACGAAATTCATGCGTTTTTCCGTCGCGATCATGAACCCTTACTACTGCCGTCGACAGTATTGTCAAAAACATAGAACTGTCCCTTGCAATTGTGCAAAGTGTCTCACTGTGCTCGAGATTTGGGACAATTGTCCTACTTGCATTTTCCACATCTTGTTGTGGAACTCGGACTTGAAGATGCCTTTCATCCTGTGTACTTTCAGTAATGTTAGAAGATATTGAACTACTTACATCGGTATTAAAATGCAAGAGAGTGTTATGGCGTTTACCACATTTTCTACATCCCGATGCCTTGCAATTATCGGTATTGTGATCTGGGCGTAAACAATTAACGCATAATTTACGCTGCTTAGCCTCATTGTATCGCACATTTGGCCGTAATTTTAGGAAATTTTGGCATTGGTAAATCGTATGACGGTTACTACAAAAGAAACAACTAAATTGGTTGTTGACAGCTACATATGACTGGGACCTTGATTGAGAAATAAAATTGTTACTTGACTTATTCTTACTTGACATTGTATTGAACTTATTAGAGTTAAATTTACTATTGTGAGAAGTGCTGGGTTTATTACGGTTATCGTGAACATTTTCTAAAATATGACAACGAAGTTCCAAGAACTCGCTCATCATTTCAAGTGTTGCTTTATTGCTCGACTTGTCCTCATCCTTGGCCATAAGGGTATCGACATCGACACTTGCCTGGCATTGTAAAGTTTTACCCTTGTACTTCTCCCATTCTTGAAGGGTCATAAAATCTAACTTACTAGAAATTAAATAAATAATAATTGTGTCCCAATGCTTTGTTGGTTCCCCTAATTGTTCAAGTGCTCGTAAATTTTGTGTGATATTTTCGTACAAATTTCGTAACCCGCTATGCGACTCTTTTTCAAGAGCTGTTTGGTCAAAAATAGACCTTAAGTGATGTTTGATTATTTTATCGTTATTATCATAACGATCCGTTAACCGTTGCCATGCTGTAGCATATAGCGACGCCGATGTCTTTAAATGCTCTATTCGTTTACACGCGTCCCCTTCTAGTGAAGACCGCAGGTACACAAACTTCTCATAGTCGCTAATCGACTGATTGTTATGAATTAAACCCATAAAGGCTTCTTTAAAATCTAACCACTGCATGTAGTTGCCGTCAAACTTCGGCAAATTAATAGTGGGCAGTTTTACCCTAGCATTATTTAATGCATAATGACTTGATTGATCTTGACTATGATGCGAACCTGAATTTACTAGAGAATTTACACTCTTGTTTGAATCTATTTCCGACTGTTGCCTTGTAGAATAAGCTGAAAGTATTGCTTTAAATTGAGCTTGTAAAAGGTAAAATGCATTTTCGAAATCTTCCCGTTCTTTGTCTTCGATCTGTGAATCCGACTCTTTGTGTCTGTCCATTAATGTTTGGACTTCCGCGAATTCCTCAAAAATAGGCTGAAATCTCTCTAAACGTGACTCGAATTGCTCAAACATGACATTATCAATATTTGACTTATCAACTGAATCGTAAAACCTTTTTGCTCTTGTTAACTTGGACTTGATTTGACCTCTCTGATATCTTAATTCAGAAATGTCTTCCATAGCGTAAACTCAGATTAATTGATAATGGAAAAAGGAAATCAAATAAAATGGAACAAACTCACCGGATGCTCGTCTGGTATATCGTCGGCTAGATACTTGTGATTTGCAGGAACTGGAATTGCTGGAACTAGAACTGATTTTCTTGTAGGTACTTGCACAACACTTTTTCTGGAAACTGGTTTTCTTGAACTTGAACTACACTTTTTCTGGAACTTGATTACACTTTTTCTGGATCTGATCCGGCTCGAAGGACCAATGTCGGGGCTCGAATTGTTTATCGAGTGACCATAAATTAGTGGACTGTAACTTTTAATTGGTTAATACAGTAAAGATTGTAAATGAAAAACACTTGTACTTGAAATTGTAGTTTACTGTATCTCGTACTTGGAATATATATTAATAAAACGGTATTAACATATATTATGATAAACTAGAATTGTCTTTTGCTTGCAATATACTGCAAAGCACTTGCTGCTCGTCTTCCAGCTACTTGTCGACTCTCTTGTTAGACACTTTCTTGGTTACTTCTTGACCACCCCTCTTCTGGCGAAGGGTTTGGGTATAAAAAACATGTGTTGACCGCCTACGGGTCGCTTTCTACATTGCAAACACGACTAGCAAAAATAGATAAATAGTAGGTACAAAATATAAGTACATATAGCCTCAACATACATATTCGATATTTAATTACATAGTAGGTACATATATATTATACACTTCGCACAAAAATTATGGAATAATAAAAAAATCGATCAACTTTACATAGTCATATTTTCGTCAATATTTAAGCAATTTCGGTAAATTTGTATTTACCGATTATTTATGTCTACATTGTCTACTACAATTAAGTACCGCATAGTCGGTTACGCCTCAAACGTTGTTATATAGGAAAACTCAAAAAGTATTAGGATATGTAAAATCAATAAAATTTCAATTTTATCTGTAGCAATTAGGGGGCTATGAAAATATCTTTTATACATTGACGGTCTCTTCGGGTTTCTGTAAATTATTGCAATTTTTGCACGAGCACTCTAGACAACATTTGAGCCCCTCATTTATACAGATACATTTTGCTGTATTGCACAGTTTATCGGAAAAAAATATCGTTAACAATGTTCTAACTGCAATGTGTACAGGCTCAATGGTGCAGAGAACAGGTACCAAACTTCCAGCATCATTGGTTGTCCATCCAAATTTTGTGGCATGTAGAGGCAGCAAGCAATTACAGATCTGACTATCAAGTTTCTAACAATTCTGTTGTTTCCTGCCAAAAGAGACGTCAATATGAGTGCTAAAATACGTTTCCCGCTTTCCTGAATAATTAAAAACCTATAAGTATTCTCGCAAAGGCACAACAATATTCCTTTTAACATCTATCTATCCACTACCATTAATTTCTTTCGGCTGCATGAACCTGCTAGAAAGTTTCGTGTCCAAAAGGCTCGTTTCTGAACAATGTGCAAGAGATGTCGACATGTCCAAGGATAGAAACATGAATAAATTTTGCTCTGGTTGTTCTTGATCTAAATTTAGCTCCGACTTGATCCAAAACTCAGAAATATCAAAATTCAGTAAAACATTAATATGCAATTAAGATTCAATTAATTAAGATGCAATTTTCAAAAAATTGACGAGTGATTCAATATGCCTTTATTTCCAAAGTTAAGAAAATGTATTATGACAAGTTGTGTAGGGGTGAAAAGTCGGAATTTGAAAAATCTTAATATCCGACAATAGATTCAGTTGGGAAAATTAAGTACCGGTAGTCAAATATCTCCCTAGAAAAACTGTCAAATATTTAAAAACTTTACCTTAGAGATGGTAAATATATATTTGTAAAATTAAAATTATTAGGTGACAATAAGACAATGCACCATTATCATTGGTGTACTTTAGTAGGTATATGTATGAGAACAATCCTCAGAAAATCGGAATATTTTATTTTTTATTAAACTCCAATAGTACTGACTCGAATTATGTCATCTGAATATCTTAGAAATATATAAATTGTTAAGATTTATTAAGATACGCATACATGAGTTTTTTAGAAAGACGAATGAGAAACTAACTAATTTTTAAAAATTAGAATATCTACACAAAACAATTACTATTGTATATATTCATTAGTGAAAGTTTCCTTTTTCTGATTACAGCAGTAGACGAGTTAATTTCTTTCTCAGTTCACAATTTTTTTTTTAAATCGGCAATAAAGTACCTCAAAATCGTCATTAAAATGCTAGAAATAGTCATTAAAGTAATCCATTATTGTACGACTTTTGTCGTTGGCAGAGGTGACAGATAAACGTAAATATACATTTTTCATTGCTTGTGACAATAATTGTGTTGTAATAAAAAGTATATAAACACAGTTTTTTAAATTCAGAATTATTATATTATCACTATTATAATTGCTAAAAATAATAGTTTTCCTATAAAAAATTATTCCGATTTGACATTTAAAAATAATTATGACATTTCATAATGTCACTTAAAATTATTTAAAAAATAGAGTTAAATAACCTTTATCGGTTTCAGGATATTAATCCTTTATTTACATATGCAAAAGTAGGCTGGTAAATAAGTCATAACTAAAGTTGTACAGTTATATTTATTGCTTGTACGGTAATATTACAATACAGATCTGTCAATAACTGACAACAGATGAAATAATAAATAATGAAACTATAGGGCTATTTATTAATACAAACAGACAGAAAACTCCAAACAATAATAATTAAATACGAAATCAAAGTCTGGCTGATTGGTATACCGCCAAAGCCATCCAACCATAAACAACCAACCAACCAACCAAATACGAAATCCAACTGAAATGTATTTTCAGGCAATCCAAGGTCCATTTTTATGTAGCCGTTGTGACATTAAAAATGTAAACATTTATGTAATATGAAAAAAGGTAACAAATAAAAACGAACAAAATATAACTGTAACCATGGCGACAAATCAACCCATACAGACTTGACCAACTAATGAAATGAAAACGTTATTAATAAGAGAATATCAAAAGGTAATATCTATTAATAATGTCTTTATTTTCTGAAACCGATAAACTATTGAACAAATCACGGATGTTATGAATCATAACAGCCTTAGATGTCTTAAAATCCTCGCTCTACGAGCTCGGATTTCAAACCGACATCTGCGGCACTTATGATAGTCATAACATTTCTTGATATGTTAATAGCTATAATTTCACCGTTTCTGGATTTAAAAAAAAATTAATACGCACCTCGATATTAAAGTTCCTTTTTATTACTCATGTGGTTTATTAGCCTCGGCCTATAACTTTAATGCCTTGATACATAAATAACTATTATGCAGTATTATTTTCTTAAATTAACTACCTAGAGTGGCGTAAAAAAATAATATTTTTAAAAATGTATTTAAACATAACTGCAGATATCAATTTTCTTTAACCTAAATTACCACACACAAACATATAACTTAGGTATAAAACTATTTAAAAAATAATAAATTTATTAATTGTAAAACGAAACAATCCATAATATGGAAAAACGTTCAAAGTCTCACTTAAAAAATTTGATACCTAACTGTTTTCTGACTTCTCACTTGTTTTTATAAAAAGGCATTATACTTTTTCCACGACCACTATATTAGGAAGGTTTAATACGTCTGTTTTCCGTGGATTAAAGGCCCTTTAATAGGAATATAATTCATAATACCACGCTTCTACTTTTTTGCTCATAATCAAAAGATTCTTAGTCAAAATAAACTTGTCAAACCTGACGTTTTTCAAAATCAGAATTTTTCACCTGATTTCATACGGCTTTCACGCTCCTAATTTGGCCGTGGTCGTGGATAAAACGTTGAATTACATTCGGGGATTGCCTTCAATACCGACGCTGACGCAGATGGGGTCAAGCGCGAGTATTAGAACACGCCTATTAATAATTCAATTTCTCGAAAACCATAAGTCCTAGCGTGCTGATTTTTTTTTTTTAACGTTTATAAAGTCTTGTCGACATTTAACTTAATATATTCATATACAAATTCCTAATAATTAACATAGCTCTCCATAGGGTGAAGTTTTCCTTGCACAGATTTGCTAGTAGCGACTTTAAGGCAAGTTTTTTCAGAAACGTCTCATATTTTAAAATCTTAATTTTGCCATCGGAAACGCTGTAATTTCTTCTATAAGTAGCCAAAATTTCATGGTCATATCCCGAGCCGTTGATTTAATAGCGCGATGTATGTTTCAAAAAACGTGTTTTTCAAATTATTTCGCGGGCAAGGAAAAACCGATTTTGCAAAATTCGTCCCTACTAAAAGAAGTTGTAATTCACATGATGAATGGCCAAAACTATGCTCTAAATGATGGCGAAGGTCTCATTTAGTTATACCTAAAAAAAAAAAACTGCCAGAAATAAGCGAGCTAGAGGAGCGATTTTACTGCTCTATAGGGATTGTCAAGATGCTCAGCTCTACAAATTTTTGCTTAATATCTTGTCTATAGGACAATCCTGTCATTATTCTCATAACACGTCTCTGCAGCGAAAATACCCTGTGTAAATGAGAGGAGTGCCCCCAGGTAATTACAGAATATGAAAAAATGCTTTGAAACAAAGAGAAATAAACTATTTTTATGACGGTTAGAGGTAACTCTGCCATTAAATTTCTTATTAAATACACAACCTTGGATAGTTTATATCAGATAGATAATCAACGTGTTGATCCCATCGTAGATGTGGATCCATAATTATTCCTAAAGACTTTACTTAATCGAGATTGTCAAAATTGTTAAAACTCCGAGTAGAAAAAATCATGTTTTGTGTCTTTAGATCATTAAGATTAAGAACCAGTCTGAGGCTTTCAACTGTGAACGTTGCATATCCTGTCGTAAATCATTCAAATTGTTATTTATATTTATCATGTTGGTGTCATCAGCGAACAATACAAGCAAAGTGTCATTGACATAATTTAGGCAGACCATTAATATAAATGAGAAATAATAGGGGTCCAAGTACTGACCCTTGTGGTACCCCGAATTTTACTTTCGCTAATGACGATACTCCGTTATTTGATCTCTGTATGCAAGGTAGAATATTAAGAAATTGATAGCTGTAGTGTGAATTCCATATTTTTGAAGTTTATGAATCAGGATATCATGCTGCACACAGTCGAAAGCTTTCGATAGATCACAGAAGGTACTTCCAGCAAAACTTTAATTTTCAAAAGCTTTCCACTATTATGTTAATTGCATGAGTGTTGCTCAGCTATGGTAATATTGTAAAATAAATAGATATGATGCAAATCTCATGTGCAGTAGTATTATTACTCTATTTTATTTTTTTCAATTCTCTTTCTTTGCTTGATATGCATTGTTTATAAATGACTTTATTTAAGCTTTATACAAGCATAATAATAACAAACATATTATCCAATTTGATATACTTATATTGATGTTTCATCTTTCTACTCTATTATTATTATTAGATAGATACTGTTAAGAAAAATATTTAACTGAAATATATTTTTTTTAACACAGTACCTAACAGCTTGCGATTTGTGCTAAATTGAAACATGTAATGTCAACGTGCGGGTATTTCAGCTATTCCAGTATTGAAACGATCTCTGCCCATTGCAGTAATTTATTTCAAAATCAATAGAAAGAAATTCATTATCCAACGATAATGTCAAAGGGATATTTATATGCTTCAGACTGACATGCAATTAAGTGTTTCACAACTGAGATATATGTGAGTTACAGTAAGTAGGTTGCATAAGGATTTCCACAGATTATATCTCTTAGAGGAAAATCTTCTAAAAATAAATTATATTATATCCACTCAACGAGAATGCCGTATGAAACTATTGCTGTAATAAATGTTACTTTCGGTTTATTGGGCTTAATAGTTATTTATATCACTCCATGGTATACGTGTGGGTTAAGTTCACGCATTATACTTTGAAACCCAAGAGATGTGGAAACCACTTCTTTTTAGTGTGGTCGAGGGTAAAAATAATTTGTGTAGATTTTCAGTTGCTAAAATATATTTGTCAAATCAAACAAACAGAAACATGTAGACCTTGCTTCAATCAGTTACAAATTTTCACAATAAAAAACCTTTATATAAATGATAATAATAAAAAAAATAGTCCATATATAATGATTTATAAAAGTCAGCATACTTTTTTTCACCGGCAAATTAGTACTCATATAGTCAATGCGCCATTTATATCTAATTTACTTGCTTTAAACAATTAGAAACATATAATACATTTTATTAACAGCAAGTTTACATTATAATTTAATTTTATAAATATTTACTCCCTTTGATCATTCTTTTATAAGAACCACCGGTTGTTTTCTCTATTAGACTCCAATACTAGTCGGCCAACATGTATGGGCTCCATTTTCCGGTATATCTTTTCTCGATTGATGCAATGTCTTGGTGAAATTTTTCTCCATGCTCATCTGATACGGCTCTTAAATTTTCGGGATGTGGGCCGGGGGCAGGCGCTGCAGTATATTTTTATGTCAAAGAAGGAACATATTCGTTTTATTCGCACTATCGTAATGTTTGAAAATATAGGATACGCATGAAACTAATTAATGTTCCTGCTTTGAGATAACATAATAAAAATATACTAATGATTTCTATGAAGTTGAATATTTTTATTTAAATGTTTTACTTTTTACTTTTGTTCCTACGAATTCTGTAATATAATTCCATGCTTTGTGACAAAGAGTATTTTGTTTTTACATTGTTTGACAATAATAGCGTTCTGAAGTGATTTCAATGATTTTTTAAATTCAACAGATTTTATATTTGCATTTTCAGAAGTGGAAGATTAGTATAAATATATCAGGTTGGATATTTTTGTTATTATTGGGCTAGTATGAAAATTTACATACAGTTGTTTATAAACAAGCCTCAAACAAAAAAAGTAATAAAAAAAACAGGAAGGTATAGGCGGCACTGATTATAGGTGTAAATGAGTATATTTGTTATGTTACAGGAAAATTTATTAACGTCAAACGCAAATTAAAATGAATTATCTTTTCAAGTTCTAAATAGATGTTTTATATATTAACGTGCTGTCCTCCTGATTAGTTCCAATAAGAATTAAAGCATTGACTTAATAATACTATGGACTGAGCCTAAAGAGAGAGGTGATGAGGACGAGACCTCGAGAGAGACGCTGATAGATGGAAGTTCAAGGTTATGTATTTTGTTCCTTAACCTTCTTTAGGTACCTGCCTATTAATGCATAAATATCTGAGATGCACCTATGTTTATAGTTCACAAATCACTACAACGTGCTAAAATATATTTATAAATAATCTCGGCAAAATGTTCCCATCCGCCGTGTAAAAAGTAACTTGGCCACGTGACTGTGGACTGTGGAAACAACTTACAGTCAGGTGGTCTTAAATCTTACTATCCTTGTTCAACGCACTCAATTTATATCGCTCTATCTCTCTTCAATGACGTCCTCACACTGGTGAACGGAAAGTGGCACAATGCTCCGTCCATACCGTATTATCAAAGAAAGGCATGTACATCTTGGGATATCTTTTTCTGACTGGTAACCATAATGAATGAATTTGTGGTGATGAATAATTCGTTTTTAGATGTTTTGAATTTTGTACTTTTAATCCAATTTTTATCATGTCGTTAAAAAGTTAAATAGATTTTATATTTGTATGTTTAGAAGTGAAACATCAATATAAACATAACAAATTGGATATTTTTGTTATTATTATGCTTGTATAAAACCTAAATAGTCATTTAAAAACAATACGTATCAAGCAAAGAAAGAAAATCGTAAACAATTGCTATTACCTACTATTAACGTGATTTGATCCAAATTTACCAAACATATCAAATTTCGACCAAATCACGTTAATAGTGATATAGATAGAATCCCGTGCAAGAGGACCAGTCAGTCTGTTATTATCATCTGCGATGCCTCGACCTGCTCGGTGATGCACTATTAGACCATTATAATACCTAATAGAAATTTTGTTTGTACATTACTAGTATATTATATAATAATTACCTACATAATAGATATATTCACTGATTTCAGATCACTATGATACTGGGTAAATCCCAGTATGCTGAAAATTTAAGGGCCTCGAAGAAAAATTAAAAACTATTTGGAACACAGCATAACTCATGGAAACTATTATACTATGTATGTACTTTTATTCGCGTGACATGAAAAATATAAAAATTTATAAAAGCATAGCAGTGTCCACGACATACTTTCCAAACAAAAGAATGAAATAGTAGAACAGTTTCGCCTAGACAGCTCCATCGACAAAACAACCACCTCTGACCAACATTTTACATTTTCATCTAACGAAGGACGTTTCCAGAGATATAACTGAGTGATAATTTAATATATACCTTACAAGACAAAATATTTTGACTGTAAATGAAGCATTCAATTTCATCTTCCAACACAATATAAGGTATTTGTGATACTGGTTTGTCTGCCAGAGGCTATAAGTCATACGCGAGCTTGTGTGTAGATATTAGAGAGTGTGACCTAATATACAGTCACACGGCGAATTCAAGCCGTAGCGGATTGAATTCTGAGGTAGGTATGTATTATATAAAACTGCTAGTTCAGATATTTTATAAGTATATACTCGAGGATGGAATTTAGAGCGATTTTACAGTATGTTAAATAGTAGTTCAACAACAAAAATAAAAATAATTTTAACGTAATATCTATAAATTATAAAGTTGGTAGAATTTTTCATAATACATCCATGTGATGATTACATGGACTATAATTGGTGTTTCAGAAGTAAATTATTTTATTCCATAAACGGTTTGCATTAACAATTACATTAAAATACAGGGCCTTACACTCTTTTCTAATGATTGTACAAAACTTCTTTGAAGTCGGTAATACGAACGAGCAATTTACTGAAGTAGTAAGTTACACTGGTCCTGGTGATATTGAAATTGGAACATTTCGTATTTTTATCGGACACCAGAACACCGACTAATACTTGACGTACGTTTTACTAATCAAGGTATCTTTGAGCACGATTAAAGCTATTTTTTTACATTTTCATATACGTTTTCTGCTGCTTAGGTTGTTTTAAATTTATTTTTATTAAACTTTCAATCATTTTGTATTACATATTCTTATTGTAATTTTAACAAGAGTCAATTTTTTTGTATTTATGAACAAAACCGATAGAAAAAGAAAACGGAATATTAAAAAATACTCAGATACATACGAACACCCGTGCTTTAAATATTATTTTATGCATAATATATTCTTTCCGTATATTATAATTAATACTGGTAAGTACCTATACAAGACTGAGAAAAACCACAAAACTCATGCAAAACCGTTTCTACTTTGAGTTTTATCTTTTGTAAGCCAAACTACAAGGGCAGCGAGCGGAGGACTGACTTGACTCACTTCATAGCGATATGAAGTTAAGCAGCAGCTACCGCGTTTAGTACTTGGATGGGTGACTATCCACGAAAAGACGCGGTCTCGTTTCCCTACTTCTAGCGGCTTGTATATCAGCTATATCGCAGAAGCAATACAACTGTAGGTGAGAGGTGTATTGAGGATATACCATCCTTCGGAGAGGATGTAAAGCAGTCGGTCCCTTGTCTATTAAATGTTAGGCAAGTAAAAAATTCCTACTCTTAGTAAGATAAGAGGTTCGGCAAAATTTCCAGGTTGGGGGTTGCTCGTCTCCTGGCGTCGGTGATAGGCCCTGGTAGCGGAAATAGGCCGACGTTATAAGTGAATAAAAAGAAAAAGCCAAACTACACCGGGTGTTTAAAAAAAATTGCACCACCGTGTCGTTTACATACTATCACAGAGTAACATACAAAGCTATGTATGTTGCTAACTGTTGGCAGTACGTAAATAAATCATTGGATTAAGAATAAAGTGTACTATTGGATAACGCAAAAATAAACAGGGTGTATATAAAATAAGAAAGTTGATGTCAATTCCAGCAAATTCCGGCAGTGATATGTCATTTATAATGTGCAAAACTCATAGAAAACCTACTTTAATACTGAATTCCAAAAAATGGCTTCTTTAGAGACTACATTTAAAAAGTTATAACCTGGGGCGATTTTTTTTAAACCCCGGTGTTTTGAATTATTTGTTATTGTCACGAATTATGCAGATTTGTTACACAAAATTTTCATCACGATTTTAGTGGCACTGAGTTTATATGTAGTAAAGTGCATTTTTATTTCTATTCCTTTTATGTCCACTTATTTAACATTGTTTTAAAGGAAGAATATTTATTACAGTATAATAATGTAAGTTATTATACAGCGTGTGTAAAAAGTATTGAAACATGACCATAACTTTTGAAATATTGATTGAATAAAAAAACCCTTGGACAGGTCGATTTTTATTTTCAATTACGCAACTTTTGGTGTGACTTATAATTTCTAGTTCTACACACCCCCCGCCCCCAGCCACCCCAATTTTGTTTTTCAAATGGCAACTTACCCTTTGTGATACCTCAAAAGAAAGGTATTTTAATAGTCTATTCAACGCTGTAAAAAAATCCGAACTCCGTCGATGCAATTGGCTGCCCAAACGCATGAAATACATTTTTTATTTTTTTTATTTTAAGAATGCCATGCATGTGAAGTGTCAAAAAAGTCGTACAATAGGCAATTTGTTTTTTTTAAAAAAAAAAAAAACTGTATCCATATAAGGTTCATTTGACTCAGGAATTATCCGAAAATGACTTTCATCATAGGGCGGAATTTTGTGAAATTATCCAGGAAAGACGTAACAATGACCCAACATTCACTTCTAACATTCTTTTTACAGATGAAGCGACATTTTATCTAAATGGATCGATTCATAGACATAATTGTCGCTATTGGTCCAGGAACAACCCTCATTGGATGTAACCTTTACATACGCAACGTCCGCAAAAAATAAATGTTTGGATGGATATGATTGGACATCATTTTATTGGACCATTTTTTGTAGAAGGTAATTTAACTTCTGAAATTTACCTGGACTTACTACAAACCGAAATAGTTCCCGCAATTGCTGCAATTTTTCCGGGTGATAATGATTTACCAGTAGCCGATAGCGTATGGTTCCAACAAGATGGAGCCCCTCCACACTATGAAGTTAATGTAAGACAGTACCTGAATGAGGTGTTTCCGGGCCGATGGATAGGCAGAAGAGGGTCAATCGAATGGCCAGCCAGATCTCCGGACCTGACACCCCTCAATTTTTTTATGGGGCCATTTAAAGGGTTGCGTCTATAACAATAGACCAAATAATTTGGAGGATCTAAAGGATAGAATACGGGCGGAGATTGGTCGAATACCCCAAACGGCATTCGAAAACTGTTTACAGAACTTTGAACAGCGACTTGTACAGTGCCTAGCTGTTAACGGAGCTCAGTTTGAACATCTTATTAGATAATTTGTTAATTTTTTTCAGTAATAAAGTTCTACTAATCTTTCCTTTTTCTTTTAAAAAAATGTATTTCATGCGTTTGGGAAACCAATTGCATCGACGGATTTCGGATTTCTTTACAGCGTTGAATAGACTATTAAATTACCTTTCTTTTGAGGTATCACAAAGGGTAGGTTGCCATTTGAAAAAAAAAATTGGGGTGACTGGGGGCGGGGGTGTGTAGAACTAGAAATTATAAATAGCACCAAAAGTTGCGTAATTGAAAATAAAAATCGACCTGTCCAAGGGTTTTTTTATTCAATCAATATTTCCAAAGTTATGGTCATGTTTCAATACTTTTTACACACGCTGTATATTCTTTCTATGGTTACATTTTATAATGTTTAAGTTTTTAAAAGCGTTATTAATTAAGTTTATAATTAGCAAGTCATTAATATATATAGGTACTATGGTTTTATCAAATGCTGGGTATCACTAAACTTATCAATTCCTCCAGCTGTGAAATTGACCATGATGTGCTCCTTTTAAAATTAAATGCTTCGCTTAACCATCATACATTAAATAGCAATATTATTTACAACTAAAATCGTAAATACATAATTGCTATTATGGACGATTTTGATATTCATAATTATTTTAATGTTCATAATTATTTTAATATTGATATTGTTTGATGCATAAGGTAACGATATCACTCATGAAGCTTAAAGATAATACTATAAACAGATTTTTTACGGAACAGAACTTAATGACTAGTTTCAGTGCAGGATGATTGAAGAAGGTACCTGCTAGCTCTAATGTTTTGAAAAATATAATTCTGTTACGAAAAAGAATAGAAATCTCCCCAAAATTATCATGAAGGACGTGAAATTTTCTTAAGATCAATTAAAAACATACTTTCATCAGAGACCAAAATTTAACACCGAAATCATGTTTAGTAGATTATTAAAAATATATTTTAAACATAAAACCCAATATTGTTTAATTGTGGCATTTCATAAATAATTATTTCTCCTCCTTAACTGGGAAATAACCTCTACGCCTTTGACGTAATGTCAGAGGATCAGTTAGAGGGTGTTTTTTTGACAACTAATAGGAATTAAATTAATACAAAAATACTGCGCTGACGTTTCGGAAACTATATCCGTTTCCTTTTTCAAAGTTTGGGCTTTAGATTTTTATGTAACGTGTAGAATAACAAGGCATAAAATAAAAATTGTTTATATCACTTACCATAGAAATGATGAAAAATGTACTAAATAATATTAATTTTATTGAGTTCTTCTCTCAATATTGATAGCCAAGTTGAACAAAATTCTACCGAACAATTTGATACGCATTTATCCTCATTAAGTAAAATTATTGCAGATTCTTTGATTTTTCTTTTTTTGTTGTCTGCTTCTTTGGTCAAATTTTTTTGCTGAATCCCATTTTATCCTGTGATCGTTTTCCCAAGCATGTTCACAAATTTTAGATTTTTCAATATCACCTTTTCTAATATAACTTTTGTGCTCGCCCAATCGTACATTAAGTGGTCTAGATGATTCACCCACATAATGTTTATTACACTCGCACGGGATACTGTATATACAATTTTTTGAATTTTGTTCAGGATTTAATGGTTCCGTTTTTGTCAACATGAATCTTAAAGTATTATTTGTTTGAAAAATTGTCCTAACGCCAAATTTTTTACCGACACGACGTAATTTCTCAGATAAACCTTTTATATATGGAATTATTAATGTCGAATAATGATATTCTGGTTTTGGTTGCACCGGATTGTTAACTCTATTTTCAATGTTCATGAAAGTCTTATAAACAAATTCTTTCGGGTATTCATTATTAATTAAAATTTCCATGACAAATTGCCTTTCATGTTTGAATATTTCATCATTAGAAGAAATTATCTTTGCCCTATCATACAAACATTTTATAACACCTCTTTTAACGTCCAAAGACTGGTTTGAATTAAAATTTAAATATCTGTTAGTGTGCGTCTTTTTTCGGTAAACGCTAGTTTGAAAATTATTATTATTGACTTTTTTAATTAAAACATCTAAGAATGGTAATTCATTATTATTTTCTATTTCTAGAGTGAATTTGATAGATGGTTCTTTATCATTAATATTTTCCAAAAAAATATTTTAATAAATCTATTCCCCGGCCTAAAACTAAACCAAAATGGGAAGTGTTTATTGTCGAAGAAACTCGTGCTAATTTGAGAGCACTAAAATATTTAGTTTTTTTTTATAAATTGCAATATCCAGTGCCGTGTATTTTAGATAATTTAAATTATATCGATTATACATACAATCATCAAGAATAATATTATTTTACTTCGGTTAAACGTTGTAAACCAAAATTATCCACATTTCTCCCCTTTTCTTCTTTAATTATGACTATACAATAGTCTATTTGGAGCTTTCACGAATCTCCCTTGACTCTGTAATTTAAATACCAGGAACAAGAGAATTTTCTTTACATTTTTATAATTTGAAATTTGATATTGATTACCTATGACAGGCGTCACAGTAAAAGCTCAGGCGTTCCATTTCCATTAAGTGATTTTCTACAGTTTATTGTTTCACGAGGGTGTAGGTACATCTAACTCCTGGTATTAAAACTGCTATATCACACACATATTTCTCATTGTAGTCTCTGGTAATGTTACGTGAGGGTCTGCTATTTAAAGTGTACGAAATAAATAATTACTATTATTTCAAATTAAAATTCAGAATATGCGCAGTGAAGTATTTAAACTTCACGCCACCGTGAACTAATTGTGCACTACATGAACTATAGTCCAAGAGCCCAGAGCCGCCAGACACAACTTATTTTCTGAAAGGCAAAACGTGAGATACTGAGTAGCTTTTATATGTACTTTGAACGCCTGCATACCTGCTAAGTTTGCTCGACGGCCGATTTACAGGTATCAGGTGAGAAAGGTAAGTAAAAATAGGAGTAACTTAACTTAAATTCTGATGGCTGTTTTTTATGTATACTTTATAAAACATTATTATAAAATAATATCCGCACTGCCAGACACTTTCCGTCGGCCATAACTTCTGCCAGACGCTTTTAAAGCTCTTAAAAAAATAATTGAACTTAACTTATATTCTGACGTTTGATTTTTATATATGTTATTTAGAGAACTATTTTAAAACTATATTTGTTGAGCCAGACAAATCGTATGGGCCAAACATCCCCCCAGACATAAAAAATATTCAACCGTGAGCATGAGCGCGAGGGTAGGTACTATGCTTGCGTTTTAGAGCAAGTGAGACATCTATGTGAACTAATTTCTCTCTCTTCAATTTAGTCTTTAGAGTACAGTATAATATCGAGGCATTTGAAATACGTTTAATGTATATGAAAGTCCTTAATAATATCTCCATAATATTAAATTATGTAAAATATATACAAATTTTTTGCAAATATAATGTTTATACTTACCAATTTTGGTTCAATAGTTTTTCATGTATTTATTTAAAATTAGTTTACTGTGTATATTTAGGAAATAAATATTTGTAGCAATTAATTTTGTTAAATAAAAAATTATTAACATTTCATTTTAGAAAGGTTCGCAAAATATTTATTGAGGCAATTTCTTTTAATAATAAGACAATTATTAGTAATTTGTAATAAAAAAATTATTTTATTATCTTTTAATCGTCCTGGTCATCATCGTTAGGATCATTGGAAAACACGTGTTATGCTGTTATACGTTAAGGCGGGCTGTGTATTTAAGAGAGAGAGAAATCAGTTCACATAGATGTCTCACTTGCTCTAAAACGCAAGCATAGTACCCTCGCGCTCATGCTCACGGTTGAATATTTTTTATGTCTGGGGGGATGTTTGGCCCATACGATTTGTCTGGCTCAACAAATATAGTTTTAAAATAGTTCTCTAAATAACATATATAAAAATCAAACGTCAGAATATAAGTTAAGTTCAATTATTTTTTTAAGAGCTTTAAAGCGTCTGGCAGAAGTTATGGCCGACGGAAAGTGTCTGGCAGTGCGGATATTATTTTATAATAATGTTTTATAAAGTATACATAAAAAACAGCCATCAGAATTTAAGTTAAGTTACTCCTATTTTTACTTACCTTTCTCACCTGATACCTGTAAATCGGCCGTCGAGCAAACTTAGCAGGTATGCAGGCGTTCAAAGTACATATAAAAGCTACTCAGTATCTCACGTTTTGCCTTTCAGAAAATAAGTTGTGTCTGGCGGCCCTGGGCTCTTACTCTACTACATTTTATTGACAATTGCGAAGTGCAGTCTTTTATGAGTATGACATATTGATATTAGTATAGTAATCAAAACTGTTGAAGTCTACAATTAGGTTAGTAATAGAGTCTTAATTTACTTGGATCGAGTATCTGTCCTGCAGCAATTAAGTTCGTAGCTGAAGCGACATTTAAACTTTAAACATTTAAAATAAAAGTTTCACCATATTCAAACTGCCCAAGGCAATCATACCTTTCCCGTTTTATCTCTTTGTTATTGCAGGTCGATTTGAATTTCTACACTGCAGAGGCCGGAAATATATGGCATTAATTTCGAAAATAAGGTTTTTGCTGCCGATACTACTTACAAATAATTTTTGTAACGAGAATTGCATGTGAAATCCAAATTTACAAAAACATAATATATAGGGTGTCATTTCAAAGTGGTTACCTCTTCCGGTTAGACCAGAAGTGCTACTTTTCACTCAATAAGTGCAGTGCAGTGCAGTCACAAATGATATGCCAAAATTTCAGAATTTTATTTCCAAAATCAACCGAGAAATTGGAACGGGACTAATCTGGTTGTCATCAGGTATATTAAAAAATAATAAAAAGTAATTTTTAGGTTACGTCATAAATAAAAAAACTATACAGTTTTAAAAAAAATTAATAGCATTAATAACAGATGTCCGTTCTGTTTTTGATAGGACTGTGTGAAAAACATGACAGTACTGTGTTTTCGGATTTTTGCACACATCATGTGAAAAATGATAGTTTCGGGTCGTGGTTGCTGTGGGTTTTTTGTAATTTTCGAGGGCACTCGTAGAAAAAATAAGTTTCCGTTAGTTCCAGTGAGACCTCGGATGCGATTAGGATTATTACTCGTATGCTCGCATTACGTGGACTAACAGTACATACATTAGATATGTATTTCTGATTAAATTTTAATCTAAATATGAAATGGGATTGCAGATTGTTTAGTTGAAGTTTAGTTATGACAGAGTAAAGCTGTTTAACAATCCCATTTTCGCACAATAAACTATTGTGCAGTAAAGAGTGTTCTATTCATTACGAGAACTATGGAGTTTGGTTTATTAGGATGCAAGTAAGGGCCTGTTTGGCGAAGGTCTATTGTGAGTAATAAATAGTAATATAAAACGGATAAGGGCGCACTTTAATCAATGCATTTTAATGACTTTACTTTTGCAGTTTTACTCTAGAACTGGTGGAATATTTTTAATTATGGTATACGCATTTAATTACCTACTTTAATAAAAAACAAATTTTACATGTTTAAGAACTAGCCAATAGTTTTAGTACCTAATCGTTATATTTCTAGTACATTTGGTACGTTAGGTGTTATAAAACTTGTACTTTTATTAAACTGAATTTAATTTTACCACATCTGCCAACCCTTTATTCACCAATACTGCTCAACTATGAACTTTTCCTAAGATAGATCAGCTACTAAAGGAATTTACTTCGAAAGAATTTCAAGTTATCTAGTACACAAACAGAGATTGGCCGATTGACATGCATTTGTCTAAAAACGTTGTTTTGGAGTCAGATCGGAAATATATCAATTAATATCTTGATTTGACAGATCACAATATATTTTTAATAAGGGAATACAAATTACTGTCTAGAATTGAAAACTATTTGCTTAAAAAGACATCCTGGTTTAGTCAAATTGGGAGTCAAGTAATATCCCACCTGATTATAATAGAAAAATACTTGCGACATCAATAATTTCGGATTTCATTACTTGTAGAGCCGTTATATGTATCATAAGAGCATATTTTTTGTTCAGTACTTTCTGAGGAAACCAGTAATTTGCAGCTGGAGGTCGTAATAGGCACATGATAACTTAATTACTTATGATCCCATTTCATGAAAATTTGGTTTATGGGGACATACTACGAACAGGAAATTAACATGGCAATATACTTAATGGGATATTGTAAATGGGCCCTTTGGAAATCTGATTTGAGAAAATTAGTAAACACAAATTCTAGATGTTTTTTGCCCATTAGACTTGCCGTAATTAAAATAAGGTTCACTGATTCAATTATCTAAGATACTAACCCAAAAGGTAAGACAGTAAATTTAAATGGAAGAAGTAAATTTAAGATTAGGTTTCTAATATAGAAAATCATAAAATACAGTTGATGAACACGTGACGAAACACCTTAATCGCCGCGCCGGCTCAGGCAGGAGACCAGTTTGAATATATTTTAAAGTAAAAGTTTTTATTTCATGACTACATTATTATTCTTTAAAAATAATCTATCTATACAGCTTCTGCATTTCTTTTTCAATAATTGTTTTTTGATGCCATATTTAAAAACTTTATAAAAAGCCCTACAACTTTTATTAGAATAATTTTTTTGTAACTACAGAAATAACAGAGATACTTGTGGAGGGAAAGTTAAGTGGATCGCCCTATACGTACGTTAGACTAGGTTAATAATAATTTCAAGTAAAACACTGAAATGGACAATCGAAATTTAATAAAACTAATGAATGATGTTTTTGTTACACAGAAAGAGAACAATAACTATTCACTATGAAAATTACACAAGAAAAGTTAAACAGTTTCAAATAAGATACTCAAATTGTGCTCTGCTGACTTCTTTGAAATACCGCAAACAGTGCTCGAATTCCTGGATCGTATTTGCTAGCCATTCCTGCAATATATGTCACTTCGTATACCACACAAGAAAAAGTTGAGGTGTGTCAAGTCGAGGAGTATTACTAGCAATTTCCACTTTATATCACTTCTCCTAATACACTTGCACTTGAAAAAGTCTAATCGAAGAACTTACGTACTAGTCGACTATAATACGCAGGTGTACCATCTTGCTAAAACTATACATATATTCTATTCACAATAGCTGACTGTTTGAAGATAAGAAAAAGCTTATTAATACTATTGGATATAATTAGTTTTTAAGTAGTTGAAGATGCCTCACGGAAATTCAATTTCCATCCATCAGAAGAAACAAACCGATAATATGCCGATTTTTCTGACTAAGATCTAATATGGATGACACGACACTTTTAGTTCATATTCCTCTCATATTATTTTTTAAAAGTACCTATATTACAGAATAATCCCTTAAAGTTATTCCATTAAATAATGCTTTCTATAGTTTTAACGGGTAGTGACCAGGTAAGGTTCTTGCTCCAATTATATTCCACGTTTTTGACATTTATATTTGTCATTTTCATCATTATTAATATAATTTTTTTTCTGTACCAGTGTATTATTTAAATTTTTTTTGTTAAACGGACCTGCATAATAATAATTTCTAACATTCAAGTTTTACTTTAGATGCGCCAAAAAAATGAGATAATAATACTTTCTTAATTTTGTTACGTCTCCATGACCTGTGATTCTCTCTTACAGTCCAGATTGAATATCTATTAAAATCTGTAATTCAAGCGGTTTTAGAATCAAAAGAAATCTTTTCGCATATTTGTCGTTGCAAAATCAAAAATAGAGAGCATCGTGGTAGCTTTAAATATTTGAAAACAAAAGACTGACTGAGGGGATTTATGGGAGGAAGCATGCAAATTGCACAACTAAACGTTTAAATGACGTTCTTATCAAATTTTATCTGCTGTCCATGTTTTGATGGGATGTGACAAAATAAGCAACTTTTCTACAAAGCACGCTGAAGAGTCTTAGATTTTGAAAATTTTGGAATTATTTGGAAAGATATAGAAATTGATAACACTATGATTTTCACAAACCAAATTTTGTGACATTGAATGAGTGTCAATTAAACAATATCATCGAATTTCACAAAATTTCCAATGATATCATCTTACTCATGTTCATGTAAGGCGGGCCACTGAAAGATACTGGACCACAAAATTTATGAATCCCAAATTCATCTGATGAGTAACTAGGTAACGAAGAAATGCGTTTAGATTTGTCGGTACCGTGCAAATACAAGTTTGCAGTTTTTGAAATTTTTTTCTGAAAATGGTTAACTTTGGATAAATATTGAAAATATAAAAATTTGCTCCAACTTGGTTTCTAAATATTTTTTTGTGATAACACTTATATCCCTACAGTCAATATAGTTCATCAGGAATATCCAGGTTTATTTTGAAAACAAACTGACTAGTCCAAGAATAATGTATATGAGCAAGTACCAAGTCAGAATTTGGTCGTTAGTATCTTACAACATATAAAGAAAGAGAAATTTACTTTTCATCGATTTTCCGACAATTAATTTGTTACTTCCTAAAAATTAGGATAATTTGACACTTTTAAAGGTTAATTTTTTTTAAATCCAGGTATATTTTCTTGTCTGAGAAATGATCAGAAGTGTGGTAGTAAATCCCAAAGAAGAAAAGAAAGAAAATGCTTTTGGTTTGGATTGTGTAAATATTTTATTTGTAGGAATATTAATGGTTTTATTTGATTTTTATTATTATTCTTCCTTTAAAATTTTTAAATCAAATTTAAAATTTTAAATTAATGAGATTTCCTCAATTGATGAAAAAGGGCATATTGAAAATGTATTACAAAAACAATGGCAGAGACTGATTTGAGGTTACTATTTATGCGCTTATTCAGAACGATCGTAAGTAGGTATACAGAACCTATTTTTTAATTATTGGAAATAACCGAGACGGTAGTTAATGTTAGATCACCGTTGTGAGGGAACCAGAGTCGACCACTGCATATATCTCCTGAGGTCAATTCTCAGCAGGAGCAAGTGGCGATGCCGCAGGGATGGGTTTTGTTTTGCTTGTGTTCTAGTTGAATAGGGAAATAACTTACGCTAACCTTCGCCAAGAGCTTAATATAAACAAGCTGTAGCTACAGACAGAAAATTTAACACAAATCGACACAACAGTATCTGTATTTAAGCGGAAAGTTCCAGTGAGTTTGAGCTCTTTCTCAATTATTTATAATAAATGATAACAGATAGTTGCACTAACAACTAAAACTGCACGTTAAATAAAAAAAAATGTGGTAGAAAACAAAATATGAACATGCTTAATTTTTTTGCCAGATATCCGAAAAATCGAACTAGATTAGATAAATAGATTTTATCGGTTTCAGGATATTAATCCTTTGTTTACATATGCAAAAGTAGGCTGGTAAACAAGTCATAACTAAAGTTGTACAGTTATATTTAAAACTTGTACGGTAATAATATTACAAATACAGATCTGTCAATAACTGTCAACAGATGAAATAATATATAACGAAACTATAATATAGGGCTATTTATTAATACAAACAGACAGAAAACTCCAAACAATAATAATTAAGTACTGAAATCCAACTGAAATGTATTTTCAGGCAATCCAAGGTCCATTTTTATGTAGCCGTTGTGACATTAAAAATGTAAACATTTATGTAATATGAAAAAAGGTAACAAATAAAAACAAACAAAATATAACTGTAACCATGGCGACAAATCAACCCATACAGACTTGACCAACTAATGAAATGAAAACGTTATTAATAAGAGAATATCAAAAGGTAATATCTATTAATAATGTCTTTATTTTCTGAAACCGATAAACTATTGAACATATCACGGATGTTATGAATCATAACAGCCTTAGATGTCTTAAAATCCTCGCTCTACGAGCTCGGATTTCAAACCGACATCTGCGGCAGTTATGATAGTCATAACATTCCTAGATATGTTAATAGCTATAATGGAGCAATGACCCACAAAGTTACGCAACAAAAATATATATTAAATACTCGAATTTTATTCAAGGACTTTCCGTAATGTAGCGTATAGCATTATCATTTTATACATGTACCACTCCTCCTTCCTTGTTATTTAAAGTTTTAAACTTTAACAAAGCGCACACACAGAATACAAAACAGAGTTCGGACAAAAGTTACTTTGTAATTTCACTCTTACCCATGAACAGTCAGGACTCAACAATTCAACATACAAAATAACATTTTGATTTGCTTTACCGAAATTTCTTTATTGTTACTGTTATGCGCTAAAATTACTATTTAATTAAATTGCATGTTGATTAATGGAATTATTAACTAAAACTTGATCTTTGGAAATATTGTGATAATCGTTTTAATATACTAGACTTTGCAGAATATATAAAGCTCATATTTCTGAAACGATTTTATTTTTTCAATGTGCAGCGATTGACGATGATGACGTAACTGGAATTCCTTTAACGAAAAATTATTGCCTTATTTTATATTTAATTATGAACTAATATCGTTGTTTTGTTGTTGTTTTTTGGGGTTTATGGCACTGTATTTCTCCAATAGACCAGAGCTGCGTAGATTTGATTACAAGCTTTAAGGACGTTTTACTCGGTCTAAACTGCTAGCCTAAATTATTTATAAATCTAGAGTTTCGTTTTTTTTCCATTCAATACTATTATCAGATATTAATTTTTTTTAATCATCTTTCTTGCTGTACACGTATACAGGAACATATGCTGTGTGCATATGATGTGTGTCATCATCTTGTCTATACAATTATTAGTTTTGTTATTTTTTTTTAATTTTTATTTTTTATTAATTTAACTATTTTATTTTAGTTTTTTTTTGGTTTTTGTTTTTTTTTGTTTTTTTTTTAACTAATATCAAAATATACAAATTTACAGGTTATAAGATTAAAATAATAAATTAATAAAATAGTTTAGCGTACCGCATTTTTCAGAGGCACTATGAAACAGCATTTGGAAATAATTTCCAGAAATACACATTACCTATTAAGTTATTATTGTTTTTCAACGCATTTTATAATTTTGGCTGAATAGAAGACATATAAAATGCAGACTTTGTATAATATAGAAAAAACAAATAAAAACAATTGGTGACATAACAGAAAGAGGATATAACAACTTACTGCTTTGTAACATTTCGGAACAAACATTTTAAAGATGAAAATATTAAGCATATTACAACGAGAAAATCTAGTCAAGCAATTTAATTTATTACATCCTTTATCTGATTCATTCAATCAAATGAGTCGGGAGAACTGTGTATTTGAATATTTACAACCAAATATTTTCCCACAAAGGGAAACTGAAAATATAAAACACATAGAGAGCAGTAACGAACTATTGCCTTTTCCACTTGGCATGGCTTCCTCTTGCTCAATTTAAAAATTATCTTACAGCAAAAAAATTAAATTGGAAGTCAGGAGCAGTAACATCAAATCAATACCGGCCATTCATCTCACGCTGCTATTGTTAGATAGGCGATGTCTTATCATGGGCGGGTAAAATTGTTTGAACAGGGAAACGTTGCAGAATGCTACAGAATCGATCATGGGGGACTACCATAAGGCATAGTATCTATATAACTATATATTGTATTTAAATCCATTACGGTAGTTACGTTTTACAAGATATAGTTGCACATAAATCTTTAGTACATTGCATAGAGTTAATTACTTAAAAAACTATCTTTCTGAGAAGTCAAATAACTATTACATTTGTGCCTAGTACGTCCAATATATACATTACATTTTTTTATTAATTTGAGACAAAATATTTGTAGGTGAATATTATAGCTAATTTCAATATAAAGTAAGTTGGTCTATTAATAGATACCAAGGCAATTTGATGAAATGTTATAGGATAGGCCATAAATATATAATTGTTCCATATCATTCTAACAGGATAGTAGCCGTAGCCTTAGAAATTAGTTTTAAAACGGAGAACTGGTTAAACAGCATTTTTCTGGAGAATAATCATCATAATAGGCACCAGACTCAAGTATCCTTGAAGTAGCATTTGAATCTCATACAGGAGATCTTGGTATATAATCTGTTCCTCTTCCTCCTTTATGATAATATTTATATCAGCAGAAGCTGATAACTAGATTTTTTATTGTCCAGCATGACCTTCAATTTCGAGACCCATGTGTGCTACATACATTGATTATTGCCATAATTATATAACGAATATATTACATAGAGCGTTTACAATAAATTACGATATTTTCTTTTATTTTTCCTCCTTCAGGTGTACCGTAATAAGTTTAATAAATTTGACTTTTCTTATCTTGAGTACGAACTCAATACACGTGTTCCGGGAGGATAGGGAACTATTTTAAGTACATATTTTAGAGGTCAAAGTAAGAAAAATATTCCTATAAATAAGAATCTGAAAATGCTTCCTTTTTAGAGATACAGGGTGTCAAAAACAAGAATTAAGAATATGTTTTTCTGCAAGCGCTCTCTGAAATGACTAAACTGATGCACAATTGAAATGGATATTAGAAAACGATGAAATTTAACATAAATGTAAAGGCCTGGTTAATCACCCTGTAGATAAAAAAACACCCACAATTTAAATATCTAATTACGGTAGACGCTGGTCAGTAAATTTTGCCAACAATCACAAAAATATTGAGGTTCAAGTATCGCCCATATGTTTCAGAAATAAACGTCAATGACGTAGTGGTGTACTATTTTCTTTCTTAAAAATTATTTTATTTTTTGCTGTCACGCACGCCACCGGTGATATTATCAAAACTCGTTCAATCAAAAAAGAGTCTTTCCATGCCAGTATAGTGCATACCAAAGCTCAATTAAATATCTTAAATTATTTTCGAGATATTTAAAATAAAATTATTTGTAATTTTTTTTTGACACCCTGTATCAAAAGGAAGCATTTTCGTACTCTTATTTATAGGAACTTTTTCTTACCGTGATCTCTAGAATACGTGCTTAAAATAGTTCCCTTCCCTCTCGAAATATCCTGTATATACGGAGACGTGTGAGTGGAGCTGGTATTTTGCGTATTGTACATATGATGGTCGTATATGGAATTATAACTTGTTCGTAAATGTAAATCGAAATAAGGTAAATAAAACACTCATAAAGGATATACAGACGTTATTATGGCATCCCATAGCAGATTATGCAATCAGTATTTGGAACTTTTAGATCCATCATATCAATATTGAGTTCTCTGCTGTAGCACATTACCAATCTCCTTCTCTAGAATTAAGTCTCCTTCACCTTCCTTGCGTTCTTTTTTACACCAGTATGATGTGGTGGATTTAAACATTGGTTTTCAAATTCATAAATTTCCCACTCTTTACCTTGCTAAATCCACCAACTCACCGAGCATTGCAGCCGGTGACTAGTGGTTCCATCAGGTTAATTCCAACAATACTTTAAGAACGCTTACGATTAATTTAACCAAGCAATTAGAACAGTTTTGGGACACCGGTTACACCAGGTGGATCCACCGGTGTAAAAAAGAACGCAAGGGTTTACTAACTACCCGTAGAAGGGAATCCGAGTTTTTCACTTTTTCATACATTGCTGCAGACCAAGAGTGACTCCCTCATGGGCACATTTGGATAATGAGTAATTTAATCATTATCGCTGTCTAATTAGCGTGGTTAATTATTTGTGTTGAAGTTAACAACTAACACTACAAGTATAACTGTTGCAGATATCCTGTTCGTTCCAGGAAATTCGCAAGTGCAAAAATTTCAGGGTCAGTACTTGATCGAAAAAAGTTTTTACATCCTTGACGTCCAACAGGTGTTTAATATTCTGTAGGCATAAAGTTTAACTAACAAAATAAATTAGGACCTCAAAGTTTCAGTTGGAACGTTGCTATTGCAGGTTCAATTATCGAATTTAATTATTATATAGGTACTGTATCTTACTGGCAACTTCTTCAGAGCAATTTCCTCAGCTCCATATTGAATATAAAGACGTGTAAGTTGCAGAGTTGGCACATTTGATCAGTGGCAACAGTAGACAAAATCCAAATAAGTACATATTTATTAGAATCTGTCTGATAATTCAACGTTTCCGTAAGTTTGAATCGTTGCTTTTGGTGTGAATCCTACGCCAATGTTTCACAAGTCACTAAATATGATATATGAGTAGCAATTCGGTAAAGAGTGGCTGAGGTTATTTCCGTGTCAGACGAGTGTTTACCAAATATCAAGAAGATACAAATTTTATCACTGTCAAGGTCATATTTAAGAAATTTTTGTCTTATAAAACAATATATAGAAAGGCAGTGACAGATTTATGCGAATTTTGAGAGAAGATTTGGTAAAATAAAAAATAATTTCGTTAGCTTGATACTCCGTGTAATATTCTCTTTCTAATAATTTTATAAATATAATTATTTAGATCGTTTCTCGTATATCTAATATTAACACAATAAAGGTAAAGATCGAGCAAGGCATAATGATTCATTGAAATAGTTTGGAGTTGTTTTCGTCAAATACCTACCTATTTTCTGATTTAATAAAGTTTAAACTTTGACTTTTCGAAGATTTTATTAACTTCCTGCCTAATTGATGAAAAGTAAAATAATTAAGCGAGATCAGTAAAATATCAATTTTATTCCAATTAATACTCGAATTAAAAGTAATTGCTATTTGCCTTTCACCCGATTAATGAAAACGCCTTCTTAAATTAAGTTCTATGAGAAAAATGCTGTAGTAAACTTTCCGTGGTATAACTTTGTGCAAATAATAAAGCGATTTATAGTTTAAAATTCTTCTTAACTTATACTTCACTTAAAAAAGTTCCGATTAATTATTTGGTTAAAAGGAAATATTGCGGAATTTCGGGCATTTTTCATGCAATATTTTAGAGTGCTGAAATATAATTCAATGGCACAGTACGAGGTATGGCTATGATGCCAATATAAAAATGTTTTAAATATTATCTTTATTTCAATATTATTTTGACTTAAAATTTCATAAATTGTAGATTCTAGCACCTAGGTATTTCTAAAATTATGGAATAAAATAATTATTTTTTAATGATCTCTTTCTGTAACTATTTTGCTCAAGCAGTTCTTCCTACGAGAATAACAAAAAAGAAACAAGAAACTTATTTGTAACCTTACTTGGTTATTTATTAATAGTATCTATGATTACCTATTATTTCCTATATTTTTCAAAGAAATGACAGTTCATGAAATATAAGTTGGAAAATTTAAAGACTCCTTCCGATTGTTCTTTTTCATATTGCATAAAACTAATCCTAGACTACGTCTAATTATTATGCCAAGTTTAGTTGCACTACTTCACCACGACCTGATTTAATCCCGCATTCCTCGTTTTTATTTTGCAACTTTGACGTGCTGTAACTCTTCAGCAAAGTGTTTTTGAACAATAACATTTTGGTCAATTATCATAATTTTGACTCAACAAACATTATTTTAAGTATTGTTATAATGACTCGGCATTACAAATATTTCAGTCACAGAAAGGTATCTTGTAATTTTTAATGGTGAAATAAAAATTTTTAGAATGTGAAGATGATAATGATATTTCTTGATACATACGTGTTTCTTCACATTTTTATAACAAGATATTAATAGTAATATGTTTAATTCAGTGAAATAAAGTAGAAATATGCTTTTAGTTTGGTCAAGAACAAGAAAATAGAAAATTGAACGGCCTCCAAAAAATTAAATAATTTCCATAAAATATTAAATAAAATTTCGCTTAGTTTACGTACTCATTATCTATTTATTACTAAAGTTTTTAATTAATTAAATAAAAAAAAACTTATTAATTAATATTCAAACGGTGTAAAAATACATAATTTAAAAAATATGTAAAGTTGCTATACCTATTTGTGTATTTCTACCGCTATTAGGTAATAAGTTGGAGTTTCTTGTTAACTTGTTAAATTATATATTTTATATGTGTTAAAGACCTTATTTAATTTTAGGAGGCAGTTTAATGTTTTTTTAAAACTTTTTGAGCATTTCTAGTGACCAGTTCGCCCTCGTATTACATCGGAATAACAAACCGTTAGTTCATTTATTATTAATGAGAAGCAATAACACGTTTTCGTAGCTGCATTATGTTAATTTTTGGAGATCTATATCACTCATTATATATTTTATTATTAAATCGAAAATCTGACGTCCACCAATTGATTGTACCTAATCCTCTTGAAGGACGATATGATGTTTACTTCACTAATTATCATCTCTAATACGCTGAAGGTAGATTAATATCGGTTAGATTAAAATCGATTATTATTAATTAATTATTATTAATGCTTTGTTTGTCGAAAATGTTAATGCTTTGTTTATCAAAAATATGGCGAATACGCAGGTGAGATATGGAAATGTAAAATTTTATTTTCGATTTGTGCCAATCTCACACTAGACATAGTGGTACCACATCAGGTGGTATGCAATTTTTAGAAGGTTTGCTTCAGCGAGTCCGAAATAATGAGTGAACAAACATGCAGGTCAAATTGAAAAGTATTCTTTTTTTCTTGCTTTACTTGTTTAAGCATAAACATCCCCGAATATTATTTCACACGAATAAGGATCTGTAAGTGAATTTATATTAGATCATAAGACTGCTGTGCCGAACGTTTGTTCTTTAATTATTATCTACTAATAATAAAGAACGAAGGAATAAAAAAATAATTCCTTAATATAATTCGTTAGCTAATAAAGTAGGATGTACGAATTGATCATTTTCGAAAATTGCACATATACGTAATATAAATCCCAAACAAGAACAGAATGAAATCTGAAAGATGCCACAAATAACTTTTTGACAATATTTATAGGTAGGTACGTAATATGTATGACACATTTGTATACACGTTATATTAGTAAATGATGAGGTATAGATTATTAAAATACTCAACTACTTTATAAAAATATCTGCTAAACCAAGTTTCCGTACTGTGTTTGCGGCGGTAATAAATATCTAATATACAGGGTGTTCCAGTTTTTTGTAGCAGGACTTTAACAGTCGATAGACATTTGAAAATAATTTAAAAAAGTTCATATAAACATAGGTTGAGAAATGCTTAGTTTTCGAGATACAGGGTGTTAAAGTTTGAAAATAAATATGGATTTATATTTATATTTCCAGAGTGCTAAGAAGTATCGAATCCAAATTTACCAATTCTTTACATACAATTTAGAGGCCTATTTTAGAATAACAAACTACTACTTTACTTAACCATGGGCGTAGATATATGGATTTATTAGGGCTCTCTTTTACAAAAAAGTAGTACGCCACTGATATTTTCCCATGTTCCCAGTTTAATTCAATAAAGCAAGAAAAAACAAAAATTTAATGTCTCTTGGCACTTTTTGATATGACAAGCCGTTGATCAGAAAATTTACATTTAATCTTTTGATGCACGCCTCTGGACGAATTTTAGACAAACTTGAAGTCGCTCAGAATTTCACCAAATTTGATGGTGCGAAAAGTCTCTTAAAAAGAAAGAATGAAACATTTAAAATATTTATTGTAAAAGTTTATTATCATGTAAATCAAAATTTTTATAACACAAATGTATTAACACGCAACGGTGGAACTAAAATAAATTATTAGAAACACAAACACAAAAGCTAGCAACATGTCAAAGTGTCTTACTGCATTACAAGCATCATTAGCGATGTTTCATTCTTTATTTTTAAAAGACTTTTTATACCATCAAATTTGGTGAAATTCTGAGCGACTTCAAATTTGTCTAAAATTCGTTCAGAGGCGTGCATCAAAAGATTAAATGTAAATTTTCTAATTAACGGCTTGTCATATCAAAAAGTGCCAAGAGACATTAAATTTTTGTTTTTTCTTGCTTTATTGAATTAAACTGGAAACATGGGAAAATATCAGTGGCGTACTACTTTTTTGTAAAAGAGAGCCCTAATAAATCCATATATCTACGCCCATGGTTAAGTAAAGTAGTAGTTTGTTATTCTAAAATAGGCCTCTAAATTGTATGTAAAGAATTGGTAAATTTGGATTCGATACTTCTTAGCACTCTGGAAATATAAATATAAATCCATATTTATTTTCAAACTTTAACACCCTGTATCTCGAAAATTAAGCATTTCTCAACCTATGTTTATATAAACTTTTTTTAATTATTTTCAAATGTCTATCGACTGTTAAAGTCCTGCTACAAAAAACTGGAACACCCTGTATATTTATGTAATCCCTATTTATTTGTCATTAATGGGGCTTACTAATATATTCACATCAATATATTCACTCAATAAAATAAATAGGATACTTTATTCCTCAACAATTTTCATATAAATATTGCGTCAGGAGCATTAGAATATAAAAAACATAATATTTTTCCCTAAGATCACCCTATAAATCACGGTGACATAAAATGTCACCGACTCGAGCCTTACATTTTTTTTGCTATATTTTCCAGGATCTGGCTTATTTATTTATCTTGTTTACGAGATCGATTTTCGTGTCAAATTGCGTTCATTCCGTTTAGCTACGTCGACTTTCATGATTTGGCTTCATAAGAGTCCAAAGCGTAAACAGTGTCGAAATCTTAGATCGGATTTAGTGAGTGGAGTCCAAGGACTGTTATAAAAGTATTAAATATTTATTTACGAAAATCCTTTGTTTTATTTTCAATTATATTTATTTTAACGCTTGCTAAGTTTTAATTTTTTTTATTAAGCGGCAACGATATATTTAAATTAATAGTTAGCTTTACACACAACTTTATACATTCTTCAACTCTATAAGTCATGCTCGACAAGCTAGGTCGATGTTTTCATGAGCCCTTGTTTATCGGTTAAAGCAATCATGCAGGTTGTAAACTATTTACATCAGTATCTTGTAAGAATCTTCCAATAATAACAGTATAGGTTGCTAGCATTCCCGCTGAACATGTGATTTTCCGCCTTCGAAAAGTAAGGTAAATAATTTTTTATAAGTGTACTCTTGTTCTTGTTCAAGTTACTCTCTTAAGAAGACCTGTTCAAATATTCTATTACATCGCATGATATAACTACTTGAGTAAATTATCCCCTTCAACACAAAACTTCTTGCGGGTCTCTAATATGTTGACTGAGATTACAGCCCACAAGCAGAATTAGAATTCATCACTGATTATCGAACGAATTATTTTATATTGTATTCGGCATATTCTTGATATCACAATAACGCTGGATTGGTAAGTTCAAAAGTTAAACAATTTTACTGTAAGATAAATGGCCTTAATAAATAGTTGCCGTTTTGGGTACAAAATGCAAAATTATTCATTTACTACAAACCTGTTAGTAAGGACATAATCTGTTAGGGCTGTGATTTCTAAGATGTGCCTTTTTAATTTCAATTAAAGCTTTAAAAAACAATAATGTTCCATATAAAAGGGATAATTCAAAAATAATTTTAGAATAATACAAATAGTAACAAACAAGCAAACAAACGGATAATTCAAATTTATTTTTCAACAAACACTCCCGCAAGGCAACTTCATTTTTTCGATTTGGACATTCTTTTGCAATAAAACTCACTTGCAAATCGTTTCCTCTCTGTGACCACAAATAGCATGCTAGGTGACGTCATGCCTCATTTGAAACATCTTCCTCCTCTAGCAACAAAAATTTTCAAAATCTATCAACTTATTTTTAGAATATTCAAAATTCAAGTTCTAAATGGCTCCTTATTTATTCAAATAAAAAAATTCAGAGAGTACAACTGCCAAAAAGTATACATTTCTGTTTGGAGAGTAAGATTGTATATAGTATGCAGATATTTCAACTTCATTCGTTATTAGTATTAATGGTTCCTTCGCTTTAACTACCTGTTGCACATTCAAAGCAAATTATAGTCTCGTGACTTATAAAGTCAGTGCATTATTCAGTATTTGCATTTTAGTTATTTATACAGAACATGCACTTGCCTATTGTGTTGTGTTTTTAATACCTTGTATAGATTACTGAAATTAATAATTAAAGTTACGCCTTTAACTAAGTATAGTATATTACGGCAATTACGGATTAAAATATTTTTTTTCGCAATATAGTAATAAAAATGGAAATAATATAATAAATGATAAGGAAATATCGTGAAAGCTCTACACTATTTTTTTTACGTTAATGTTTTCTTGAGCTAATATACTTTATAAACATTTGACATTCATTTTTTAAACTTTAAACACATAAGAACTACGGATCAAAAATGTATCTGTTTATAACAATTTTTACGATTCACGGACTGAAATAACAATTTCGTGATGTTAGGGATGGAAATCAGTTCTATTCTAAATATAATTTCACTTCGTTGCCTCAAGTCTCATCAAAACTTCCCCCCAAAAAAAAAAAAGGCTCCAATTATTGGGTATCTATAGTATCTATTCTACCGTCGGAATTTGTGTGAATCTAGACAATTCCTTACACTACAATATTAATATTCTAAATTAAAGTATATTATTTAAATGAGCCGTTCAATTAAAGGACATAATATGGCGCATCTCAAACATGGAAAAACTGATGGTCTAGTATTGCCCAGTTTGAAAATAACATTTCGAATAGCTTAAGGGGATAATAGCACCTAACATATTTTTGAAAATTCATATTTTCGTTACTATTCATCGGAATCGTTTCAAATGTTTATGAATGATATAGAATTATGTAATCTAGGGCTGTGTGCATGCATATTTGAATCAGCCGGAAAAATAAAAAAAAAATCGAAAAAATGTGAAATTTTCCAAACCCATGCACATGCATCTAGAAAATGTAATTCTAAATACGGTGCTAAAATTCAAATCTATACCTACTGTCGTTTGCGTATAATAAATTTTCAAAATTCATGGCATTTTGTGTTTCAGGTACAAAATGCACCAGAATCACATTTTCTAGATGCATGTGCATGGGTTTGTAAAATTTCACATTTTTTCGATTTTTTTTTAAATTTTCCCGGCCGATCAAATATGCATGCACACAGCCCTAGATTACATAATTCTATATCATTCATAAACATTTGAAACGATTCCGATGAATAGTAACGAAAATATGAATTTTCAAAAATATGTTAGGTGCTATTATCCCCTTAAGCTATTCGAAATGTTATTTTCAAACTGGGCAATACTAGACCATCAGCTTTTCCATGTTTGAGATGCGCCATATTATGTCCTTTAATTGAACGGCTCATTTAAATAATATACTTTAATTTAGAATATTAATATTGTAGTGTAAGGAATTGTCTAGATTCACACAAATTCCGACGGTAGAATAGATACTATAGATACCCAATAATTGGAGCCTTTTTTTTTTTGGGGGGAAGTTTTGATGAGACTTGAGGCAACGAAGTGAAATTATATTTAGAATAGAACTGATTTCCATCCCTAACATCACGAAATTGTTATTTCAGTCCGTGAATCGTAAAAATTGTTATAAACAGATACATTTTTGATCCGTAGTTCTTATGTGTTTAAAGTTTAAAAAATGAATGTCAAATGTTTATAAAGTATATTAGCTCAAGAAAACATTAACGTAAAAAAAATAGTGTAGAGCTTTCACGATATTTCCTTATCATTTATTATATTATTTCCATTTTTATTACTATACTGCGAAAAAAAATATTTTAATCCGTAATTGCCGTAATATACTATACTTAGTTAAAGGCGTAACTTTAATTATTAATTTCAGTAATCTATACAAGGTATTAAAAACACAACACAATAGGCAAGTGCATGTTCTGTATAAATAACTAAAATGCAAATACTGAATAATGCACTGACTTTATAAGTCACGAGACTATAATTTGCTTTGAATGTGCAACAGGTAGTTAAAGCGAAGGAACCATTAATACTAATAACGAATGAAGTTGAAATATCTGCATACTATATACAATCTTACTCTCCAAACAGAAATGTATACTTTTTGGCAGTTGTACTCTCTGAATTTTTTTATTTGAATAAATAAGGAGCCATTTAGAACTTGAATTTTGAATATTCTAAAAATAAGTTGATAGATTTTGAAAATTTTTGTTGCTAGAGGAGGAAGATGTTTCAAATGAGGCATAACGTCACCTAGCATGCTATTTGTGGTCACAGAGAGGAAACGATTTGCCAGTGAGTTTTATTGCAAAAGAATGTCCAAATCGAAAAAATGAAGTTGCCTTGCGGGAGTGTTTGTTGAAAAATAAATTTGAATTATCCGTTTGTTTGCTTGTTTGTTACTATTTGTATTATTCTAAAATTATTTTTGAATTATCCCTTTTATATGGAACATTATTGTTTTTTAAAGCTTTAATTGAAATTAAAAAGGCACATCTTAGAAATCACAGCCCTAACAGATTATGTCCTTACTAACAGGTTTGTAGTAAATGAATAATTTTGCATTTTGTACCCAAAACGGCAACTATTTATTAAGGCCATTTATCTTACAGTAAAATTGTTTAACTTTTGAACTTACCAATCCAGCGTTATTGTGATATCAAGAATATGCCTAATACAATATAAAATAATTCGTTCGATAATCAGTGATGAATTCTAATTCTGCTTGTGGGCTGTAATCTCAGTCAACATATTAGAGACCCGCAAGAAGTTTTGTGTTGAAGGGGATAATTTACTCAAGTAGTTATATCATGCGATGTAATAGAATATTTGAACAGGTCTTCTTAAGAGAGTAACTTGAACAAGAACAAGAGTACACTCATAAAAAATTATTTACCTTACTTTTCGAAGGCGGAAAATCACATGTTCAGCGGGAATGCTAGCAACCTATACTGTTATTATTGGAAGATTCTTACAAGATACTGATGTAAATAGTTTACAACCTGCATGATTGCTTTAACCGATAAACAAGGGCTCATGAAAACATCGACCTAGCTTGTCGAGCATGA
Organism: Rhagium mordax; assembly: GCA_963680705.1. Classification (NCBI taxonomy): domain Eukaryota; kingdom Metazoa; phylum Arthropoda; class Insecta; order Coleoptera; family Cerambycidae; genus Rhagium; species Rhagium mordax. The sequence goes on from OY796657.1 coordinate 77,240,222, forward strand.
CTTATAGAGTTGAAGAATGTGTAAAGTTGTGTGTAAAGCTAACTATTAATTTAAATATATCGTTGCCGCTTAATAAAAAAAATTAAAACTTAGCAAGCGTTAAAATAAATATAATTGAAAATAAAACAAAGGATTTTCGTAAATAAATATTTAATACTTTTATAACAGTCCTTGGACTCCACTCACTAAATCCGATCTTTTTTTTTAAATTTTCCCGGCCGATCAAATATGCATGCACACAGCCCTAGATTACATAATTCTATATCATTCATAAAAATTTGAAACGATTCCGATGAATAGTAACGAGAATATGAATTTTTTAAAATATGTTGGGTGCTATTATAATTATCCCCTTAAAGTTAACAATGCAACAATTATTAGAAAACTAGACGTTTTTGAAATTATAGAATTATAGAATAAGTATGTCAAAATGTTTTGAATAGTGACAAAAGTCCTATTTTAAATAATACACTTTATTGTGTGGTAGGTATATATTCTGTATTTTGAAAATAACTAGAAAGTGCCAATGCAACACCAAAGATCCAATCTTTTTTCAGAACCTTTTAAATTTCTTGGTATATTTTTTAATTTATTTTATCTTAATTTTTTGAGGCTACTATCACAATAGATATCTAAAAAAATATATAGAATAAAGAATACTCTAAACTTATGATTATATGAAAGGAAAAGCCAGACTGCATTTTTGCCATACAAATCTAAATAAAAGTAAAAATAATAATATTATTCCGAAAACTGGATTTGTTTTATTTTCAAAAATTATCTGTTAAAAATGATTTAAGGCTATGTGAGTAATGACACGACACATGATTTTTATTTATATTTTAACCAGACAGTTGCTAATTTTATTACAAAATAAGTCAGTTCAGCTCCTGACGAAAAATGATGTTAGTATGTTTCAGTATGATATAGTAAAATGTCCATGCTAATTTGGAATATTGTCGGTTAATTGAAAATACGAGAGAACTTTAGGGCATAGAGATATAGTGGCGGAAAGTGAATATCAATAAAATATTTCAAACTATTTGTTGTTATTAATATGAATAGATTATGCACACCTCTATTTATTTATTATTTATTTTGAAGAAGAAAACAACAAAGTCTTGTTCCCACAAAATTCTTTTTAATTGCAATAGTCTTGTAGCCTGATGATGTGATGTAAGACTTAGATCACGAAACCGGTTGCAATTAAAAAGAATTTTGTGGGAACAAGACTTTGTTGTTTTCTTCTTCAATATGAACAACCCACATGGGATTAATTCTACGTTATTATTTATTTATGTATTAAGCAAATATTTACAAATTATCTCATTCTAATAATTACCTTTTTTATAATGACGTCGTTCGCGTCTGTTGCAAAAAAACAATAATTTGAACAAAAAAATAAAAAAATGTATATATAATGAAGATTTTTTAACAAATAATTAATATAACATTGATAATTACAAATATTACTATACAGTAAAGACCGAGGAGGTTCGAACATGGGTATTAGTTTGCGCGATTTACTTGTGCCCGTTGTAGGTAAGCGGACACAGTGGTGGGAATCGTGGACCTCCGCGCTGTAGCCGATGGCTCTCGCGTCTACTGTTCCTTGTTTGAATTCTTTTATAATAATTTTTATTAAGGCCTAAACACAATGAAAAAAATAAGAGATAAGAAATAAGAAATAAAAAATATGGAATAGAATTAACAAATAATGATATCCGAAAAGCAAGGAGCAATTTGAACAGTTGAATTTTAAATCGAATAAGCACTAATATATTATCGCACAGAGTATTGTGTATTTAAAACTTGGAATAATTATTTCTCTTATTTCTTATTCCATTTTCTTATCTCTTATTTTTTTCATTGAGTTTAAGCCTTTACACCTGCAACACTCGAGGTGCAGCGACAATTAATTTTATGTTGTAGAATCACATTTTTGTTGCGAAAAAACAAACAATGGAAGTATTTAAATGTGTTTTGAGATTTTTTTAAAATTACAATAATTAATCCTATCCAGGATGAATTATTGAAGTTAGAAAAATTTCGAAACGTTGGTCCCGAGGTTGGTCCAGAATACGTAAATCAAATTTATTTCAGAGATGAGAAGATGTAGAACTCATTCTACATCCCAACACGGTTAATGAGATACTCAACAGTCTGCTGCTGACTGCTAGTCGCTGAGCAGTGAGTGGCCACAACGCTCACAACGCACTGCCGTTCCCTTCTCCTAATGTACAAATTTCGAACTGAGGCGAGTTGTCGGCACTCGTATATTATACATATACAATCCCTGTCGTGTTTGAAGCATCCTGGACTTATCTGTATAACTAAATTTAGTTTTCTAATAGGTGTATACATACATACATACATAATAATGAATATATGAAGGGATCTCACTTTTCATTCCGTATTACCCAAACTTTGATTAGATAACTACCCTTGACCCATAGTTACCTCCAATATCAAAACAGCTGAAACTTTTCGTATAAATAGTAAATTGTTGAATAATTTATATGAGAACAGAGACCTACATACAATTAGAAAAAAATTATTTTTTGTAGTAAGCAAACTATCATTCATACTATTTTTATATACATATTACTACCATGATCAGCAAGCAATAAAAGATACGAAAAGAATTGGGAGTTTATAGTTTACATTTAATGACATGATTTGAAAAGGTGAATTAAAGACAAACATTTGTGTTCGATTGCCTATTCCGTTTGTCACTAGGAGATAAATGATAGCGTTAGAACTAACAGTAAATAATTTGTTTTTGGTGTTAAATTGACAAGATGGAAGAAGAAAAAACTTGTTAAAAGTATATGGTAGTTAAGTAGGTACATGGAAATGTATTTTAATATGGTAATTTCGACTTAAAATACACAAAAATAAAAAAATATAAAGGAAAAGTAGACGTGTAAATTCGGTGAACTCCTAATCTGAAAAAAATCACAGTCCTTCGCAAAGATGCAATCGGTGGAGACATTGAAAATGATGAAGTAGCACAAACTTTGTGAAATATATAATAAAATAAAAATAAAAAGATATTTCATTAACAAAAATCATTTTCTCAATTAAAACTAAAGTACAATTTTACTAACATTTTTAATAAGTAGTGAGGGATAAGTGCATCCCTCTGGTGGTCAGTTGCTACTACCAGCCGACAGATAACGATAAAGACAGATAACAAATTTGGCTACCAATTTGGATTTATAGGTATAATTCAATGGGAGTAGGGGCCTTTGCCCGTCCAGTAGTTGTTTCCTATAAATCCTATTTAACAAACATTTTTAATGTTAAAACTAGAATAATTTAAAATAATTTAGTGAAGATGAAAAGTGATTCAAATTATTAAACGCAGCTAACCGTGTGCCATATCGTTGGATCAGGAATTGAAAGAGGAGTCGATTTACATATTATTTTGCTTCATTTCAAATCACCCCTGTCTTTGTAAATTGCGAAAAACGACAAAATTTAACATATGGTTTTCGACTATATTTCGACGTGTTCGACGTGCTTCTCGATGTTAAGTTGTGTTGGAGATTGTTGCGAGTGATTTTTTAACGCAGCGACAAACTCGCCATGTAACACTTTTTTGATTATTTATACTAAATCATGATAAAGTAATGGCACTCAAATATCTAGCACCCTGTATATACTAGTACTAAAGCTAGCAACGTATTTGTCACTTGATTTTAGCAAGGCTCAATCTTCTATATCTCCTTCTTTTTATGACGTAGTTGGCATGCGGACGGTCTAGCTGGTGGGAGACGTTGCGTTTACTTAAATAAATGAGTAATAAATTCAATAGTAGCCCCTCAACAATGTAGAAGTTGAGACTTAAACTGCGGCAGTTACAATAATTTGAATTTCATTGCCACGCTCTATAAAATACTTTGAGCTGAGTAAACCGCTCTCCACCCAAGCCACGCCGACCACTGCAATCTCTCATCAGACAGAGTATAGTTAATCTTAATTTCACAGTTTCTAGATTTAAAAAAAATTTAATATGCACCTCATCATTAAAGTTCCTTTTTATCACTCCATATGTGGTTCATTTTAAACTCCACATTCATGATAAAATTTTGAACTTTAATGCCTTGATACATAAATAACTATTATGCAAATTTAAAGAAATGTCGACCGGCAGCGAGAAAAATTTAATAAGGAACGTAACGTAAACGTAAAGTATCGACTGTTAACATCCTCGGCAGGCACAAGCCTGGGCTGCGTCTCGTCTTGTACAGGGTTAGTTTTATTAATGTAAACCTCCCATTTTTATTTTTATCTTTGACGGATTCCAAAAATTAAAAAACCGGCCTTACACGGTTTTTTATGTAGATTCCACGCTTGCTAACGGATTGACAGTAGCGTTTTAAATATACAGAGTACGCAAAAAAGTTTAATTTTTTTAAATGGAACACCCTGTATATTTTGACAAATTTGAATTCCTCCAATCATTCTGATTACAAATATATACACATATTGTATAATCGCTGTACTGGTTTTTGAGTTAATTTCACTTTATTATGGATACGTTGAAACAAAAGCGTTATTTTATAAATCATATAATAAATTAATAAATGGAATAAATCAAAAACAAAACAAATTATATGAATTATTTAAACAAATTATATAACATTTTCAACATAACCAACCACCATTAACTTCGATACATTTCAAACCACGTTTAATAAAATTCGAAAGAATTTTTCGAAGAAAAAGTGCTGCGTCCAAATTTAGCCAAGTTATATTTTTTACAATTTGATATTTATATTGTTTAAAATTTTCCACTGGTTCACTGTAAATTTTTTCTTTGAGCGATCCCCAAAGAAAATAATCTACTGGATTAAGGTCTGGACTCCGTTCGAATTTTATTAAACATTGTTTGAAATGTATCGAAGTTAATGTTGAAAATGTTACGTAATTTGTTTTAATAATTCATATATTTTGTTTTGTTTTTGATTTATTCGATTTATTGATTTATTGTACGAGTTTATAAAATAATGCTTTTGTTTCAAGGTTTCCATAATAAAGTGAAAATAACTAAAAAACCAGTAAAGCGATTATACAATATGTGTATATATTTGTAATCAGAATGATTGTAGGAATTCAAATTTGTCAAAATATACAGTGTGTTCCATTTAAAAAAAACCTAACTTTTTTGCGTACCCTGTATATTTAAAACGCTATTGCCAATCCGTTAGCAGAAGTGGAATCTACGTAAAAAACTGTGTAAGGCCAGTTTTTTAATTTTTTGAATCGGTCAAAAATAATAAAAAATAATGGGGGGTTTACATTAATAAAACTAACCCTGTACTACATAACCGGTCGTCCGGATATGTTCTAAAAAAGCCTTCGAGGCGGAAAGTACATACATTTTCTCCTCCAAACGCAAGAGAACCACGAAAAAAATGATAAAAATAAAAGTTATGCTATCATTATTTAATTTTGTAATTTTTTCACCTGTATAGCTGCTACTCTCACAGATAAACGCAACATCTCCCGCCGTCTGCATGCCTTCTACGCCATAAAAAAAGAGGGGATATAGAAGAATGAGCTTTGCTAAAATAACGTGTTTTCCGACGTTAGACTATAACATACAAACCAGATATTGACAACCTGACAGAGCAACCCCGGTCCTAAAACCTTCTTTATGATTTTTCAAATTCCAAGAAATTGACAAAGTTGAAAAAATTGCAAAACACGAAAACTTCAAACGCTATTATTTCCAAACGAAAAAAACACCACCGAGAGACCGTTCTGGTAAGAAATCCAAGGTAGAGGGTCCAACTTAGAACTACATCGTGAATTGCACGATCCTGCCCTGGTTTTCGGCTCAGGAGGAGTGAACAAAAAAGTGCAATTTTGACGTCTATCGTTCTGAAACTGCTAAAATCTCATTCTGCATACGTCATGCTTCAAATGCAACATGATACGATTCACGAATTTAGACCCCATACTAGGAAACTAAAAACATTTCCAAATGGTAAAAATAATTAATATTGTAGAAAAACATTCCCTTTAAGAGAGCTGAAAAGAAAGAGTATCTACAAGATTTTGCTACAATCCCTGATTTAAGTCAAAGAACAGCTTGTTCCCCTATCAGCAGTGCGATAGATAGTTTGGATAGTTACATTGAAACTATCTGCTAAATACTCAAAATGTAGTACCTATTTTATTTATATGAACATTAATTTAATGTTAAAAATAATTCTATAGATTAGATAGCAGAAAAATGAAATTTTTCTATTTATATAATTAAATTCTGTACAAGAAAATGTTCTACAAGAATTAAATAAAAACAAATATTTAAAATAACTTTCACATGTAGGGATTTCTTTTTTCTTTGTGGGTATGTAAGGTAAAGTTTATAAAGAGTTTATAGATAGGATTTACGTTCAGTTAGTATCAGTCAATACGAGCACCAGCTTGAACTAATGTCTTTAGCTTCCCTCACTTATCAAAAATGATAAAGTAAGGAAAACATGTACTTTATGTTTCCATTCATATTCTTTTAGTGATATTATTTTCTTTTCCGTTAGTGCTTGGTTGTGGATGTTATTATAATAATTACTAACCTGATTTAATTTAATTCATATAATGCATTATGTGTTGTCATTACTAATTTTATTTCCTATCGACGAAAATCTAAGCTAGTGGCATTATTCCCATTTCCTATAGAGTGGGTATTGTCTAAAAGTTATTTGTGGCATCTTTCAGTTTTTTCATTCTGTGGGTGTAGGATAAAGCTCGCTTGGAATACTTTTATTTCGTTGCTAATATGAATGTTCTTATAAAGAGAGATTCTCACTCCTTGTCAAGGAAATCTTCTATACGTAAGTGATTTTCAGTGCTGCTTATTATACTCTTTACAGGAGTATATTGCATTTTCTAGTAAATTTCTAAATTCATAAATATGAATATGTTCATTAGTTGTCTTCTTTTTAAGTGTAATATTTCTAGTACCTAGTCTTAAATGTTCAACAATATTTTAATACTGAATTTATCGTTTTAACTATTTGGAAAAAATGTATGGAAATATTTCAGCAAATGTGTTTTGTAATTGAAATTCCACCCAAGCTCTACACCTATAAATTTTACAATTTAGCTCTATAGTTAGTTAACATTATTCAACAACGTTTTAATAATTTAAAACCTTTAACTGTTAGCAATAATTTCAATAAAAATGATAACATTACAGTTTGTGTAAATTTACTTTCTTTAAATATGACTTTTAAGGTGGTACAGAATTTTTTTTTTTAACCAATGAGTATACTATGGTTTATTTTTTCGTTTTCGTTTAACTAGTAATATTGCAAAACTACTTTCAGTGACAGTATAACATCATAGATTTCAAGTGCCATCAGGACCATTTTTTGATTAAAATATTTGTTTAACATTTATATTTTATTCATCAATTCTTTTTTCAAATCAGTGAGGTTCTTCTTATAGCTAATACTTACTACACAGTTTAAATTTCAATTCGATTAATCTTTTCGCACTAGAGTTATTATGCTTACTGGAAATGTGACGAACATACGAAGAGATGAATGGACAAACAGTCAGTAATGGACGAATATTTTCAAAGAATTCGATAATTAATGTAATGGCGTAAAAATATTTATTCACAATCATATATGTAATGCTTCAATTGCCAGCTTATAAAAAGTTGGGAGGCAGGCATTTGTTCACTCTTCTTTTCCAGCTAGCCAGCTAACCGGTAAAGTAGCTTTGCCGGCTAGAAACGTCACTTTTCCGGCAAGTTAAACGTCACACTTTGCGGCAGCAAATCTTCTGGTTGTCTTTTGTGCAGCACCTTTAAAATTTGGTGAAGTACACTCTCTAAGTCACAAATGATCAGAATCAAACATTTTGTTGTAGAATTTTGAGCGAATTTAACAGAAATTATTGATAATAAATACTTGTGGAAATAACCTAATTTATTTGACAGAAGAACCTTAATGCTCGTTACCTAGCAACGCTCAACTTTAATCACTGCAGCCTACCTACTTATTTTGCATAATTTCCTAATTCTCATTCACTATCTATTCAATTAAATAAAAAATTCACAGTCCTTCGCAAAGATGCAACCGGAGGAGACATTGGAAATGACGAAGTAGAACGCAAATCTTGTGATATTTCGGATGTGATAAAAATGAAAATTTGTTGCAAAGTAGTAAATACATAGTTATTTCATTAACACAAAACATTTTCAAAAATTAAAATCTTATTATCAGTAGTTTTCTTTAGAAATTAAAATAAAAAGTTATTTTATTAACAAAAACATATCGATTGAACGCAAACTATTAAACGCAGCTAATAGTACAGGAAAAGTGTCCAAACTGAACAAGAACATAGTGAATTCGTTGAAACTTGACATATTATACGTTTAAAAATACATACCTATGTTTCAAGAAACTTAAAGAGTCCCGAACCGTAATGGGTGTGTCGGAGCTGCCTACTTGAAAAATCGTGGGATGAACTAGGTTTTTCACATGCATAATAAAAATTGGCAATTGAACCATGAGAAATTTTCAAAAAATAAGAATATTTTCATTTATAGAGAAATATTAATTTTTTACTTTTTTATTAAATTTTTTTACCAATTTTTCGTTTGTTTCCTTCATTTTTTGCTTGTTTATCTGTGAGTATATTCTGCAAAATGAAAAAGTACATAATCATTGTACAAGTGAGGATTATCGAGTTGTTTAAAATTTTATATATATATTGAATGAAACACACTTTGTATCTAAAGAAGATCGGAATCGATAGCATATAAATAAATAAATTTATCCATGTATAAATTTGGACATCGTACTCCCTGACAATTTCCGTAAATTTGTAAGCATCTTCAACCTGCTTTTCTGTTGCGGTTGCAGGAGATAAGCTGCAATATTAATTCTGCTGTTGGCACAAAAAGTGTTGTCACAGGTTGTAAGGAGCCGTTAATTTCCTTCTATCCCCACTGTTGTGGATTTTTTTCATTGCCAAGCCATTTCTGAATTTTGTAGAATACTCGTAATGAATATTAAGCGACTGCCTCTGAAGTTGGTGGCAATATTTCTTGATTTTTGTTCGTACAGCGATTTTTTGAATTGATTAAATCTGTATGAGTTGAGTGAGACATTTGTGATTTTCCTTGCACCGTATACAAGTAGGAAAAGAATTTCACCAGCCTGTTTTACTTGTAAGGGGGTTAAATTCTTGCCATTGAAAGTTCTTACTACATTAACCAACTGCATTTCTTTCTGAAGAAGTTTGATGACTTTTAATTTTTCTTTCTGAAATATTCTATCATATCTTCAGTGGTATCATAACCACTGAAGGCATGAGTCAGTAAAATTGTATTTTTCTACTACCGTCTATATTAATGAACTTTGTAACCCTAGCAACATGCGCGATAACGAAAGTAAACATTCGAGTTACCTGGTTGCTAAGGCGTTGCTATATACGAAAGTAAAACTTATGCGGCCAGGACAGAAAAGTAGAAAAACAAATTTTAAACGAAATTAATTCGTTCTATTTGAACAAATTAATACAACTAAACAATTTTGTATGAATAAAGAAAGGTCTTTCTAGGAAGTACGCCAACATTTTTGTCGGCACGTAGTACCCAACGTAGTACCTACCTACCTACCTCCATTATAAAAACGCTTCATAAGTTTGCATATACCTTGCTTTGGATTTCTTGGGGTAAAACAAGGCATAAGCAATATTCCCATTTATATCGCCACAAAACATATGTATTTGTTTATTTTAGTTTGAAAACCACCAGAAATTAAAATGTGTAATATTTCGTTGCCATGGAAACAATTTTCACAGACAGCCTCCTAAACTATAAAATTTATTAAAAACGTCAATTAATTTCATGAAATAATTAGTTTTAAATTCGTAAATGCCATAATTTTTTTCAGTATAGTAAAATATAATACATTTCACGATGTAAAAGCACTTTTAAGTATTCGGTGTTTTTTGAAAGGTCTCGGCTTCGCCTCGACCATTCAAAAATCACCTCACACCTTAAAGTAACCTTTCGCATCTAGTAATGTAAATAACTATTTTTATACGTTTTCCATATAATTTTTCCTGTTCCTGGCCTTATGAAAAATCTTTTTCTTCTGGAGTTAAAGCGATTAATAGAACAAGGAGATCAACGTCCTCATCAACTAAGTACAATTAAATGTTCGTCTATTATTTAATATTTCAATTGCTATTTTAACAATAGGCGAATCTACATCATCTACAGCTTGTTTTACAAACAATCCAGTTTTAAAGTATTTGTGGCAACATTGAAATTAATCGGATTTCGTTTATATCATTTGACAAAAACTTTTCTTGAGGGAGGGCTACGATTACTGAATTTTGCCTAAATTTGGTTTTCACGTAGTTAACTTCGTCGTACAAATGTGGATGCAATAAAAATCCACCTTCAAATTACATAAATAATAAGTACAGAGTTACAAAGATTGCGCAATTTTCTTGCTTATTTGTTTAAATTCGGTACATTTTGCATGTACTGTAACCGTGTGACATACCATTGGATCAGGCATTGAGAGAGGAGTTGTACATACATACATATATTTTATTTTGCTTCAAATCACGCTATCTTTGTAAATTGCGAAAAACGACAAAATTTTAAGTTACATATGGTTTTCGGCTATACATATTTCGACGGGACAAAAGGAAATAAGCTGTTTGACGTGCTTCTCGATGTTAAGTTGTCTTAGAGATTGTTGGGCGTGACTTTTCTAATGAAGCGATAAATTTTTTTGTTTACTTTTGCTTAATCTACCTCATGTTAAAGAGATGGCACTCAAACCTAGTCTAACACTCGGTAACACGTACAAATCAGATATCGGTAACCTGCCAGAGCAACCCCGATCCTAAATCCACCCCTATGATTTGTCAAATTGACAAAATTGAAAAAATTACAAAAACTGGAAAATTTCAAATACTATTTCCAAACGAATTTCCGAGAGACTGTTTTGGTAATAAATCCAAGGTAGAGGGTCGAACTTAGAACTACATTGACCCCCTACTAGGAAACTAAAAACATTTGTTTAATCCTGCTCTTGAGACATGCAGTTTCTTACTTGGATACAATACTCGATACAATTAAATGTCAAAGTGAAGGAAAGGCACTATCGAGAAACAGAAAATTGTTTCGGGGTCCTGAAGTCGTCCCGGGTCCGAAACTGTAATCGGTTCCGTCCTAGGACCGATATTAAGGGCCAGTTGTATAAAAGTGGTTCTGCTGAACTTGGTTCAAAATCCAAGGATGCCATTCTTGCAACAATCGGTATCCTTGGATTTTGAACCAATTCAGCTGAACTTTCGCTGAACCGCTTTTATACAACTGACCCTAAGAAATCATTAAATTTCGCTCGATCGACTATAAGGTGTAATCTATCGGACGCACTATGGATTTTTTGGCGAATTTTGCGAAAACACGAAAATTTTAAACCTTATTTCCAAACGAAAACAGGCCGCCGGGCCGCCGTTCTGGCAATAAATCCAAGCTCGAAAGTCCAACTTGAAAGTACATCGTGAATTGTGCTGTCCAGCTGCGATTTTGAGGTCAGCAGATCCTAACTAAAAAGTGACATTTGTGACGTTAACGAAAAATTTTAAAGTTTTGACAAGTCCTGCACGGGTATGAAATTTGTAGGGATCTACGCGCGCATTCGGCCTTTTTAATTTCGCAAAATTTACAAAACTCTTCGACATGGGGTATTGAAACGCTAATAACTTTTTAAATATTCAAAGAATCGCAACGAGATATAGCCGTTGGGATTTTCTCGACAAGAAGACTCCTATAAAAAAATAATAACATGACTGCCGGTACCACGCGATTTAGACAACCAATCAACAATTGGTCAATCTGTTGTCGCCACTGTTTCTATAAGTCATGCTTCATTTTATGCAACATGAAACTGATTTTCAACCCCCTATACGAAAACAAAAACATTTCCAATGTTAAAAATTGTATGCTGATATTGTTATTATACAATGATTGTGAATAAAATAGTATACATACCTCGCTGGTCGTTTTCATTACAGCCTCGCGTTTACATCTGACCTCGGCGCTACGCGCCTCTGTCAGATGTCAACCCTCGGCTATAATGAAGCACCTCCCAGCTCGGTATGTAATGTACTATTATCTTCTGCAAAGTATATTAAAAAATCGATGTTAGAAAACGAACTGCTTTAATTTTATTTCTTAATATTTTTAAGTTTAATAATATTCCAATTTAAAATGAAACCACTAAATTGTCAATATTAAAATGCCTCAAAATTAGCAAGCATAAATGCGAGGGTGCCTTATGTATATATTTTCAACAAAACGAGGCATCAATCACTTGGTTCTACATATTTTCACATCATGAAACGAAGTTTACATATCTTATGTTCCTTTATGATTTTGAACGCTGCTTACATTTTTCATCTGTCTACTCTAGTGGACTATATAGCAAATTTAAAACTGTACAATATGTTAAATCATCCCTAGGTGCTGCTTTATCTAGAATCTAACTTTTGCACTTCAAATAAAATAATTAATTTTCTTACAATCTTAATTGGCCAAGCATGAACGCGCATATAATTTTGTAATAAGAGGAACTTTTAATACGTAATCTACTAAAATAAACAAGAACACACGCGAGGGATATTTAAAAACCCTTATATAAGCACTTAAATTTGATGGCAATATCAAGCAATATTTAATCTTTTGCATTAATTTGAAATAAATACTTTAAAACAATTTTCCTAGGAAATAATGAATATTTTTTAAACGGATTACGTTATTTATGCGTGTTAAGGCGAAATGTTTGTCAATATATTATTTTTAAACTGCTAATATTTCACAAAAAAATATGGATAAATGAATTAAATAACAAAATTCATAGCATCCAAAGCAAAACAATATTGAATTAAAAAAATATGTAACCTACAACAGAATTCATTCGTGATGATTTCCAATAAAATTGAAAGAACATTTATATCTTCTTGGGGATATAGTTGTTTAATTATTAGCCGTAATGAACGAATTTTGTGGTAAAATAAATATTTTTCATTTCAACATTTTCCTGCTTTGGGTGCTATGAATTATATTATTTAATTCAATGTTTTATAACTATAATATACAGTGTTTGTAATAACTGAATAGATTATGAATTATATTATATAATTGCATTCTAATGATTTTTACGTCCAACAGATTTTGTATTTGTATGTTCAGATTAGAACATTAATATACATAAGTATATCAAATTGGATATTTTTGTTATTATGCTTGTATAAAACCTGAACAATGATGTAAACAGTGTTGTTTGTATGCTATTAAAAAATTATAAATAAATTATAATTACACTTTCTGTTTACTTTAAGTATGAATTTTTTGGAACCAGGTCATAAATCACTGATTGGTAATCACACCACAATTTTACCATCTAAATATTCGTCGTCTTTCCCATCCGATCTCATCTTCAAATTAATTAACGGTTTAATCACTTTACGGTCTCAATATCTCCACATAATTACTTGTATGTTTTTTTTTTTGTATATTTGCGAGATATTTAAAAATATTTATCCGGAAATTTTATTTAGTTATATAGAGTGTTTCGGAAGGAACTATTTTAAGGGCGTATTCCAGAGGTTAAAACAAGAAAAATGTTCCTTTAAATAAGAGTCCGAAAATGCTTCCTTGTCGAGATACGGGGTTTCAAAAAAGAGAATTAAGAATACGTTTGTTTGCAAGCATTTTCTGAAGTAACTAAACTGGTGCACAATCACAACGATCACAAAATAGGTATAGAAGTTTTCGTCTAAAACGAAGAAGAAGAAGAAGACTATACAACAAGCCAGTCGAAATGTCAAGAAACAAATATGACTGATGGTCGAGATGGTACCTGCCTCTCACCCAAAAGTCCCGGGTTCGAATCCCGGTCGTGGCAATGGAAAATACTGTGAGAGAGATTTTTCCATTATACACGGATATTGGATGTGTGTCCCTTGTCTTTAAATGTATAGCCCCCTCCCGCACACGGCTCAGCCTTCTGGGATAAAGGGGGTCGTAATTACATGTGGTGTATTTATTTATTTATTTATTATTTATTAAATATATTCGATATAACGGTAACAAACTTATATCTTTCCCAATTTTAAATTATTAGGGAAATTTATTTAAAAGACATCGAAGGATCAAAAAACGACGTCGCTATAAACGCTTGGCCGCCACAAGCCAGTTATCCCATCACCATAATAATTGAATGTTGATATGTTCTGATGGGTAAAAATAACAATGCACTGTCGTTTAATAAGCGAAAATCGCTATTTCTTGCTTGTTTTCGATTTTAATTACAAACCAAGAATATTAAAATTTCTACAACTAAAAAAGACTTAAGCAAATGTTAATTACTAAGCAGATTGTAAATAGTCAAATGTAAACTTTAAAAATTAAAAATTTTGCATACCCATATCAGTTTCTTCTACAAATACACTCACAATATACTATCTCTCAAACATTTATGATAAAAACTTTCAATGGCTTGTTGTAGGAAACAAAACAAGACAGAAAATAAACTGCCTGCATAAAATCCAATATTTTTATCCACTGACAACATTTCATGTGTGAAAATTTTCTGAGCAAGAATAAAAATCGTTAACGCTGACATGAAGTGGGTAACACGTAAACTGAACCAGTGGCAACTTGAACGTTCCCACAGTATTTACAAGTTCAACTGTATCTGTAATAAAACAAGTTTATTTTAGTACGTCGACGGGTTGAATTCGACAGTAAATACAAAAGCGAGCTGTGTTTGGGGTGTAAGCGTAGACTGGCATAAAGGCCCCGACCACAATATTTAAAAATCTGTCCGATGCATTCAGTACGGATGATTGTGAAAAACGGAATAATCGCTTCATTTTATAACCACAATAATTTATTAAATTACTAGGTTATATTTACCATGTTTTTATTATTCACGGGACACAGAGTTTCCCTTTAATTTGAACATTAAAGGTACTTTTTATAACCTTATTTAGTTTGTAAAAATATATACCGAGTGTCAATGAAATTATTAGACAAGTCATAGCACGCAGAACTTTCTAGATATAAAATTGAGATTTGGAGGACATTTTTGTCACTTCCGGTTTCGCCGGAAATGACAACTATGAAATTTTAAATGCAACAATTCAGTATGTTTTTACATTTTTGGATTCTAGAGACGATTTAAGGTGCGACTGCACTTATTTGAGAAATGCTTAAGCCCACTTAATTTTTTTAGACCTATTTTTATTTCTGCATTATTTATTACAAAAGTCACGGATTTATTTTGAACTGAAGTAACCGTTTTCTTTCTGTAAAATTCAGCTATCATTTCTATCTCGAACCATATTAGCACACAAAGATAGGAAAAATAAAATAGAATTTCTTATATAAAAAAGGTGATATCATTTTCAGATATATATTCATCCTATTTTCCTCTCTTCCAACACATAATCGCAAGCCTCAATTACTTGGTTCAAAGTCTAATAAGTTTCCCTTTCAATCAGGATGTGTCTGACAAAGAGAACCGTGATTAAGGATATAACTAGGAGTAACGATTATCCTGTAACTCTACATAGTTAACAGAATTATAAGGAAACATAAATTAAGGGCATCTTCAAAATTTTTCGACCTCAAATTAGGAAAAAAAATCAAAATCAATTCTATATGAGTTTTAATATACGAAATTTTCTAGAATTTTTAAAATCATCGATGTAACAGGAAATAAATTGTGAAGACTTTTAGACAATTCAAAGTATAAAATTGGAGCAAAACAAAGATCACAGATTTACGAAAGTGAAGATAAAGATTGTGATTTCAAGCAGTAGTCAATTCAAACAATGAGCTTGTGACTCATCTCAAATATGGAAAACCGATTAATCTAGATTTGATCAGCACTCTTTTGAAAATGGCCATAGAATGAATTTATAAATAATAGGCATGGAGATGCTTTTGAAAGCTTAGCAAACTGTAAATACAGTATGAATAGAAACAAGACATATACCAGTTTGGTTGGTGTCCAATGGAAACTGCTTTAAAAATAAATAATTGTTTAAGCTTTCGAGAACCATCAACAATCGAATAACAGATTAACAAAATAATAATATTATGGTTAAGCAGTAAAATGGCAAATAATAATGCATTTAAGTGGTGAGGTACGAAGAAATAACAATTTTTTGATACATATATGAATGAACAGGTCAATATAATCAACGGATAATGTCAATTTAAATTATTTCGAGGTTTTACGCTATTTCTTTGCGATTAAAGTTTTAAATTTCTGTGGTAGTGCTTAATATCCATTATATATTGTGATCCACTTAAGATCGTAACACCCTTGTATACATGTTAATTGATGCTTGATTAACTTCAAATTTTAGCGATAAGAAAATATCGATAAGGTGATTCTTTGAACTTAGAAATAATATGTGATACATAACAGCCTACGATTTTAAGGGTGTTTGAAAGGTCGATTTTTCAAAAAAATATTAGCGATTTTTTATTTAAATTTCGGTTTAATAGGTATCAACTTTAAGTGAGATCTCTTATCTGGTTACTGAGATGTAAGCCCCCAAAAACTCAGTTTTTTCGTTAAATTTTGTTGTTTGAGTTAAATTTTGCCGAAACTGATTGTGTTTTCTGAGAATTCACGATATTTCTTTTGTTAATTACATAATCAGTTTTTAAAAGTATGTCGTACACTACTCGGCATAGTGATCAAGACTTTTCAGTAAATCGACAACGAAGTTCTAAATTTATTTTTTTACTAAAAACTAACAAAATTAAATAATATTATATAGGTACTTTAGAGTTATGTACCTCTTATATAATATTATCACAATTAATAAAACTAAATGTTTAAATAGTGGTGGCTTCTACTAAACCTTCATTTAATACGGCACATTTATCATAGCCTTTCCGTAAATTATTGACTGCATTTTTTAACTGTTGCGGCTTAATTTCTGCACAAATTTGACGAATCCTTGCGCAAAGATCTGCTCGATACTTTGGACGTGCTTTGTAGACCTTTTGAGTTAAAGGATCCCATAGGAAAAAATCAAGAATTGTAAGATCGGGTGACCTGGGCGACCAATGAATTAATCCACTCCAACGCGCAACGGTTTGATTGAAAATTTTCATTTAGCCACTGTTTAATAATTGTTGCGGTATGGATGGAACAACCATCTAATTGAAACTACAAATTTCGTATTTCCACAAGTGGAAGTTCATTTATTGCGTCTGACATCATAAAAAATGAAAAAAAAATTACGCATTGAGATTTCCATAAAAAAATAAGGGTCCTCTTAGCCTTGTATTCATTATTACGCACCAAACGTTGATCTTTTTTGAATCTTTTGTATAGTAGTAAATTATCCAATAATTCGTGTTTTCATTGGTCCATTACCGAACGTTTTGGAACGATGCTACTCCATTTTTGTTGTAAACGTAGCTTCTTCACTGAATAGAATATATTTTAAAAAGTTTCTATTATTGAGGTAGCCCACAGACAAAATTCCATGAGTTCGTCTTCATCGCCCTCTTTCAAATTATGGAAAAAATGTGATTTAGTTTCCCTTGGCACGTTCAAATCTAAATTAGCCACTCTTAAACTAGTATGCGGATTATTTCTAAAGTGATGTAACACAGTGGTCATGTCGTTCGTTCCTTCTTCTTACATTATGTTTTAAAATTTGTTTACTTACAGCTACAGTTTCATTAAATTCATTTTTAACTATAAGAACAGAGCTACTATTAATAGCGTGACCATCTTGATGTCTGTCGTTCAATATTCTGCATTATAGTTCTCTTACTCTGGTCGTTGTCGCCACAAAGGCGTATAATTTAAAATATTTTTTATACCATCAATTTTACAGAAATTTTCAAATTTTTTCGAAGTACAAATGCAATTTTTGATTTTGAGTTACTTAATAATTATTATTTAGCTCAGTATATATTCACTCATTTGCAGAAAGTAACTTGTATGCAGTAACAAAATGTTAAAGTCACAGTCTGCTTTTTTATGCAGTAAAGCATATATTTTTTGTTTTTTCATTATAATATTTACATTTTTTGATTACATATTTACTATTAATGTTGTGACATTTTAAGCCGGTTTTATGAAAATAGAAATTGATAATAATTCAATAATTACATTCTTAGGTAAACACTTTAGCCCAAAATATGCAAATATATATTATTTAAGGCAGAAACAATCTCACGCACCACGTTAAAATGCATAGGTTATAGGAAAAATCAATCTAAACAACTGGCTCACTGCCAATATTAAAAATCAATTAAACTATAAGAATTAGTTCTTAGCGTCTTAAAGGAAAAAAATTGATGATAAAAAACATCTCAACGGAAAATTTGTTTTAAACTAATCAGTAATCACATCCTAAAATTCATTTCAATAAAGAAGTTAATGAGTGATAACAAAAGTCCAAGATATAGTTCTAGTTATAAAGATATTAAAAGATTTGCGGAGAAATTGAAGGTTTTAGTACTGCGAGATAAATTTAAAAACGTTAAACGCTATATTCAATTTATTATTACATTATCCACTCAACGTTTTGCCGAGCTCGCCAGTTAAAATAAATAAACCTGTAGGTATTTATAAAGAAGCATTCAATTTTCTGTGCGACCTAAATTTGTCTGAGAATTAAAGAACACTTCCAACCGCTGTCGTTTTCACAACGTCAACCCTTATCACATAGTGATAAAGATTTCGCGTTGTCACTGTCTGCGCCCACGAGCACAATCTATTTTTCAACTTACTAAACAAACGTTTTCCATTTCCGATTTATAGTGAGATAGGTAGATTATCTAAGTAAACATTAAAAGTTAAACCTTTTATTAGCTTAGGGGTAAATATTTTAAAGACATTAAGTACACAAAACAAAGACTCAACTCCTTGTTCGTTTAAGGTACACACTTCTGCAGACTATTGATTATTTTCCATATTTAATAATAAGAAATTGCAATTTTCTATCCGCATTGAACCCCCGAATCGGCAAGCCGCACGATTGGTTTTACTTCATAAAATTTAAAAGCAATTTGAAAGAAGATACTGGCTTGAATGCCAAAGACCTGGAATAGTTTTACCGGACTAAATTAATTTTCTCTCCCTAAGGATATAAGGAGATATTTCAGTTTTATATATATAAGCACAAAATTAATAGCAGGGGTTTTATGTAACAACAGAAAACGATATCATACTCCAAGGCAAT
Organism: Rhagium mordax; assembly: GCA_963680705.1. Taxonomy (NCBI): domain Eukaryota; kingdom Metazoa; phylum Arthropoda; class Insecta; order Coleoptera; family Cerambycidae; genus Rhagium; species Rhagium mordax. The sequence goes on from OY796657.1 coordinate 77,259,506, forward strand.
TACATTATGCTTTAGGAGCATTACTGTTTTTAAAACCGTAAGGGATAAGATTAAATTGAAGTTTCGTTTTTGTAGATTGAATTACAAATTTTAATTATAGCATTTATAAAATTCAAATTAAATTATGTATTACAACTATCTCCTATATCGCCAATCGAATAAAAATAAGTACAATAATTCGGTACTTCCGGCTACACCAGAAATTGGTACCAACTTGCTTATTTTAAATGAAACACTATGTATGTATTTTCTATTTTTCGAAATGAACATAAAATTCTGAGATTAGTTTACCCTATATCTAAACCCAGCAGTTTCAAATTCAAACCTCAAAAACTTTTTTATTTCAAATTGAACACCCTGCATTTTTTACATCAAGTTATGTAAAATTAAATCCTCTTTTTTCTAGTATTGGCATTGTATACAGGGGTTAAAGTTACAACATTTTGAAATATTCACGATTTTCTTAATGTCGTTAACCCTAATTGCTTAAAAATAAAAAAAAAAAAAATTATAGTTTAAAAAACTAAAAAAACACGCTTTAAAGGGAAACCGAACTAAAAAGTAAAAAATAAGAATAAAGTGATTGACAAAAAATAATTTTATTGTAAAAAAGCGCGGGGTGCATGATATCAATTGTTATAGATATTTCATTGGTAGCTATTGATTAAAGTAGAGTTAGAGTTAATAAAATTATTTTTTGTCAATCACTTTATTCTTATTTTTTACTTTTTAGTTCGGTTTCCCTTTAAAGCGTGTTTTTTTAGTTTTTTTAAATTATACTACTTTATTTTTTACTTTTTAGTTCGGTTTGCTATAAAGGCGTGTTTTTTTAGTTTTTTAAACTATATTTTATTTTATCCTGATGATCCTGGTGAGGACCGATAACAATACAATAATTTGACAACTTTGTCCTAGTCATCGGAAATTTTTTTTACTTTTTCAATTAAATTTTTTTTCGAAATTTTTCTATTCAAATTTTTTTTGTAATTTTTAAAATTTTTGAATACAAATTTTTTTCAAAATTTTTTTAATTTGTTTTTGACATTTTTGTAATGTCATCGATCCTTGATAACTGTGCAAAGTTTCAGTTTTATCTGACGTTTTGAAGTGGGTGAAAATCTAGTTGAAAGGTTCCGTTACATACAAACATTACAGGTGAAGCTAATAAAATGTTCAGAAGTGTGGCCGTAAATCCCAAATAAGGACAGAAAGAAAATAAAAGCGTGTTAAAAACTCTATTTTTTGCTGATTTAAATAAAAAAGTAATATGTGATATAATATATGGAGAGCTTTTTCACTCTTTTCATTATTAAGAAAAAAATATGGGGTGTTTCATTTAAAAAATGAGAGGTAAAAGGATGCGGTTTGCGTCATTCTCATTTTTAGGAAAAAAAGGGCTCTGTATCTATATATCAGATTTGCTCTTTCTCTTACGAATTCTCGGCAATCGCTGAAAACTTACGCATTTGAGCCACCCTGTACTTTGTTAAGGAGATAAGTAAAAAAAACTTTGTTTCTCAGTAAGGATACATTTTAAGCAATTTTCTTGTCTTATTCTGCCGCTTCTCAAAATTATGCTCTTGGCCAAAGCACAGCGATGCAAGGCCAGAAAACGGGAAAAAAAAAAATTATGCTGGTCAAAGCGGAGACACCCTGTTTAAAGATTTAATTTGCTACAAGTAAAACAATCAGTAAACACTTTATCATAACTGATTTGTCGTAAACTGGATATAAAAAGTTCAACAATTTGCAAGGATTTTTTAATATCACACTCTATTCACTTTGTGAATTTCCAATGACGGTATTTATTAACCTCTTAAGGGACAATGGCACATATGTGTACATCTTTTTTTATTACCCATACATTTTAAACTGTTGAGTAAATATCTGCTCAGTGGCCACAAGTGTGTTCATAATAAGCATTTTTTTTAAGAAAAATAAAGTAAAATTAAGAAAAAACAATGTTTTCCATATTATTATGTGAAAATAAAGCTTGTTTAATTTTTTTTGAGTAAATTTATTTTTATTAATAAAATTCGTCCTTGAATTAAACGAACTTTTTTATAAAGGACAGATAAAGTAACTGGTCTTGGTAATTTATTTTAATTAATGTATGACTTTTGTAATTAAAAATATCTCTCTGAGAGTAATTTGCATACGTTGGATGTGGTAAATAGCTGTAAAACTTTTAAAAAGGAAATTGTAGAGGTTTTGTATAAAAAATAACTTACATATTTACTACATGCTAAAGTCGAATGTAAATTTTAATCTCATGAACGCCATGCGCCGGTGACGCTATTTTAATTTGTTATACAATAGGTACTTCTGGTTCCCGAAAAATTATATGCAGTGATTTTAATACACTGTATGTATATGTATTTCTAATAGTTTATGAACTGTAACGCCTAATGGTTTATTGAGTCTTGATTTTATAAGTTTTCATAAAAGAATTTAATACAATAGTTTGATATTTAAATTGTTTGTTAACACTGCGCGTAGTGGCTAATACTATAGTGTGTGAAAAACTTATAATATTAATATGAGTTAAGTAATAATTCAAATGTTGAATAACACTTATAAAATCTAGAATATTTTAATATGTGGGGAAGTAAAGAGATATATTACGAAAAAATATCCTGATCATAAACTTTTAGGTAGCAAAACATTAAAAGAATTAGGAACTATCCTTCGAAATAATGAAGATGCATTCAATCCACAAACTGCATAAACCATATGGGAAATCTGTTCGCATTAGAGGTAATAAATTTATTTCAGCAAATTCAGTAGCAGGAATTTGCTGACCAGAAAAGCGAAAGTTTAAATCAACCTCTAATACGATTCAATACAAAGAATTGTAAAGGATACCAAATTGCACGATGATGAAATTTGAGAGGTTGTCCCCTGCTGATCTCCAAAGAAAAGAAAATTGTGTGACTTAATTATTAGTAGATAAATCAAATGGCGCCGGCCGGCGATTTAAATTTCCTCAATATGTAGAAGAATGGAAGTAGATTTCTAAAGAATGAAGTTCTTAATCATAAAAATACACATATTAGGCTGATATATACTAATCGTCCTATTCGAAATTGAATACTTTGAAGTAAATAGATGGAGTGGAGTAGTTGGCAGGAATTTCATGGGACCATATTTCTTTTAAATATTCTTTAACGTCAGTCAGGCATCTAAAATATTTGCGCAATGATTTACTCCACTAGAGGCAATACAGCATAGAGCAAATATATGGATCACATGCCCATAAATCAAGAACTGTTGCGAAACATCTTAAGGAACCTTTTAATTTAATAATAAAAAAACATTTTAAAAAACAAGCTTTTATTTAAATGCTCTATAAAGAAGAAAATAAACTTTAAATTAAATCAAACCCATCAATTTATTACATTATACAATTTATATGATATAAAAGCTTGTCGCGAGAGTTTAATATTGTATTCTTGTTTATTATATACACAGGCAAATCTCGCGACAAGCTTTTATATCATATAAATTGTATAATGTAATAAATTGATGGGTTTGATTTAATTTAAAGTTTATTTTCTTCTTTTTAGAGCATTTAAATAAAAGCTTGTTTTTAAAAATGTTTTTTTATTATTAATTTATTTTTTATTTTTTAGTTTTTTTCGTAACCTTATCGTATTCTTCTCAGCAAACCCTTTCATTTGATACCCATATTATGATGGTAGATAAGAAAATTTTGTTCGCCATCTTTGGGCGTCCGCCATATTGAATTTAGTGTGACGTCATTTTATTTTTTGTATTCTTCTCAGCAAACCCTTTTAATTGATACCCATATCATGGGGGTGCATAAAAAATAACTAGTCCGCCATCTTGGGGCGTACGCCATATTGGATTTAGAATGACGTCACTTAGCTAAACATGCATTGTCATCCAAACTAAACGTGTATGCAACATTTCAGCTCAATCGGTTGGGGATAACTATTTTAAAATTCAGTTCCAAGATTTGACCTAAACAAACAAACAAACATACATACATTGCAAGTTACATAAAAGCTTGTAAAAATATGTGACATGATGTCGAGCACTTAAAATAGAAGATTATTGACATCTATGATAACCTTAAAGGGAACATTTAACTGTTAAAGCTCAAACCTGAATTTCAAAAAATGAGAAAAACATCCGGGTGTTTTCATCTTAAATGACACACTGTATACAGGGTGATTTAGAAGTCCACTAATATTTTTTAAACAGTTGCATAACGGCTTAATAAAAAATATAATTCCTAAATTCCTAAATGATATTTATGGTTTTCACATATTTAAAAATATCTTGTTAATATTTATAGATAGTATTACAAAAAAGGTTTTCTTCTCAGCAAGATACTAACTATCTTTTATGTAATTCTTTGATTTATTACAATAGTAGTTTTTCCTTTTCTGTGCTTATTTGATGAACATCTGTCTCATGAACTATTTTCAATTAAACAGTTGATTCTCATTTAAGTACAAAATAAATTTTATTTATCCCAAAGCTTAGCATAGATATGGTTTTAGTATTTATTCGCTGGGAGCTACGAGGATTTACACTGGGATTATTCTATCTCTCTCCAGTTTATCATTCGTTCTTGCGCTTACTTTTAATTTCATATTCGTTCAAGCAAGCTTGTCTTTATTATTTATTAAATTCTGTTTTGTGATTTTGTTTCGACTAAATTTCATAGCAAAGGAAGAGAAATATTTGATAAATCAGCGGGCGAGTTTAAATGGAGATGTCTATATTATAACACAGAGGAGATTGATGTTAGCATCTGTGATAAAATCAGACCACTATATAAATAGCTAAGCAAGGAGCCATACGCCTACGACCTACTCTAAATTACGTAGAGCAATCTATCATGTCAGTGGCGACATTTAGCTAAGGCATCAAAATTAATACATTATCTGCATTAGGGAACTCTATATTATAGAACAAGCTAAATTGGACACATCTTACCATCAGTCCAGATAAATTTAAGTAAACGTGAAAGATGTATCGGCCACGTAAGCCACTGAAATTAGGCGCTGGTTCACGTTATTATCCTAAAAAAATGCTAATTTCTTCACGTATTGAAGACACAATTATCGATTATGTAAAAAATAACTTTGCAAACTCGATTAAATTACATAAAAGAAAAGTTTCAGAAACGATTCCATTATGAAAATTCTGTACAGTCTTTCGTAGAACAACTGTGGATGCCATTTTTATTTATTTATTTAACCAAAGCGTTAAATATTGATGTACCAATAAAGATATACAATTGTCTTATCCAAGAGACCTGTTGTTTGTTAATCTTCTAAATAATTCTTGTAAAAAGTAGAATGTTGTTTGAGATACCAGATTTTTATAGTCTTTTACATTATCAAAAAAATACACCAGGTGTTACGAAGATCCAAAAAGCTTTTACATTTTGTTATCTTGAATGTTGTTGAAACATACCTTTACTCTAATTGAACCAGCATTACATATACGATTGAAAAAGCATACTTTATTCCTGCAAACTGTTGAGGATGAGCAAGCTTACGAAAACTCTACGAATTAATCCGAGTTGGGAAACATGGGAAAGAAGACTGTGCCTGTACGAAATTTACTGCAGTTATGGTTGGAGTTTGCTTCAGTAACTTAAAGCTACGCTATATCAAAAACATCCAAGGCAATAGATATGTAGTTCGGTATGCACCGTCCTCTAAATCACTGAGCCAATTCTCACATTTCCCTAAATGCGAGAATAAATCACTGAACTAATTGTCACTGTTCCCTAAATGTGAGAATTGCTTCAGTGATTTAAAGGGCGGTGAAGACCTAACCATATATCTATCGATAGTAAATAAATTTATAATAGAAACTATCACTATCGCGTCTCATCAATCCCATTTTCCAAAATTTGTAAGAAACGTGATACTTAGACATAACAGAGTACTTTGCGCCTGATGAAAATATCTATAATTCCAGTTAACTGGGCGTACAGCCGAAGGTAAAAAAAATTCAATTTATACATACCAAATTATTATTGATTAAAAATGTTTTTCAAATATTGCAATTTCGTAGGGTACTGTGATTGACTTCTTAAATATCTACATAGTAAAAATAAATATGCATAATATTTTAAGACTTTTATTTCAAAAGTAGACCAAGAAAAGTTCATAAAGTAAACTAATTTATATTAAGTAAAATAGATGCTAAGAAAGCTTACCCCGTTGTATGTTAATTAGATTATAATAATACTATTAGGTGAATAACCCGCCATGATTTTAACATAGTAATAATATTCCGAGACTCTACTTTAAATCATACGTAATGAAAACTCTCAAAGTATAAGCTGCTTTTGTATTCAGGAAGTTCAAACTTTTCCCTACTTGATTCTCCTGCCGTCAATTTGAATTAGGGGGTTACTTATCTTCTTCTATTCTCATGTTCGAACTCAACTAAGTTATACTGCTGTTTCACAGATTTATTTGTAGCACATTTTGGACGTAATGAAATTAATTTAATTTGGTGAGACCTGCATTTACTCATTTTGATATTTTTCTGATTTACGTTTTTCTAAATTACTTATAGAAAGTATTGTTTAAAATGTTAAAGTCATTTTATATTTATGAAATGCAAATAATTGTCCTAAAGAAATACGTTATACTACTGTCATATTCTTTGGAATCTTTGGAAGTACCAACCCAAGGAAAGAGAAATAATGATATGAGGTTATGATTTAATGATTTGACTTGTTCTCCTTTTTACTTATTTACAATCATCATGAAGAGAAAATGAAAAATCAAATGAAAGTATCTAGTTATATGACTGATGGTCGAGATGGTAGCGTACCTGCCTCTCACCCAAATGTCCCGGGTTCGATTCCCGGTCGTGGCAATGGAAAATACTGTAAGATGGATTTTTCCATTATACACGGATATTGGATGTGTGTCCCTTGTCTTTAAATGTGTAGCCCCCTCCGGCACAAGGCTCTTCTAGAGCTCTACACGGTGGTGAATTTTTCGATGCCCACCATAGGTATCTCGGAAACTATAAGAGATAGAGGATCGGTTAAATTAGACAAAAGTTGCGCTATTTTATGCTCTACAATTTCCTGCCAAGAAATGCTGGATATCTTGATTCGTTTGCGGTTTATCCTGAAAAAATTGAAAATCGTGATTTCAAAAAAATAATAATATCTTCTATACCATTCATGCGAACTTAATGAAATTTGGTAAGGTTATATTTTTGACCACTGCCAATTGAATGACGTTGACAGAAATTTTCTAAGCTTTCTAGATTTTGAGCAACGATAGACGACTTTTTTTTACACATAAAACATGTTAATATTCGAATTAATGTAAAAATAATTTATAAAATCCAGCAAGCTTTGGAAAAATAATTGCAAGCAACATTGTAATCCAGACGCTATTATTAAATTGTACACTCGTAAAAAAATTACAGAAAAATTCCAGGTTATTTAAACTCCTATTAACTACCACTTTAGTATTGGGTCTTAGCAATACAATGCAAAAAATGGCATGAACATTTATTCACTGGTGATCTCATTCGGCATTATTTATTTTTTACGCCTAATGACTCTTACAACTACCTACAAGATGTATTAGTAATTCGAAATAGTTAAAATAAATTAGAATTCTCGTCAAGCTATTAATACAAATGGCGAGCCCAAATTTCCTAGTTTATCGTTTAACAAAGAGAAGTCTTAATTAAGGATATACGAGAGAATAACGATTACCCACGGTCGCATGAATTGAGATAAATAATTTAGGTAGGTTTCTTCTTCACATACATATTATAATAAACTGTGAAATAAGTAATATGAATTGACCTTAAAACGAGTAGCAATTAATAGTTCTTTATCGCTCTTTTATTCATTAGTTCCAACTAAATATTTTTGGTACTAAGGCCTTTCGTCGATAAAAAACGTTATACTAGACACCTCTTTTTAGAAACTCTTATTATCAATTAAGTAGAAGTCAGATTCATACACAAAATGGTTTTAATGTTTCAGAATCAGTCTCTGTTCCATACAGGTTGTAGCAATCAAAATCTACTGATTAGATCCATTTCTTACCAACACGTGCACGGTTGAGAAAAGGTTCTCCTGTTTCTTCTTCTTTTCCCGTGTGACAACCATCCTTCGAACTGCACCCATTAAGGCTGGGCTATTACAACCAGATTGTCCTTTGCACTGGTTGGTCACTATTTATTTAGTGCACAGCAGTGCCTTGTCAGGATTTTTACTCCTTATGTCTTATTTCCTGCTTAGTTGTACTAATTGGTTGCTTTGCAAATCGGTCTCTTCAACGATTAACGTACGAAGTTCTTCCACACAGTGCAAGACTATGTTTCTGCCCTAGTAGCTTCTTTACTGAATCGTTTGCGTAATATTCTGTATCATAATATAATATTTACACCTGCTTGATTAGGGGTTCTTCCCCATTAAAATATTTTGGCATGGTTTCTTTTGAAATATCTCTGTCTTTAGTTAATCGAATAGGTATTTACACTTAAGAACTTTTATTGCACTGCGTTAACAGATAAGCACAGGAGCAATAAAATGGTAACCAACACAATCTTTATCACATTAAATGTAGTACTTACATGTGCATGAATAAACGCATTAATCATACATTATACATACATACATTACATTATACATCAGTTATGTTCATTAACTAGACCAAAACATTATGTATATAACACAGTTTTTTTAATGATTGATCATTATTTTTTCGTTAACATTCTTGTCAAATTTATAATAGTTTAATAAAGGTGATTATACTTCCAAATTGGAAAAACCTATGTCAATGTTTTTATGGAATAATCATCTATAATGAAGTACGTTTTTTGTGATGAATATAAATATTAGTACCACACTAAATTATTTTCATCATGACAGTTGCTCCTACAAAATTTACTTAAGTATCCTTTATATGACAAATTTCTATGTGTTTTCAAGAATTTAAGGTGAAAATGACGCAGTAAAAAGCGTATATAACCATCATTTAGTGAATTCCTACAAGGTTAAATCCTAGCATCCAGGTACCTATAATAAATAAGCTTTACGTTAAGCGTGTGAGGAGGGACCCTAAGATATCCATTACTCCGACAGTTAAAGTTACTTTTATGGGTCACGAAATGTCGTTAAATCCTCTTACGACACTCCTCCACTTATCTTTTCCTATCAAAGAAATTGTCTAAAGATGTTGAAATTATGTGTAGGTTTCATTTAATATGACGTGCCCTCCAATAATATTGTTGATACGCTGACAAAACGGTTTATTAAATGTAGCGAAGTTATCTTAGCAAAGTTCAAGTTGAAGTAAACATGTTTATAACACAGTCATTTTAAAGACCTTAAACCAGTAATTTTTGGGTATAAGTAACAAAATAATCTATAAGTGTTTCAAAACCATAATTTCCATCTCATATTTTCATGATCTATATTACAATAATCGGTGGTTAATATAAAACAATAAAGTATTTCATGATATTACACAGCGTTTACATGGTAAAATAATGTCTATAAAACTTGAACCGTTTTCTTATTTAAAGGTTGTAACAAATCATGCAATACATTATTTTTTTTTTAATTAAAAGCCAGTGCCTGCACTTGCTGCTGCTCTGTAGTTCTTGTGGGGACAGCGTCACTGCTTACAATTTGTTGTACAGTTATAAACCTAGCAAAATTTTAAAATAGAAATTAATGTTTTATTTATTTATTTGTTTATTTCTCAAACAGATAAATCCATTTAAATGAGCATTTCATCAAATTATAAATTGATACTATACCTAATAGCCAAATTTAGGAATATCATATATACTTGAGTGGAAAAGTCGTTGAATATCGTTTTGTAAAAATTGGCAGTTATTTAATGTTTCTATTTATGACTGATGGTCGAGATGGTAGCGTATCTGCCTCTCACCCAAAAGTCCCGGGTTCGATTCCCGGTCGTGGCAATGGAAAATACTGTGAGAGGGATTTTTCCATTATACACGGATATTGGATGTGTGTCCCTTGTCTTTAAATGTGTAGCCTTCTCCCGCACAAGGTTCTTCTAGAGTCTTCTGGGATAAAGGGGGTCGTCATTACATGTGGTGTATTTTCTGTATAATTTCATGTCATCTGCAAACAATAGGCACTTCGAACCTTTTAGCACTTTTGGAATATGACTTATAAATACTAGAAACAATAGGCACTTCGAACCTTTTAACACTTTTGGAATATGATTTATAATTAATACTAGAAACAATGGGGGTCCTAAATTCGATACCTGTGGCACCCCCGAGGTTGCCATGAATTTTCCCAATGTATTGCCACTGAACTGAACTGATCATTTTCGATTTTGCAGGAGGGATGAAACATTTCGAAATATTCGGGCTAGGACAAAATTCATATAGCTTTTTCAAAACAACGTCGTGGTCCACCTGGTCAAGTGCCTTTTTAAAATCGGTGTATCAACTTGAGTTTTTTGCATAAGGTGAGCACCACGACGTCATGTGAGATATGTCACGGTGGATTTTTTTTCGACAAATCCACTCTGTTCTCTGTTCTGCAGCTATATTCAGTCGCGCATGATAAAACAATTTCGCATGTATTATGTGTTCAAACAGTTTAGCAATTATTCATTGAACTTAATTCTGAGAATCACGCCAAATTCTAAAAAATAAATAGAAATAAGAAAATTGCCAAAATATAAAAGTGTAGTATCAAAGGCAAACCTCAACAGTTTGCCCCAGAAACCACTGTATATAGTTCTAAATGAATATAAATACAATATTGTTATCTAAAATTCGTATCTGTGGTTTTCTAGTATTTTACACTAGAAAATATAACAAAATATATATTATATAATATATAGATATACATATTTATATGATATGTAAAAAACAATAACTTATCTTAACAGAACGTTTCGAACCAAAGTCTAGGTCCTTTTTCAACTGTGATTACAAAAAATTACTTGTCAAAAAAGATCACTTTGACACCTGACACTGATTATTAATTAATGCATAGATCACTAGAGAAAGAATTCTAATTTATTTTGATATTTCCGTCACGTACTTCTTTTTGGAGAATCGGTAGCCAGACTTCGTCTAGCAACACTGAACTAGTAGAGACGCAGTCGGTACTATTTAGTTGAATACAGGCACTCTCTTTAAGTTTTCGTTTATTACAATGTGTCTCCGTTTGAATTATTTTTGCCTGTGTCCAACTAAATCTGTGGCCATTACTCCAAGCATGTTGTGCCAGTGTAGATTTATCAACTTGGTAATTTTTAACGTTATTTTTGTGTTCAGATATTCTTCAACTTCTAATGGTCTAGACGTCTCACCTATATATAGCTTTCCACACTCACATGGAATGCTATAAATACAATTTTTAGATTTTTGAACACTGTTAAAAGGTTTGGTTTTTGTTAAGAATGATCTGATGGTATTGCAAGTTTTAAAGGTGGTTCTTATATTGAACTTATTACCAAGTCGTCTAAGTCTATCAGAAAAACCAAAAATATATGGAATGGTCATTGTGGTTACCGGTTGTTCTCTCAAAATTCTCTGTTGTTTTTTATATGTATTAATTAATAAGACAGATATTTTGGAAACTGATATATAGAGAAAAAAGACTCATACAAATAGATATTTGAATTTTAACTCCAACCACCACCTAAATGTTAAAAAAGGTGTAATTAAATGTTTGTATGAAAGAGCTAAAATAATCTCTTCAACAAATGAAATTTTTAATAACGAAAAACTTTTTATAAAAACTGTCTTAAAAGAAAATAATTATCCACAGGATTTTGTTGAGAAATCATTTCTTGAAATTGAGAATAGACAAAATCAGCAACAACAGAGAATTTTGAGAGAACAACCGGTAACCACAATGACCATTCCATATATTTTTGGTTTTTCTGATAGACTTAGACGACTTGGTAATAAGTCCAATATAAGAACCACCTTTAAAACTTGCAATACCATCAGATCACTCTTAACAAAAACCAAACCTTTTAACAGTGTTCAAAAATCTAAAAATTGTATTTATAGCATTCCATGCGAGTGTGAAAAGCTATATATAGGTGAGACGTCTAGACCATTAGAAGTTAGAATATCTGAACACAAATATAACGTTAAAAATTACTAAGTTGATAAATCTACACTGGCACAACATGCTTGGAGTAATGGCCAATGGATTTAGTTGGACACAGGCAAAAATAATTCAAACGGAGACACATTGTAATAAACGAAAACTTAAAGAGAGTGCCTGTATTCAACTAAATAGTACCGACTGCGTCTCTACGAGTTCAGTGTTACTAGACGAAGTCTGGCTACCGATTCTCCAAAAAGAAGTACGTGACGGAAATATCAAAATAAATTAGAATTGTTTCTCTAGTGATCTATGCGTTAATTAATAATAAGTGTCAGGTGTCAAAGTGATCTTTTTTGACAAGTAATTTTTTGTAATCACAGTTGAAAAACGACCTAGACTTTGGTTCGAAACGTTCTGTTAAGATAAGTTATTGTTTTATAATTGTTTTTACATATCATATAAATATATATATATATCTATATATTATATAATATACATTTTGTTATATTTTCTAGTGTAAAATACTAGAAAACCACTGATACGAATTTTAGATAACAATATTGTATTTATATTCATTTAGAACTATATACAGTGGTTTTCTGGGGCAAACTGTTGGGGTTTGCCTTTGATACTACACTTTTATATTTTGGCAAATTCCTTATTTCTATTTATTTTTTAGAATTTGGCGTGATTCCCAAAATTAAGTTCAATGAATATTAACTATCCGCCACAAATAAACTACAAACAATAAAGTTTAGCAATTGCATAGTATATAGGTCTATAGTTCTTTAGTTGATTACGTTTCCTGACTTGTGAGTTAGCGTTACAAATACTTTTTCACAAATCTGGAAACGACGTATTTGTTTCTAATGATAAATTACATACAAACAGGAAGGGCATTTCTAACCATTCAACCCATTCTTTAATTATGTAAGCCGGTATTTTATCTATTCCTGCAGACTTCTTTGGTTTTAACATTTTTACTGCATTTTTATAATTATCAGGAGTAATATCTTCTATATTAATTACATCACAATAAGTTTGGGTGTTAAAATTTATATTATAGGACGCTGGCGCATCTCTGTAACAGGATAAAAATATTGTGAAAAGCCGGTTGCTACATCTTGTAGCAATATGCTTAAACTATTGAACTTTATAGCCGTATTGCTTTAGAATTTTTCTTATTTTGTTTTATAAATGCCCAGCAAGCTTTAATGTATCTATATTTTCTTCAGTTAGTTTGTATTAAAAAATCATTATAATCTACCTGTGTAAGTAATTTTACGCTCTTCAATGTAGCGAATATTGTGAAAGTCTTAATGCCTATGATAAAGTATTTTATATTTATTTTTTTTAGCGAGTGGCTATTTCACATCCTTATTAAACAATTCGGGAAATTTATTAAATTTGATATATATTTTTTGGGCATGTTCATCGAGAATTGTATAAAATATGCTATAGAAAAGCTCAAGTGCTTTATTAACATTATTGGCTTTATACAAGGCAGACCAATCAGCATCCCGTAATCCAAGGTTATAAGGTTACCCCATCCGAACCTGACCTATCTCAACATATCGTACGTCACAAGGAGCCCGGCGCGCTCAGGCAGGGATTGTCGTCCTCTGTTCTACAACAGCTGATCAGTCGATCAGTGTAGTGTCTCTTTTTAAAGCACGTACAATAAAAATAACTAATAATGAATAGATCATCCATCCATTTAATTATGATAATTAAATAATATGTGTATTGAACATTAAACGTATTTTATTTAATTATTAATTTCTTAATAAAATTTGGCAACAAACACAATGTAGAAGAAAAATAAAAACAATTTGGCCAAAATAAGTTATCAGATAAAAAGTATAATGACTTATTGAATGACTGAATTTGTTTTAAAACAAATAGCTAGACCTATTTAATGTAACGTAAAAATAAGGTTTTTACCTAGAATTCCTATTATGATGGAAAAGGGGCATTAAGTTATCAATAATAAATAAATAATAAAATTATAATAAATACACCACATGTTATTCATAATGCAAAAAATTTTCTCCATATACCTAACTATTTAAAATAAAAAAAACTATTGCAAAAGTTTAAATACTTTATTTGGGACAAAACAAAAATATATTCTTAATTAACTGTTTTTCTCATTTTTTTATGTGCTTAGTCATGTGTCTCAAAGCCACGGCGTTTCTTACTGTCCTTTTTTTTTTGTTTTTTCATTAATATATTTAATTCTTACGAAAGTTCGTTGTCGGATGAAACATTTTGCAACATCCTTTTGAGATAGGTCTACCTGTTCATTTTCGTAAAGTTCTGGTTTCTCCAGATATAAGAGTAAAGTTTTTTAATTTTAGTGAAATGCTGTATAGGTATTAAAATTATTATATTTTTGTGAGAAGACCCATTTTGATTGGGTTAAGGCCACTTGATTTTAAGCAAAATTGGTCAGAACAAACGCGGCAATTATCGGGATTCCATGTTCCGTGTCTTCGACATCTTTCAACCCCAATTTGTCGCAGTTGAGTTGTTTATTTTTTGGAAAGCGATAAAAATAAATTTGTTTTCCTGATTTGTGTACATTTTCTCTGCTGTTGTTGCAGATTACTACAGTACATGGCATTCCAGGCATTGTGTAGTTCTGTAAAGAATAAATAGACTAAAATATAATAAAATAATTACCTAGTCGTTATTTATTAAGAAATTTTTACAATAGTTACAAAAATTTGGAGAGAAACATGTAACAGAGTGGTACAAACAATGAACATAATTTAAAAAATTAGGCGAATTTGTACCATCATCGAAAATAGGTCTTAAATTGTAGAATATTATACATAAATAATCTATTTATTGTATTTATACTTACTTGTAGGTATTCTTTATATGTTCTAAAAGTTTATTTATTATTTCAAAATGAACAAAAATCCGCTATATATACACACTTAACTAAATATTATATAAAACTAGTACACAAGTTGCAGTTCAGCGCAACCAAACAGTCCATAATAAAACGGCAAAGTAAATAACACGCCCTAATGCTGCTCATTGATGCAACCTGTACAAAGTCTATAAGCCTTGCCCGTAATCAGCATTCCGCACTAGCAAAGAAATGTTTTAGATCCGAAATATCAATGTCAACTACCAGTGCTATTCAAGCTATTAAGTTGAATTAACAGTGACAGTGATAAAATAATACATATACCTATGTTAACTATTTGAAAATATATCAAAATTTCTTCCAAAAAAGTTATTTTTTTAAATTATTTCAAAAACATTTTCTTTAAAAACATGAAAATGCATCTACCATAATAGGTATAGAACTTTTTTCCGTTTACATTTTTTCGTTCAAAAGTTACAGGCTGGCTGTAGAACGATACATCAAACAGAGAAATCATATCGGAAATCAAATATTTGCCAAAATTACAGGAAGCTGTGATTTGACAAAAAAATTTTATTAACAAATTTAGATTAAATTTGGGCGCTGATTTCAAATATAATTCCAAAATTAACTTTTTCCTCAAATTATTTGTTTTAACTCGGTTTTATTATTTTTCTAAAATTGTTAGATATTCCTTTGTTTCTTCAAAAATACGAAAATGTAGGTCACACGATATAAAATTTTTTCTCCCTTTACACTTTTCCGCTAAAACAATTCGGCTAAAAGTTACAGGCTGTAGAAGAATAAATCAAACAAGGAAATCATATAGGAAATCAAATAATTGCCAAAATTGAAGCAAGCTGTGATTTGGCAAAAACATTGTATTGACAAATTTAGATTAAAGGGCGTTAATTTCAAATATAATTACAAAATTTATTTTTTTTTATTGATGCCCTATTTTGCTTGTTTAAAGTACGCCTCAGCGTGTTCAAATCCAATTTTCAAAAACGCGGGTTTTTGAAAGTTACCATGGCAACACCAATAACCCGAGAAACGTGAAGTGTAAATGTCAACTTTTTAATTATTGATCTGACAGAAGTACCTTGTAACGTCAAATAAAATAATACTGACAAATGTTTCAAAAGCTTTAACTGTGATGACAACAATTAATCTTATATGACAGAGATTGCAAATTAATTTTTGTTTTTCTCATTTCGATGACAAAATTGACAACTAAAGGTATTTTACATTATTAGTTCTTATTTCCATTTTTTGAAGTAAGTATTTATGATTTCAAAGTGTACCAATAAAAAAAAATAGCGTAAAGTATTCGTGGATAACTGGTCTTTAAAACACTTGCTCTATTTCGAGCACTCCGGCTGCGCCGTCGTTCTCGAAAAATCGCACGTGTTTTAAAGACCTTAATATCCACTTATACTATAATATACTATTTTCCTCAAAAATTGTTAGACGTTCATTTGTTTCTTCTAAAATACAAAAATGTATCTCACACGATATAAAATTTTTCCCCTGTACACTTTTCCTCTAAAACAATTCGTGTAAAAGTTACAGACTGTAGAACGACAAATCAAACACTCTGATTGTCAGAAAGCCACACATCTAACTGAAAATATAACTGCTAAGTTTCAGAGACTGACTTTATTATAGGTATATAAATTGTCCCTTGTCTATTTGCGTTTCAAAGAGACAACACAGACATCACGAAAAGAACACGAGACAACTTATTGCTAGACTGTACTTATGAATCAAACTTGAATACCTACAAAATTAAAATGGAAATATATAAAACTTCTTTAACTGACATAATATTATAATGTGAGGAAACAAATTGGTATTTTCAAAGCATTTCATATTCTAATTTTATGTGGGACAAATCTGACAATAACCTAATATCGCTATTCCCTTTTATATAATTTCTCTCCATATTTTTATATATTTGTAAGAAACTCGTTATTGGAATGGAATACTCGCGTTATTGGAATAATGTAAAAACGCGAAGAAATAAAAGAAAATTCATTCATGTATTCTGTTTTTATATTGTCAGAGACATTTTAATTCCGAAAGGTATATGTTGCTTACTTAAGTAGATCTCATTCATGGAAATTTATTAGATCTCAAGAGAACAAAAAAGTCAATTTGAGAACGTAAACAGAAACTTCTACTAAGTTGATGGCTTCTTACGTTACTTCGTATAATTCAATAAATAGACGAAATACATATATAGATTCCTAAATTTTATCACTTGAACGTTATACAGGGTGTTTGAAACAACGTCTTTTTTCGAAGCCTCTTAAAGGGGCTGTAGCTCCCTTAGCAACCGTTTTTGGAACAAAGTTTATATGAACTTTTTGGCTTATTTTGATGAGTTCTACATGCCTTTGGATTTCTGAATACCTTTACCCAAACACCCTGTATAATCTGAATTGAGTACTATAGACCAACCCTGAAATGTTATATATCTACTTATTATCTAGATATTTATTGATTGTGCTATCAGACCAGAGAAAAAAGAGTTGTTTCTACTACATTCGCATAGAAGCGTAAATTAACTAATGGGCAGTGTATTGCAAAGTTTTGGGATCATTTCCATTCGCACCTAGTTATTAAGGTAAAGTAGAGTTCATATTTCTAAGGCAGACAAAAAATGCCGCACTTACAAAGCAGAAAGGCGGCCTCTTTAACGATTCAATGGAGCCGCTGCACGTGCACTTTTGTCGGGAATTTTTTGTCTGCCTTAGAAATATTAATTCTACTTTATAACATTATATTTTAAATATCATTTTATTATAATAATAATTATAGGTATTAATATCCTTTTTTTGTGATATTCGTCAGTAAAAAAATAGAGTATTTGTGTGCATATCAGTTTCTTTAAAATGATAAGAATTATATATTGAGCAGTATCTGTTGAAAGAAGAAAATTCACCGTATCCAGAAGGTCACCATTATTCTATACCCTACATCCTGGTGCTTTGGGGAGGCATCTTATAGTCATTGATTGACCAAGTCAATTATACAAAAATAAAACTTCTGAAGCATGCAATGTGCTCCTTCATGACAAATGTTTTAAGACTTTTCACAAACAATATTGAAATTTAAATAAAGAAAATAAAATAAAAAACCAATTGCTTCAATTGACCGGTTTCTAGGACTACAATATTCCTCTTCGTCAAAATCAGTAACAAGATTCTGATGAAGAGGAATATAGTTCTTTTTTTATTTTTTGTCCACCTACCCACCAATTCTGCGGAAGATATACAAGAATAGGCAATGGTACATCCGGCTTTGATAGCTCGAGTTCTATGATAGCTACAAATTAAAGAAAAATACAAGTAAACTAGATACAAAGTCTATAACCGGAAAATATCTTCGAACATACAGGACGAGCCAAGAGAGGATCAAGTGCCTTTTTCTTTTAATGGAGTGCCATGTATTTTTAAAGCCTCCTTCTAGATTTCCTACACTCCTATATTATTATTGACTATCTCCAACCACATGGATTTAAAAATTTTTTATTTGAATTTTCTTATTTTTTCAAATGGAACAGTGTATATTTTTCGACGATGTGATGTAGAAATGAAAAACGAACATATTTTGTATTTACATCCCTATGATTATTTGTAACAATTTTCGATTTATTGGGCAATATGTACAAAATTAAAGATTAAAAAAAAAATAGAAGTTCCTTCAAGTAATTCAACAACAAAAAAATATAATAAGTGCTCCACATGTTGACCATTTTGATTGACACACATCTTTTTGCGCTATTGAAATGAGGCCATTTAGTGAGACCATTTCTTCCAATCCATTGGTAGATGGAATTTAGTTGGTCCCTTACTGCAATGGTTTTCTGTAAATTTTTTTGTTGTTTTCGGCATTCGACAAGCCATACAACTTCAGTTTGGTATAGAACTTATCGGTCGTCAGTTCTTATTTTGTGTTAATTTAAAAATATTTGAGGTTTTACAAAATTAATTTTAACAAAACGGAACTTGTAGACATTATTTTTGTTTTGGGCGAGTCGGACATAAATTGTTTGCCTAGCTATACAGTGTGGAAAAAAGTCTGGAACACCTGAAGTATCTCGCAAAATATGTTTATCCCGAAAAAACGCTCGAATGAGTCAAGAGGTCTTTTAAATTTGTCGTCTGTTGAAATACTCTAATTCTATGTACAGTGGCGTACGTTGAAGAGGCCAAAGAGGGCGCCCTTTTTTTAAACGATAACCCCTGTTTTTTGTTCAATATAATGGAAGAGCACATTCTTTTGAGTATTGTAGTATAATAATTTAATATGTTACATAAAAAAAAAATTCGAAAAAAATGCAAATAAAATTTTAATTGTGAAGATTGATTTATTTTAACATTACCTAGAAGGCTTTGAAACAATTGATTTAATGTCAGTTACGTCAATTTTGCTGTCGGTAAATTTGATGCTTGTGTTTTTTATGTTATCTCAAATCAAAAAATTTTGTTTCATTTTATTTATAAATAAATAATATAGGAGCAAAAGGAATCTAGAAAGAGGCTTCAAACAAATTACTGATATATTGCATTTCATTTGAAAAATGGCACTTGATCATGTAATATTGTCCTGGCTTACCCTGTATATTCGAGAATCATTTCTTGTTATAGTTTTTTTTATCTAGTTTACTTATTTTTTTTAATTATTTCTAGCGCTTTCATAGAACTTGAGCTATCGAAGTCCAACGCACTATTGCCCCACCCAGTATATATTTTAGACACTAATTTTTTGGATATATTTTAAATTTCTCATGAAATCGTAATTAAATTAGGCACTACTGTATAGATCCATGATTAAAAGGCAAACAGTTATATTGTTTATTGTAGTACGTTGTTTTCATCTACACGTATTTAAACTAAATAGTACCTACATTCAGTTTTCTAGAAAGTGTAATGTGAGGGAGAATTAAAAGTCCTTAGTAAGCTCAGACAATGCAATTATTACTAATAAGCATCATTTTTGTTTCTCTTTTAATAACAGAATGTAAAACATTAGTAAAATTATTGTAGTTTTCCTGATCAATTCTACCTTTCACAAATTATTAATTTTTGTTGTTCCAACATATTTCTTATTTCTATTTATTTTTTAGAATTTGGCGTGATTCCCAGAACTAAGTTTAATGAATATTAACTATCCGCCACAAATAAACTACAAACAATATTTCTTACATATTACAGCAATATAAATATAGTTTCAATAGAACCACTTAGGTAATTTAAGTATTTTCTCAGAAAAGATAAATTTTTCCTAATTTAATGAAGACGAAAAAACGATAATACCAATAAAACAAATGGAAAAGAAAGAAGGTCAATCCTGTTGACGTACAATTAGTAAAATTTATGACTATACTACTAACTACTTGTCCAAAGCAAGATAAAGTATAAATAAAATCGGTTTAGGGTTAAATAAACTGTATCTATCCATCTATCTGTTACTTCAAGATTGGTTTGAGGAATTTGAATAAGAGCTAGTCGTACTGATATAAATAATTATCGTCATATTACCATAATTAATAATTTTAGTAAAGCCTTTGAATTAGCATTATATCAGGAGCTTTAGGAGCATGTCAATGAACAAATCTGTGCAAGTCAGCATGGCTTTGTTGCAGGTCGCTCTACAGTTAGCAACTTGGTCTGTTACACAATTTATTTCGGAGGTATTAGATGATAATGGTCAAGTCGACGTCATTTACATGGAATTCTCAAAAGCGTTTGACAGACTGGGCCATGGTATTTTATTACGGAAGCTTTCAGATTTTGGATTTAATAGGAATTTGGTTAACTTTATTTTTTCGTACTTAAAAGATAGAAAGCAGTGTGTTCAATATCATGATTATAAGTCTGATGAGATTACCGCTTCATCCGGTGTTCCTCAAGGATCCGTATTGGGTCCGTTGTTCTTCGTTTTATTCATTAATGATATTGTGCTTGACGTAAATTGCCATTGTCTACTATATGCAGATGATCTCAAACATCTATTTGGCTATCAATGATAAAATGTATTGCTTGCTTCTGCAGGAACATTTAAATGTTATAAATACCTGGTGCACTTCGAATTGCCTACCTCTGAATGATGCTAAGTGTAATGCTATTACATATACTAGGAAATTAAAGTATCTGCAATATACTTATTCTATAGATGGAATAGATCTGAATAAACCAGGATCCTTTAAAGATCTGGGAATAACTTTTGATCATAAACTTACATTTACTCAGCATATAGATATTATTACTTCATCAGCTTACAAAACCATGGGTTTTATTATTCGTAACTGTAATGAACTTCATAATATTAATACCCTAAAAATGTTATTTGCCACTTTTGTACGGTCTAAACTTGATATATGGATCTGTTGTATGGAATCCATATTATGCAGTGCATAGTCATGCTATTGAACAAATTCAGGGGCGATATTTAAAGTTTATGGTTTTTAAAGAGGACAAAGTTTATCCACCAATAGGTTTTCCAAATGACACTTTATTAGAGAGATTTGGTTCATGTGAACTTAGCAGGAGGCGATTTTTACACTCAGTAATTTTTCTGCATAACTTCTTAAAAATAAAATAAATTGCTCTGATCTCTTACATAAAATTCAATCATACATTCGTATACCATCAATACAAACAAAACTTACTAATTTCTTTTATCTACCTGCTCCGAGAACTAATTTGTTAAAATTTTCGCCTGTGTATGTTATTGTGTCAAAACTGTCACAATATAAAGATGTAATTGATATTTTTAATTGTAGTGCAACTGACATAAAAAAATGTGTGCTACAATTAATTAATCTAAACTTTTTTGTGTTATATTCAATACTTTTTAATGTACATGTACTATTATATAATTTTGTATACTATTGTATGAAATATTCTGTATATTCCCTACTCTGTAACTGGAATTTTTATTCTGTTGAGTAGTGTACTTCTAAATAAATAAATAAATAAATAAATCGGATGTTTCACTTAATATTGTATTAAGAATCTAATTTTTTATGAGTGACGTGTATGTACCACGATTTTGTGTGTGATGTATAAATCTGATGCAACGAGACCATGATGGTCAATAGGTTTGACTTTGACTTTGGCGACAGATTAGACAGAAGTGTATTCAAGAAAATACCACCAAGTAATATTCCTAATACACTAAAGAACTACTACGTATGAATAGTGTCAAAATTAATTATCCTGTACTTAGCAAAATTGAAAAAATGTTCGAACCATACAAATTAAATATAAATATAAATTATAAGCGTTAAAATTAATACGGAACTGCTAGAATGCGTACTAATTCAGGGATCCACAGATTATATTAACATGGAATTATTTAACCCTTCAATTCACTATGGAGTACGTTTGAATTGTGCTGAAGAAACAAGATGTCTCCGGTAAACAAAAGTGGCGTATCTTAAACTGAACGAAAAGACGATTGACAATTGCTTTTTGCCGAATATTTTCCAATGCTTCACAAAGTTAGATCTTGCCTCTGGGTTCCATCATTAATTAAAAATTTACTGCAGGCTAATTGCAAACTAAAATTTGTTGTCACTAGGTATAATTATTAAAATTACTACTGTAAGAGTACTCTTGTGTAGGAAGATAAGAACGTAGATAGGTGCTTGAATTTCTTGTATAATTTATTCCTTAATTTCTTAATTCTTTTATAATTATTTTAATTTACTCGACTTAGTATGCGATATTTTTATGAAACTAAAACAGCGTTAATAGTATTAGAAGGTACAACAGAATGCCGGATTTTCATTTTACATTTAAAAAGTAACCTGTGTACTATTTAAAGTCATAATAATTTATTTATTGACTTTATCTAACCTGAATGATACGATTTTTAAATTTACTTCGAAACACTTCTTTTCTATTGTATCTGTTTCATCTTATTGAAAATGACAACTTGTGAATGCAAGCATTTCTATTCATTTTTTCCCCTCGAGAAGTTCCTTTTTGTATTACCTATTGATTTATTGGTTTGATATGAAAGAATGTTACACTTTCTCCATTTTGCTTATACCAGATAAAATTCTAGCAAATCCATCTTTCTGTTCTTTATATCATAAGTAAATTAACTGATTTAAGGTTAGAACAATAATAGAAATTTTTTTATAACAGATTTGAAAAAGTTTTAATATTATTTATTGAATTACTTTAATGCATCTAGGAACAAAAATTTCGAATACCGAAAAAGAAGTTAGTTGACCGACTTTTGCCTATAGATAAGTTACTAGTTCGGTTATATGACATGTTATGTATGTATAAAGAATACAGTTTCAAAGTTAAAAGCAAGTTAGGTAATAGCAAAGTTCTGAGTGCCGAATATGGAAATGGTTGGAAAGTCATTCATTATTATACTAGTTCATTTACATTTGCGTAAAGTTTGTACCTTAGAAGTTTCAACATTTTCTGGATTTCGAAAGTAAGAGAACCATGTTGTAACTCATAAAGCGGCTGCTTTGCTGCAACGGCGACAATTTTTCGTAATTAAATCCGGTTACAAATTCACTTTAATTAAATTAATTACTATGGTAATATAAAAGACCTTGCTTTTAGAATATGCATTAAAAAAGATTTGTATGTATTTTCGTGAGAATAATTGGCTTATATATTCTTCTTTATTTATAAAGAACAACTCGTGTAAGAAGTTTGATGAATTGAAATAGGTACACTTAGAAAATGTAAATATGTCTTTAATAGTAAAGATTGGAGA
Source organism: Rhagium mordax (assembly GCA_963680705.1). NCBI lineage: Eukaryota > Metazoa > Arthropoda > Insecta > Coleoptera > Cerambycidae > Rhagium > Rhagium mordax. The sequence continues at coordinate 77,283,241 of OY796657.1, forward strand.
TACTAGTTGAGAGATAGACAGAAAACATCCAATAGAATATACTCTCAAATATTTTTATAATAATACTAATGATTAAGAAAGTCAAATGCACTATGTATTGCGCTAAATTATTGACAAATTTTGTTCTCTTCAATAGTTGAGTTGGTTTCTAGACGTAATTTCGAGGAGTAACTGGTCGGAATTATAAGTATTTTGTTTTTTCTTTCCTTATTTGAGCTCGTCTGTAGAAACTGCGAAGACAGTGGAGCCTCGTGGATTTATTGTTATTGTCAAATAGATAGACTATCTGAATTTATTTCACTCATTTTATTAACTTAGTCCCTCTGACTAAGTGATACAGATCATTAACCGTATGATTTCTTATAATCTCCTGTTCTACTAGTAAATGTTGCAGTAAATGTTATCCTGTGAGCCAATGCTTGGTACTTGAATACAATGCGTTCCACCGTTTCTACTTTCTTTTCACATAATCTGCAGTCGAGGTCACTATCATATTTTGACATGACTCTCAGGAGCTCTGTTCATATTCTCCATGGTCGTCTATCTTTGTGAATAGTTTTTCCGTTAATTTAGCACTAAGTAGTGCTTCTTCTAGTCGCATTCCTGCAATGTTTAAATACAACAAGATTTTTGCCTCGAATACAGTGTAGTATTGACCAAGAGATACATGTACCTTTGGTCTCTTTTAATATATCCTTGCTCCAGCTATTATTGTATTCATCCTAAACCCATCTATGTTAGTTAAGTTAATCCCTTACGTGGGATGTCAGAAGTTTCTGTTCGCCATTACGCTCTGTCTCGGTTAATGAAATCGAATCGCTTGTAGTATGTAATTGTGGGTCTCTTCTAGTTCGACCTCATGGGACCTTCTACTGTATTTACTATATCATTCCATATCTTATTCCACACGAGCTTGGATCAAATAATTTTTACAGTCTATGTGCTTATATTTTAACCTCACCTCTGAATGGAGAAGACTCCTAGGTCGTTATAATCGTACCGTCAGGGTAAGGAGTACTACAGGTAGAATAAAGTTGTATACCAAAATGTAGTTAAATTAGCAAAATTAGTCGGATATAAGTAAAGTTTCGATTTAATTTATATTTAAGAATGTAATAATTTCCTGCTGATGGTTAAGCAGCCATTGGTGTTCCACGTTGTAATTCTGAGTATATTTAATAATTTTATTTGTCAATGATTTTTGTTAATAAGCTTAATATCAAGCATGCCGTTTCAGCTCATGAGCTGCGAAAACATAGGTATTAATAATAATAATAGTAATCAATTTATTTGCCCAACAGGTTACACCCAATTATAGAACAACAATTTTACACAAAAACAAAAAACACTGTATATATGTACACAAGTACACACCTATACGTACAAATTATATTCAAAGAAAATAGATTGTAATAATAACATTTTGAATAATTGATGAATTAATGATAATAACAAAAAAAAATTGTGTTTATAATACAATAAAATACTACAAAGTAAAAAAATTATTAATATAAGTTACTACTAGCTACTCTTAATATATTTCTGTACGAATCACAATTTATATCGCATATGTGGGATATCTTATTATAATTGTCACACATTACATGTATTGGACTAAGATTAATACATTAGTTCTAGAATAGGAACAGTAAAATGTGAAATTGTGTCTTGAATTTGGCCTTGGTATCAGAAAGTACAATTGAGATAATAAACTTGGACAATCTATTGCGTTGTGCTTTACTTATATAAAAATGAAATTGAACTGCATTTCCTTCTTGTTTCAAGGCTTTTGACATCATATCTGGTAAGAAGTAACATATGATCATATCCTCTTTCAGGATATAAACCGTCCTCTTTAAACATCAACAATTTTAAAAATGTCCTTTGTATATTTTCTAAAACAGATATATGACATAAATAAAATGAGTACCACACCAAAGATCCGTATTCAAGTTTTGAACGTACATATGAATAACATAAGACTTTTAAAGCATGAATATTGGTAAAATTTCTGCAGTTTCTGACAATAAAACCTAGCATTCTAATTGCTTTGACTGAGATATCATTGATATGTTCAGAAAAGTTCAACTTCGAGTTAAACTGAATGCCAAGATCCTTAACTGAATCAAAACGTTCTAACATATCGCCATCAATATTGTATAAGAACTGTATACTAGATTGCCTTCTTGTAAACGTTACCACTTTGCATTTAGAAATATTAAGGCTAAGTTTATTAGAACTGCACCAGTTTTGAATTTGATTTAAATTGTTTTGCAGTTGTACACAATCCTCCAAATTGTTAATATTCATAAATATCTTTATATCATCAGCAAAAAGTAAATTTTCTGAACTTATAATGTAACTAAGATCATTAATAAATAGCAAGAACAAAAGTGGCCCAAGATTAGAACCTTGGGGCACACCTGAAGTTACATTAATAACCCTGGAATCATGTCCATTGTAAGACACAAACTGCTTTCTGTTGGAAATGTAAGATTGAAAAAGTATAATTAAGGGAGTGGAAAATCCACGTATTTTAATTTATTTATAAGTATTCTATGGTCAATCCGATCAAAAGCTTTTGAAAAATCAGTGTATATCACATCCACCTGGCCCAGTTTATCAATAGCGTTGGATATAAACTGTGTAAAAATAGCTAAATTTGTAATAGTAGATCGATTGTTTACAAAACCGTGTTGTGACGCAGAAATTTGAACATTAACTGATAAGTGGATATGATTATACAAGACTATCTCAAAAACCTTAGCAAAATTACAGAGGAGGGAAATTGCACGATAATTTGTTACATCCGAGACATCACCATTTTTGAAAATAGGGCAAATTCGTGCTAATTTCCAAGCGTTTGGGAATACTGATGTTTTTAAACTAAGATTAAAAATAATGCACAAAGGTATAGCTAGAACGTTACAACAGTTTTTAACTAAAAATGATGGCAATAAATCAGGACCAGATGTCATTTTGTTCTTTAATTTCTTAATGGCTGTATTAATTTCAGGAATGGTGATGTTATAAATGGTTGTTAAATATCTCACTAGCACTGATCTCTTGAATATCTTCAGAATTAGAACTTGGCAAATATATACTCTGAAAAAATGTTGCTGTTTACTTGAATTCGTTCAGGAATGTTATGATTTCGTGTTCTATAGTGGTTGTGGGTTCTGGCTACAAGTTGATAGGATTTTTTAATGCATTTGCATATGTTTGCTATTGGTTGTATGTAGAGAAGTTTGGTAGATTTTTGTGGTTAAATGACACTGGGTTTGTTTTATTTACAGTTCTTATTTTCTCTTATTGGTTTATTTCTGGTCGCGATTAATTCTCTGCAAACTGCACAATCCTTGTAATTTGAGGGTGATCCTGTTGGTATAATGTACATACATTTAGCCAGAGTATCTCTGCGTTTTTTTATATAATTTAGTATCGTGCTGTCCACCGCATTTAACGTAATTGCATGGTTTAGAACAGTGCATGCATTGAATAATTGAGCTAATTTGTCTAGAAACTTTTATAGTTATTTTGGTTCTGCATAAGAATTCTTGATTGAATATTTCTTTACCATTTCCTTGTGGTTCTAAATCTATGAAGAATAATAATAGACGTGCTTTAGTTACCTAATCTATTTTTAAAACATTAGTTATATTGGGTATTTTATGATCTAGCTTCATTTTTAATATCTATTATGGGTATAGAGTGATGGAGATGCCTTATTACCGCTCTATAGGCATATTATTATTTGATTTGATACCTGTGATGAACTATGTCTTCATCTTTTAAGTGTCTTATTAGCTATCGATATGTATTGTCATGTATTTTAAACTACTAAAAGAAATTGTCCAATTACTAAATAAATAAAAGTAAAAACAAATACAGGTAAGACAAGGATAAAATAAAATATTCCTCACGTAACGAGAAACTTACGTATGGTATACTCAATAGATAAATACAAGTTAAAAAAAGATATCATATTGGAGAAAAATCTTCTAAATCAACTGTAGAACACCTGTTGATGCAATAGGGGTCAACGAGCCACACTTAAACAAAGGGTCAGCTACGCTAAAATAAACCAAACGTAAACAAATTAAAGGCGTAAATAAATTCAATGCATTGTACTATGTTTCTTTAAAATTGTCAATAACAGAGCAGCTGTTATTTACATGCTTGGAACAAAGTTTAAACGACTTTCAACACAACAGTTAAACTAAGATGCACTTTATTTCTGTAAATTTCTATAAAAATGTAAATAAATAGTCACTTGTAAAACCTCCAGTCTAGTCAAATGACGAGACACAATGTAAATTAGATCCTAGGAAGTGATTGTGAAGTGAAATCTATAAAGTTCAGTGATGCTTCGTCGAAGTCAACGGCAGGTAAAAATTTCATCTCACGCAATATAAACAAATATTTCCCTAAAATCCCCCTATCATAACAGTATCTACTGTTTAATAAATAGGATTATAGGAAACAACTACTGGACGGGCAAAGGCCCCGACTCCCATTGAATTATACCTATAAATCCAAAATTGGTAGCCAAATTTGTTATTTGTCTTTTCTCCACCAGACACAGACCGGTTTGCCACAGGTAGCTTTTCAGCTACCTGTGGCACACTGATGAGAACATAAAGAGTTCGAAACCGGTCTGTGTCTGGTGGAGAAAAGACAAATAACAAATTTGGCTACCAATTTTGGATTTATATGTATAATTCAATGGGAGTCGGGGCTTTGCCCGTCCAGTAGTTGTTTCCTATAATCCTATTTATTAAGCATGTTTTAGTCCATCAGGGCTAGAGGTCGCCGCTCTTGGTGCTTGCTTGGCAAGCCGCTATCGGTCACGAGACATCTTCGATGTCTTGACTGGTAGTAGCAACTGACCACCAGAGGGATGTACTTATCTCTCACAGTTAGTATTTACTGTGTATGTAACACTAGTGTAGTAGGTTTCTCCCACCATTTGTTTTGGTTTTGGTTGGCTTCGGTTTGTTCGTTGCCAGCAGTGTTTGATAACACATTGCGATTTAGTATTTCTGTTGATACCGTTTGGAGTTCCAGGTTAACTATTCTGCTTAGTAAATTTGCGGTTTCTTACTACTTGCCATGAGTTCTTATTTTGGGATTCTACATCGTTCGTCTCTTGATCGCTAGAGTCTAAGACTATTATTTTCAATCATAAAACTGTCAAAGAAATAATTCAGATGATTACATAAAATATTTTCGTAAATAGTTGTTTGTTTTTGTAATTTAGTACGTCCATTAGTAAGTCAGTCTGTCTCCTCTGTTATGACCCGAAGAAAAACTCGGATCAATTGAAAAGATGAAATGAATGATTTTTTATAACCTCCTTAAGGTTAATATAATTTTTTGTGTACACATTTTCTTCTAAATATTGATACTATACCACGGAAAATTAATATTATATATATTTTAAATGTAACATCAAAGTAACCCTTCAAATTGCTAGAATCGGTACAATCTAAGGGAATGGCAAATGAAATGAGGATAACTGTATTTACACAAATTAAACTATTTATTTCTCGTTAAAAGCAACCTATGAATTAAATTGTTTGGAAACCCTTATTCAAGTTAAGTAAATTTACTATGTTGTACAGTGTATACAGAGTAAATATTCTATAATAAACTTCATTTGTACTTGTCCAGTTGCGGATTACCTACTTTACCTCAAACTGAAGACTAACACAGCGCTCGTTTGTTTTCACGGTAACTCTGAATAAATTACAAATCAGCCAGTAAAGATAAATATGATCAGAGTAGAGCAAAGTGAGACTCCAGATAAAATTTCAGGGAAAAGGTTTATACTGAATGTTATCAATGCAAATTGAATGGAAATGAATGTTTGTCTCTACAAAAATTTCATTTTAACCCACATCAGTCTATAAAACGGTAATATTCAAAACAGAAGACTTTCTGAGAATTAGTGAAACTGTTTAACTAACTAACAAATATTTATTTGCAAAAATGAAACATTAAACACATAGAATAAATGAGACACATTAAAGCCTGCATCTAAAAATAATGGCCTATATAAGAACCAATTTTATCCCCTACCAACTGGATTCTAAATGAATCTTCTAATTTGGTTATACTTCCTTGCGAAATTTAATGAAAACAATTAGTAATTCCTTTTTTCAAATGGTTAATATCCCTTATTCTAATCCATTCATATACTCCTCTCTCAAGTTTGCCCCATAGAAAATAATACATTGATCATCGCAACAAATACGTTATGCATCTCTTTCAAAGTATTTTCTTTTTGGCTTTGTCTTCTACCATTAATAATACTATTTTGGTTAAATAATAATACGTTAATTCATTAAGTAGGCTGATAACTATCAGATCTATGATTAAATTTTGTTTTTGAAATATCATAGTGAACTTACCTTCTACAGCAGTTTCAGGACAAAGTGTATTTCTTCTATGCGTCTGATTTTTGCCATCACAAAATTCGTAAAAACGCTTTAAATACTTGTAAATATTATAAATACCTTTTTTTTAGGCGTACTTAATTATCTACTTAGTTGTAATACTTATATTACTTGACACATTATAACGATATTATATTATAATATGATAACCAAGGCTACAAAATCCGTGAGGATAATAAATAAAAACTTTTTTCCGGGATCAAAATACACACACTGTTGGATTAAATGTAAAAAAACTAAAGTTTTCTTCTGGTTGCGAAATAAACCACATAACATTAGTTTCAGCAGCCTCATGTTAACGAACATCGTGGCAATGTTAGCGTAGTATCTTTTTTCGGCATTTAAATGGGAATTATTCTGTAGAAGTGGAGTCACTAATGCCACCATGAGTGCTTGCACTACTAGATACAATGCTGGAACTCATCTTTTACCTCTAAGCTTTACGAGTAATTGACATTGAATAATCAAATTATAATATTCTTTACCCAACATGTCTTTCCTGTGTCCTATGAATATATACTGATCTAATTTTTTATTTATTTTTTTATAAATAACTTCAGTCCCATTCTATTTTACATCTTGTTATTTCCATTTTCTTCTTAGTTTTGCTTTTCTGGACATTTTGATATGTCACACTTGTACATACGATTATTTCTAATATTTGTTATTCAAAAATCTTTATAATTTTTACTTATTAAACTGTAGAAATCCTTTTGAACCTTTAAAACTAGCTTAACTACTTAGTTAACAAACTATTATACATTTTACAATTTAACAACTCCTTTTCTTAAGTTATGAACTTTTCCTTTTTAGTTGACACTGGTTCAAAAACTATATTGTGGTAAAACACTTAATTTTTGGTTTCTTGCACTACCAACATTTCTTATGATGCACAAAAGTGTCTTCTTTCACCCTGATGCACTTTTACATGTTCAGAAAGTTTTAAAATTACATATTTTTCAAAAGCATCGTTGACAGGATATGTGCAACTATAAAATTACAAGTTTTTTACAAATTGTCTCTAAATACTTTATAAATCGTTAGTGGAAATCCCTCGTTCATCATCAGGTAAGTTTTTGTTTTATTTTAGTTATATTTTCCAAAATTTTTAGTCGTTATTTTTCTCTGTACTTGGTTTTTATTTTTTTATTGTGCCAAGTTTTTCTAACTAGAAAGTTACATATTTCCATTGATTTTAACTTATTGTTTATTGTTTAAAGTCTATTAATTTGTTTATTTTGTCCATTTCAGGTGATTTTAAAAGTCTTAGAAATTCTACCCTGGTTTTCCACCATCGAAATGAAGTGTTTATGGTAACATTCCAGTTAAGGTACCTTTTCGATGCTGAAAATGGTAAAATATTTGGTTGGTTCAACCTGGGATAGAAGATATTTGCAGTTAACTTAAGTCCTATTCATACCTTTGGAAATTCTATATTCTATTTTATAGAAATTATTCTTCATGCGACTTTCTATGTATCCTATTGCTAATTACATGTGAATTTAACTAACCCAGCTTAACTTCTAGTACAAAACTTAAATCTACATAACAATTATTGATTATTAGGTTCAATGTTAACCTGAATTATTATCCTTTTCATCAATCTCATTGTTTTTAGTTACATGTTTTTATCTGCGCTACTCTGTGCAAAAATTCAGTTAAAACTTTATACGTTCTATTAATTTTTTTATTCTGTCTGTTTGTGTTTTAATACATTTTGTTTTATCTTTTTAACATTTTTCTAAGTTTATCATTTTTCTTCGTTTTTATTAAGCATTGAGGTACTGAATAGATAATGTGTCAATACCTTCTCTGAATTTTACACTGAGGGTACTCCTGTGAATTGCTTTTCGTGAAATGCTGTTTAATTAAAAAAAATTTTTTTGTAATATTGGTTATGTACCAACTTGTATGCAAGTAACACTTATTGTACGCACATTATTTGTAATATTTTACAAAATATTTCATTATAAATTGTGTTTACCGAATTCCGCTATAAATTTCATTATTTTTAATTTTATCTTTTAATGTAAATACTTACGACTATTTGTATGGTCAACGTTGCATGAAGTTGTTGGCAAGGGATTTTCATGAAATAGGTTTTAACAATTTCATGTGTAATTACAATAATTAGATATTATTAGTGCTATTTCATTTCGTATTTAATTGTTTCGGAATGAGCTTTACCTTGTCAGCTGTACTTACTAACTACAATTTCCTGGCTGAAAGTTTTCGGCAGTTAAACAGAACTTACTATACATTCGGGGCATGTACTATCAATTAATTAATTTTGAGTATTACTTGCCTTAATATTAATTAGTTCTTCACTTTAAAATGAAATATTCCATTTGCAAATTTGGCTTATGTAAATTTAATTGTAAAATACATTTTGGGAAGTAACGCCGCCCATTATTAATTAGTAATTTAAAAAATAATACCTACAATGTTTTAAATTTATCTTTATCTATTTTTATTTGTAAATTTAATATAAGTATTTATAAAATCCTGTTAACTGAGTTCATGATTGTTTATTACAATCGAGTTTATAAATTAAACATTTAAACTCTCATTTTAACAACAGGGTCAGTTGGTCTATTTGTGTAGGTATCTACTTACATTTTTAAATAGGGAAAAAATTCGTATTTGTCCAAAAACGATAATCTGCTATTACTAATATTACATTAAGAGTTGATAGATAGTTTTAATAATAAATATTTCTGTAATATTTGAGTACATCCGATAACATGCAGAACATCCCGTTTCAACATCCCAAAGTTATATTGTTGCACTACAAGCCAATCATGTAGTAAGTAGTTCATGAACAATTCGGATATTTAAGTTATCGATTATAGAAATGACGGGTAACACAACATTACGAATCTATTTCACTCCTTTTAAGACAAGTCCAATCAAAAAAAATATATTATGAAGACGTTTTATAAGCAAAAATATTCCTCGAAGTTTGGTTTCTTTATTTATTATTATATTTATTCTTTATAGTCTATAAGATAGAATATTAAAGTTGGATTTTGACTCATCTCTAAAGGGATACAAATTTATAGAGCAGGCTCATTTGAAAAAATTATTATTATGAAGATCCCCTAATTTTTACTAAAGAATGTGGGTGGTGTTTGTGAACCGTATACAAGAACAGCCTGAGTGTATACTGGGTGTCCCAATATAACCGGAGAGTTATTCTAAGATTCGAATGATTTTCGAACGGGGGAACAGTTCACAAAACAGACCTATCGTACTTGGCTGAAGATTTGTTAAAATTATAAGTAGTCGTTGGAAATCACGAATTATGATTATGACAACTATAGTGAATTTAAGTGCAGTTCATGAAGATGTTTATTTTTTATAAATTTAATAAATCACCAACCTAACATAAATTACAATGATCTTTGTGAACTTTTAATAGCATTCCACTTGGAAATCATTGGAATCTGGAAATAGTTGTATTAGGAATTTTGTTTCACAATACTATAAAAATTTAACTATTACGATCTCTTCCAGTGATTTTTGGTATAACACGAGATTTGAGAAAATTTATTGTAAATGTTACTAACGTGTGTAGGTATTTTATTTTTGAGGTCTATACATAAGTTCCGTTGCATGGTAATTCAACACATTTACTTACTTATCCTGAATAATTTTAAAATCGTTTGAAAATTCTACTATTTAAACCCTTTTATTTTTCTCAAAAATATAGCTAGAAAAAAATAATAAAAAATAGATCTATAGCATATTTTACCAAGTTTTTACATATTTGGATAGCCCTTTTCACCCCCTATATATATATATATATATATATATATATATATATATATATATATATATATATATATATATATATATATATATATATATATATATATATAACTGTTATATTATTATATATCACCCACAAATAACTGAGTTATTTAAATAAATAATCTTTGGATGCAACTAAATAATTTTCTAGACAAAATTTTTTTAAACAAAATTACTTAAAAAAATTAAACTTTTGTTTAGAAAATAATGGTGGAATTTTTGAAAACATGTTATACTTTTTACTTATTTTGTATGCTGTTATTTCTATTAAAAAAATTCTTTAAAATGTAAACTTATTTTTCTTGCATTTAGGTGTATTTATTTGAATAACTCAGTTATATGTGGGTCAAATATACAGTAAATTCACTTTTCAACCAAAGCAGTTTGTGAGTGAATAGGAGACAATAAAGCGAGAGCGCTAACATTCTGAGATCGACATGCAGTCACGCATGCGTGCTCTCGTTTTACTACTATCTCCTATTCACTCACAAACTGCTTTGGTTTAAAAGTGAATATACTGTATAACAATTATATATATTTATAAAAGGGATGAAAATGGCTATCCAAGTATCTAAAAAATACAGGGTGTTCCGTTTTAAAAATGTGACTATGTGGCGCACCCTGTATATTCATTAAGAAAGATGCAGACTCATAACATTAGTATACAAAAACTTGGTATAATATGCTACAGATCAGTTTTTATTTTTTTTTTTCTAGCTATATTTTTAAGCAAAATAAATGGGTTTAAAAAGTAGCATTTTCAAACGATCACCCTGTACGTACATTGTATACCGATAATAAAATTAATAACGCAGACTGACTGAATTCCAGTACGGTATACAAATATTCTTTATTAAGAATTCTTAGAACGCACTTTGTGACGATCATGATACAAATATTAAAGATTATACAAAGGTTCGAATTTAAATTTAATAACCTTTCGTATTCGTCAAATATATGATATGAAAATGAAGAAAACACGGAGATAAAAATTTGCTTATTCAAATTGCGATGTAATATAGAAATGTGTTTTCGGTGTGACCTTTTCTAACAACTTTATTAAAGTTAATTCCCTCATATTTTGTATCCCAAAAGACAAAATTATTCAAATATAGTACGTTTCATGTTCTCTGCCGAACTTGAATTTATAAATAGATGACAACATTCTTTTTTGTAACAGTAGCCAATAAAGTATAACTAATATATAAAATACATATTATTGCCATTATTTCGAAAAATCTCAGAACGGTTAATTGCATTTTTTATTTGTTTAATAAGATAATTTGTTCGAACGCAGCATAAATAATGATATCTTCTAATACTAAACTGCTGGCCACTCGAACTTACACATAGAGACTTTTAGGCAAAATTTAAAGTTCAATATTTTCAACAGGAATGCAAATTTTTGAACGCGGCTTGCAAATTTTAAGAGCTAGTTTTTTTCGGATTAAGCTGCATGACGTATATTTATCGTAGGACCATAGGTTTATTATATACGGGGTAATCAATGAAGTCATACAAAAAATCGAAAAGTTTGTATGAGTGAAATTTCCGCAAAAAATGTTTTTTGGTCGTTATGCAATATGGTTCGTTACTAAGGTAACATCAATATCTCTAGACGTTTTTGTCAGTTTTTGGATTAAGGCCCTTAGGCCTTGTACACACTACTCAACATAAAATTTGGGTAGCGAAATTTTTAAAATGCTATAACTTGACATTGGATTGACGGTTCTTGATGATTTTTGCGGATTTGGAATCCTTATTTCACGTAGATTTTCTATGGTCTTTAAATTTTGCCTAAAAGTCTCTATGTGTAAGTTCGAGTGGCCAGCAGTTTAGTAGTGGAAAAACAATTATTGTAATTTATTATGGTGGGTTGTCTTTTGCTAATACCCTAGATAAAACACCAATAATTGCGGAATTTTCACGCGTGTTGTTTTTTAAAATACTGTAACACTTGCGAATACAGGTACTTCTATCTTCCAGAATTTAATTAATATCTCTCTTCAGGTTAGTCTATTACTGCTATTGGAAACAACACATTTAGATATTTTAAATTAAATAAGTGTTAAATAACTATCGATTACAAATAAATCTTTTTCTAATTTTGATATATAAAATTACACTTTTCAAGCCTGACGTAAGTGTCAAAACGTTCTACTTTTCATCATCAGTTAAATAATAATAAAAGTTCGTTACTTCACCAGTTAAGAAAAATAATAGTATATTCTCTAATTAGTTTGGAATGAAGCATATTCTGCGTGAGCGGAAGTTTGTCACCCGAGCGAAGCGAGGGGGACGGTCCGCGAGCGCAGAATATGCCATTCCAAACGAATTACAGACTACTTTTCTACGCCTATAATTTAATTAATTATTAATCTTAATTTTTATATGTACAAATGTAACTATGATTACATGAATACTTAATTTTTTATGATTTTTAAACATTTTATTTAAAGAATTTTATTTTTAGATGTTTAAAATTAGAAAAAAATCTTGTATGTAACACATTACGAAAGACCATTTTGTGTAACTCGTGTCATTTTACGGGAAACATCCACTCATTACACAAAATAGAGTCTTTCGTAACTGGTTACATAAATAGCTATTTTTACTGTAATTTATTATTAACTGGTATACATAAATATGTGTAGAAATCGCTTCTGTTTTTCAAAATGTTCTATTCTATAAGTTATGGAACCTTTTTTCCAAATGTTCTTTCTAAATTAATATTGTTATCTGACTGTTTTCCCTGCGAAAAGTTAACAAAAATAACAGTAACTTTTTTTTTAGTACATCCGCTGGAACGAGTTCAGATTCCAGCTCACAACACAAGGATTTTCACGGTTATTTTAATTGAATGATACTTCATATCTTATAAGTAGGAAATTTATCAAATTAACTTAAAATTTCTATTAAATTTCTCTAGCGGCAGTTTCGCAACGTTTAACATTGTTTGGACAAACCAGTTCATAACATTGAGTTTTTAAATTTTCAAGTTTTGTTAATAATGTTAACGATTTTTGTTTTGGTAGCTGCAGTTCCTATGTTTTCTATTATTTTATAGTAAAATAGCTTTCCCATTAGTCCCACGTTTTCAATTCACAATGTCATAATATGATATATGTGAATGGACCAAGGACACTACCCTGAGGGACGCCGGATTTGATAGGATGATATTTTGAAGTTGTGGAAATTAGAATAATAACACGTAGGTACATTAATAAATTACAATCATTATATGTTGATATTTTGCCGCTTCTTATAATTTAACTAGACTCAGCCTCCTTCCTCTGTCTAGTGTTTATAGAAATACTAAACTTAAGTTTAATCATTCCTCTACATTAAATTAAACATAATTATAAGACATTTTTACTCTATGTCGAATATTGAAATGAACCTAACACAGATACGTCTTTCAGTTTAAAACGAACGTTTATAGATGTTTACGTTGCTAGTAAAAGGTTTTTTACACTTTGTTGAAATTCATTACCTGCATAAACAAAAAATATATTAAAATTAGAGAGACTCCTTTGGAAAATATGCTCTTCATGCAGTAAAAATAATGGAGTTAAATTTGTTGCTAGCAAAGTAAGTAACTGAACGTAAAACTTAATGGATTTCTGTTTTAATAAAAGAACTATTTCATTATGTTATAGTGCTCTGGTAACTTTTTGTTACTTTCGACTTTTTCTTCAGTCGTAATTATTTATATCTGTGGGGGCTGAACATTCTGTCAGTGCAGACAGAATGTTTCATAAACAATGTGTCCCACTTTTCATCGAGCCACCCACATCCCTGCCCTCATCCCTCACATCTGATATCCGAATACTTTGAAATTTTGGAGCGAATAACATACTTATAAAAATAATTTTTAGACGTAACCACATTTGATGTTTGTCAGAGGCGTCCGATTATAGGATGGAAAAAGTGGGTCGATTTTCAAGAAAAAAGTATTAGCGGTTCTTTTAGAAAATAACTAGTAAGATTTTCTTAATCAGCACGTTTTTGTACAAGATTACATCGTAGTGGGTTCAAAGGTGTTTGAGATAGGGGTCGTCAAAAAAACTATTTTTTTTCTAAAAATAATCTGGAAAACGAATTCTCAACTGAAAAAAATTTATTCTTCGTTTTTTGTTTAGAACACCGTATTGTATAGTCGGGCTCACCAATGTTTGCGGCTGACTTATTACTTACAGAAGATATTACGGACATGCACGCTGTAATACTAAATATCTCATATGCACATTTAGTACAGTTTGATCAACTGCACTAAACGTGCAAAGAAGATATTTAGTATTACAGCGTGCATGTGTGTAATATCTTCTGTAAGTAATAAGTCAGCCGCAAACATTGGTGAGCCCGACCTTACTAGCCTCAACTGACTTTATTAAATTAATAAAGTAATTCGTACCTATAACCATTTTTCTAACAAATAATCTCCAATAAAGACCTAAGTAAGCCCTTTTGTTTTTAAGTCTTTATTTATTTATTTATTTATTTATTTATTTTACAATACCCAACAGATAACCAATTACAGGGTAAGGTACAGGATGCCAACAACATATAAAATTACAACGTAACTTACAAACTAAAATATTACAAAAATTATAATATTTACAAGACAAATACTACAGATTATATGTATTAATTTTACCTTAAATTGATATTTCTGATTAGTCTAAATTCAAATTTTCTAATTTAGAGATAAATGTATTTAAAGTACAATTGAAAATGTCTATTTCCTTGCATAATTGATTTCCAAAAGAACAGAATTGATTTATAGGTGATAAGTGAAACATATTTGTTCTAGACCTTGGCAGATAAAACATATCTCCACTGCGACTATTTAATCTCGGTACCTTGTTACGGTTGGAACTGTCAAAATTTAAAATATAACTCTAGTACATTAAAATAAAACAATCTGTTGAAATTTATAACCTATTTATTCAGAAATATCTCACATTTCAGTAAAATATAGCTTATATTAAATTTGATAAAACTTGCACATCACACTGTATACATATCGATGCATCTCAGAAATTGAATCATTATTTAACTTCTATTTAATAATAGTTCCTTAGATTATATCTTCTCATTAGTTTACTTATTGCACTAATACAAGGTTATCAGCTTAGTTCCATAAAGTAATTATGATGTCGAACGTTAAGTAAAAAAGAAAATAAAATGACAGAATAATTGTAATTGTTTCGATTTATCTACGAGTAGACTTGGGTGTCACAAAGAAGGCATATGGAATTTGAATATCATAATAGGTTGTTGCTTGGTTACTGTAAAAGGTGACACAGGTATTCGGTAGGCATAATTATTGCTGTACGAGTATACTAGAAACATTTCTTAATTTTCACATCTTGTTTTCTTATTTTACAGACAGTTGTACTTTGTAATTGTAATGCCTTTAAACAAGTATAAGCCATATCAATTCTCCAAGTATCTGAAATATAAAACAGTAATTAACTTTTGTTGCCGGAAATAAATAACTGCTTTTAACCTAACAATTAATACTATATTTTAACTAAAATAACTTGATTAGAATACTTACCACATAAATCCTAGTTAAGCTAGAGAACAACTGGCTTTCATATAAGTTATTAAGTATTATTTTTATATTTGTTTATCCATAGCATAATTAACAATTCTGCGAAAACAGAAATCAGATGTTAGTAAATTCCATAGTGTTGTTGCCAACTTAACGCCATGAAACATTTAGCTGATACGTTCGAACTTACTTGCTCCGAACACACACTTCTTAAATAAACCCGATTAAGTCTTGTGATAGATTTTCGTTTCAATTATGACATGTATCGATAGTATTTAAATATGTTTTGTCGAGGAGTATCTCCACTCGAAATATTGTTGCAAGTGGGGTGATCTGGAGGCTAATCACTTCCAAGCATTTTAAGCCTTTGTTTTGAATTTTTCTTTGTGGATTAAATCCTTTCACAAGTGTGACAGTTTAGGGTATACTGTTCACTAGGTGTTCCAAGCCACATAAAATTAGGTAATATTAGTTTTAGTTAAATTTTCTTCTTCTTCTTAGTAATCTGTCTCGAAAAGTGGTAACGCTTGCTAGTTGTCTATTGTCATCATGGGCTTAATTTTGCAGGTATTAATGCAGAGGCTTCTTCTGCAAATCAAGATAGCGCACTTTAGTACTTGGTGTGATTACCTTTCATCTGAGATCCACCACATGACAGGCTTAGCGAATTGGTAGCATATTTTAACGATCTTCTTTAGATAGATTACTCTCTTTTAGAGTTAGTAGTTATCGGTTCTTTTGTGAATCAAATGCACTTAACCGTTCGGAGTAGTTCCGAGGTGAATTGAATGCGCTTAGTAGAATTGCGCAGATTCCTTTTGTAAATATTCTTCTCGCCCCTTTTGTTCGAGAGCCGTGACACGACAAGGTTGTTTTTGACCTAGGGCAACTTAACCTCTAGTGTGGTATCCTGAAGAATGTTGTAGTTATTTCCGCTTGTATCACGATAAAGTGAAATCATCGAAGATTTGTATTATGGAAGATTGATTCTTTAAAGGATTTTATTAAATGCTGTTATAGTATTTTTATACAGCGAAATGCTGGATTGACTCCACACGTGGTTAATCAACTTAACTTGTTCCCCAAACCCCAAGAGGGTAAGTTATTGGTTCTTATTATGTTTCACATTTTTGATAAGCATAGATTATAAGGTTATATTATAAATTATAGGTTTTTCTGGATGGGTATTTTCTTTTTCGAATATTGGATTATTATTCCTGATTCTGAAGTAATGTAGGCAGTTTGTCGTGATCATCTAGTTTAGCAGCAGAAAGGTTCTTCGTTCTATGGAGAATAGGATTGTGAACATCTCACCGCTTCCTTTATGATACTGGTGACGTCTTAGTCTTTCCCTAAAGTAAGGCGTTCCCTCGTCACACCTTCATGTACCTTTGACTCCTTGTACGAGGACTGGTTTTGCTTTGGATATGGGTACGAGCGTTGCCAAATTACCTATACATTTGGATGATCAGATAAGTGTTACTTCATATGTAAAATATATTGTTTATGACCGATAGATCTTGTATATGCACAAAAATTGGTTTTGGTAATCGGTTAAATTAATCTTTCTTTTTTTTAATATTTTGATTAAATAAATTTTCCCATTGAATAGTAATTTAAGTAAATAATGTTTTAATAAATACGGCTATATATAAAATTAATATATAAAATTAATTTAGTAATTAAGGATGTGTAAGCTTAATGCAATTGCAATGGGTACCTTTACAAATATGCCTGTTATATTTCATTTATTTTAAGAGCTCGAAGCGCTATAATAATATCTTATATGATTGAACATTTTTTTTTTTTTTAATCAAACAAATATTTATTATATAAATATTTCTTTTTTTAAATGCTTTATTAAATAATAATGTCGACTTGATTGTTCTCTTTTATTTCTCTACGAGTGTCCTACCTATTTATCGGTAATGTATTAATATAATTTTCCATAAACTAGATATACTGATTATAACAACTTATTTAGGGTCTCATCTTAAGCAGTACAACTTGGCACGAGTCTCTGGACTCGAAAGAACCTACCCTGAGATATGTCATCCGACTGGCTAGGTGAAAACGTTACATTATGATGACGTGGCAACCTTAAATGGTAATAAAGAAAGCAAGTACATATTGTCAACAAGGTTGTTTAACATTTTAAATAGAAATATAGCACTTGATCGAAATCTTCTATTATCTAGGGTTTTGTATGAATAAAAACTTAATAAATACGTATACTGGGCAAAATTATCATATATACCAGTTTCCTTGAATTTCAAATATTTTAAAAATTTTTTCTGAACTCTCTCCACACTATCGATGTGTGCACTGTAATAAGGTGCCCATACTGCAATATTCAAGATTAGATCTGACCATACTATTATATAATATCTTAATGGCAGTAATGTCAACAAATTCTTGGGTATTTCTGACTAGAAATCCAAATTTCTTTAAACTATTTTTTATCATCACATCAATATGGTAAGTAAATGATAAGTGACCGTCAATATAGACGCCCAAATCCTTAATTTTTTCTACTCTATTTATGATATTGCCATTCATATTATAATCAAAGTTTATACGATTTTTTTTCTGTGATATGGTTAAGATTGCACATTTAGAAAAATTAAGCTGCAATTTGTTTTCACTACACCATTTCACTACACTATCAATATCAGCCTGTAAACTGACACAATCTTGAAGACAAGTAATTTCCATAAAGAATTTTAAGTCATCCGCAAAAAGCAATTTTTTGGCATGTTCGATAACTTCAGATAAGTCATTCACAAATAGCAAAAACAACAGAGGACCCAGATTAGATCCTTGTGGTACTCCAGATGTTGGTATGAAGGTATCCGAACAAAAACCGTTTATTTTAACGATCATTTTCCTATTGGTTAAATATGAGATGAGTAGGTTCACTATTGTATCACTGATATCAAAAGATTTTAATTTGGAAACGAGTAGGTAATGATCCAATTTGTCAAAGGCCTTTGACATATCAGTATAGATCGCATCTAACTGACTATTTCTGTTTATCACTTCTCTACCATCTTGGACTAAATTCAATAAATTCGTTACTGTCGATCGGCGAGGCAAAAAGCCATGTTGTGCTTCAGTAATTGTTAGTTTGACATCTTCAAAAATAAACTCATGTAGAATAATTTCGAACACCTTAGATACCGCATTTAGAACTGCCACTGGTCTATAGTTATTAATTAAGTTTCTCTGACCAGATTTAAATATAGGTGTCAGTCTACATTCTTTCCATGAATCTGGATACACGCCACTTTTCAGACTTAAATTAAATAAAAATGCAAGCGGTGCAGCGAGGGCATCTGCACAGCCCTTTATTACATAAGGAGGTATGTCGTCGGTACCAGCTGATTTGCTTGATTTTAATTTTTTTATAGCATGTTTTACATTTTCTGTTGTTATTATGATGTCAATATTCGTATTACTATTAGATAAGAACTTATTTTCTAATGTTTCAGGTTGGTATACCGATTGAAAATGATCAGCAAATGCATTCACAATCTCGTTGCCTGTTTTAAATTCAAGAGTGTCTAATTTCATCTTTTGAGGAATATTGCTATTCTCTTTTTTAGATTTGATAAAATTCCAGAAATTTTTAGGATCGTCAATGATTGTCTGCTGTACATGTAGGATATAGTTGTTATATGCACACTTAATTTCCGACTTAACAATATTTCTTATTTTTTCAAATTCATTTTTATAATATGTGTTATTTGTACGTTTAAATTTTTTCCTAAATTTTTCTTTCTCCTTAACTTTTTTAATTATGCTTCTGTTATACCAGCTTGGATATTTATTAGTAACTTTTAACTGCTTAGGCACACATAAGTCCAATATTTCGTAAAACTTATCATTAAAATTATGCACCGCACTATCAATATCCTCAGATTCATATATAAATTTCCAGTCAGTTACCATGAACACATGATATAGTGTGAGAAAATCTGCTTTTTTGAAGTTGTAGATATATTCCTTGGCAACAGGACATAGTTTAGGAATAGTCGCGTTATTAATTTCTATATTTAGTGAAGGGTGGTAACCGTCTTCTCTTGTAAAAGGCGTTTGACACCTATTTACAGTGGTGTCGATATTGGATATAACAAGGTCTAAAACTGCCTGATTCTGATTTAATACGTTGTTATATTGAAAAAAATGTCCGTATTCCATAAACAAATGAGTAGCTTTTTTTATAGAACTCTCAGAATCATCGTTTATGAAATCAGGAATGTTAAAGTCGCCTAATAAAATAATTTTAGCATTGTTAACGATCAATGATTCCAATGACTGAAATATTGAATCGTAAATTGTTAAATTGCTTCCCGGTGGTATATATACACAACAGATGTAGAAATGGTTTACTGCGTTTATTTTTAAACAGACACCCTCGATGATATCATCGAAAATAGGTAACGTTTCACAGTTTATCGAATTTAACACCCCTATAAGGACGCCTCCCCCTCTCTCTTTCTTGGCTAAAACTGTATCCCTATCCTTTCTATAGACATTATAATTTAAACTAAAAAATTCCGAGCTATTGACTGACTCATTTAACCATGTTTCAGTTAACGCTATAAATTCATATTCTTCTAACAGAGTACTTTCAAAGAATTCCTTACGTTTCGATCTCAATCCTCTTATATTTTGATAATATAAACTTAAATTGTTTAGCGCGCAAGACTTGTTTTCGTTACCAATATCAATTAGCTATTCACCATAGTCGGTTTTAGCTTTCAGGTCTTCAATGATTTTTACGTAACATGGACAATTTTTACTGTTTGATGCATGTTTTATATCCAAATTAAACTTACTAGACTTATTATACCTAATACAGTTAGCACATTTTTCAGCATCTGAAGTGCATACCCTTGAATCGTGCCCTTCAGCACATATTATACATACTGGATTATTTTTACAATCATTCTGTAAATGCCCATAAGAAGCACACTTCTTACACCTTTTAACATGAAAAGAATCTCTAACATTACATTTTAACCAACCTACAAATAACCCATTTTGTTCTAATATATATTTCCTAGTACAGCAATCCACCATGATTACCACATTCGTGCTATGATCATCGTCAAATTTTCTGACTATTCTAAGCATGAAGTTATCGATTTTATCATTTATTTTATTGTGTTTAATTATATCATCTACAAGTTTCTTATTATCTTCTGGTATGTCTTTTTTATCTACTCCGTAAATAACAATTTTAGGATACATTTTCTTTGATATTGACAAATCATAATTATCAGCTGGTAACGAGTTTTCAAGATTTTGCTTTAACAAATTTAATGATTCACCTGACTCACAATTAACTACTACACCGCCATTGATTTTTATAGTTTTATTTATATTGATAGATAGATCAGCTGGATTAACTGATCTTCTTAAGTCTGTGAAAATAGTATCCGCGCTTTTTGAGGAATTACGTGCTTTAATAACTAAGCAGTTCTTATAAGAATGTTTAGGCTTACCGAATAATGACATTTTATCTTTGTTACTCGCACCTAGACCGAACTGATGAGGTCCTTCTTTTGCATTATTATTAGCCATTTTGTCCTTGTGAATATTCTTATTATTTGTACCACTTGAACTAATCACTGTTGACACAGACGCGTAGGTTTTTGCAATGTTTATATTTTCTGATTTGTCTGAACTACTGTTTTTACTGCTCACCGGGTCGTCTGTTATCTCTACACTTCTTTGGTGGTTACTGTTTTTACTGCAACATAGTTTAAACCCTGTGGACGAACTGGATAAATTTTTAATTATTGCATTTGCCTTGTCTTCTAAATTTGTGATTACACTGTTAATTCTTTTCCCAAGAGCATTGTTAAAGAACGTTTCAAATTTTGCCATAATAATATTGACCTTTAGGTCGTTACAGGCATCACATAACCATTTTATATTTTCTATGGAACTTATTGATTTATATAACGTTTTCTTGATATTAACACATTCAATATGAAAAGCTTTCTCACATAAACCACTACACACAATATAATTCTCTTCGGAATTCAGATTTTCACTACATTTTTCACAGCACATACTATCTGGTGTGTCTACGTCGCTCGCCATGTTAACATATTATTGGAGATTATCTGATAGAAAAATGGTAGGTATGTACGAATTAAAATTTTTGCCTTATTAAATAAATAATTATTTTGTTGTGAAATCAATTCAAACCAATACAATACTCTGAAAAAAATTGAAGAACACATTTGTGTCATTGTGTCAATTTATACTCTTGCGTAAGGATTTTCGCTCTTCGGCCTGTACTTATAGTTGAGACAAACGCCAAAAGTAATTCAAGAAAAACAGATATTGAATTTCAGAAAAATTCACAATGGAATCGATGTTTTTAAGATCTGTACCAATGTTTAGCTTTATGCGAATATTTCCGAGTTATGGATTTTTTTGCCTATTTATACTGGATAAGGACTCTCTTCTCTGAAGAGCATAATAGTGATTTTTTTTTAATTTCTTGTAAACAATTTTTTTTACCAGGAGGACAACATAGAAGAAAATTTTAATAGTTTCAGTATTCTTTTTCATTGCACGTAATTTTTTAATTTTTTAATGAAATCAGCTTATAGAAAATATACTCTTGGTTAAGTTAGTAACCACAAGACTTTCTCGACGATGGCAGCGTTTTAATTCCTTAGTATTTTAATTTAATATTATCAAAAAATTCACACTATTATTACAGACCTTGAAAAAGAAACATAATGCAGTTAATTGATATAATTCAATCAGTTTCAATTTTTTTGGAATCTGTGCCACTAGCTTGGATTTTTTACTCCACTAAACACCCATTTTTTATTAATATTAACCTTGTACTCTTTAAACACTACATAATTTCTTAACACAATTTGTGTCAATTGGTAAACTAATTACAAACCTACCGGTCACAAAAAAACTTTGTTTTTTAAATTCCACTTTTCTTATCTTGAGTTTTTGTTGTTTATTTTTGTTGTTTATTTTTTTAGTTTATTTTTATATACAACTCGGGAGCGCAACGGGATAGAGCTTGAGTGACGGCATGTCTCTGGTCACACTACCTATCGTGACTGGGTTCGAACCCCAGCACCAGCAATGACAATGTCGGTGGGTATGGACGTTTGTCTGCGTTTTCCAATGTATGTGTAACCTCCTTTCGGACAGCTTGGCTTTGAATTTGGAGGTTGTCTAATTTCTGTGGTGTGTTTATTATTATTCAGCTTCTTATTTTTTCTTAGGTTTTTTCTTCCATTAATTTTAATTTATTAAACATCAAAAGGGGGGAATAACGATTATTAAAAAATTTTTTTATAAAGTCATGTTTATTCTATTATACTACACGTTGGTTGACGTTTCGCCCATGATCACGGGCTTTTTCAAAACACTTTACATTTTTAAGTACATTACTAAAAGAGAAACAAAAAACAAATTAAACATTTTTAGTCTGAAATTACAAGGTTATATAGACACATTAATGATCAAAAGTTGGCAAACATACATACCTAAAACAGGAAAATCGATAACAATAGTTAAAATATTAAATTTTATTAAACTTTTATAATAACAGTGGAGACAGTTAAAACGTGGTTGTGGCCATTCCACCATTTTGGACCAACAAAACGAAAAAACGCAAAGGAGACATGAACAGCATTGAAATATTAAGAAAACTTAGTCGGTAAAATAGTGTGCGATAATAGTAGATAACTATACTAGTAAAAATTTAGATATGTATTGATTTGAGTAATAAACTATTATGCCAGTAGATGGCGTATTGAAAATATATAATATAATATATAGTTATTATTTGTTTTGGTAATAATAAATTAGTAATAAAATTAGTTTTTAGAAATAGGAACTATGGTTGTAATCATCTGTCAATTATATTATGTTATGATAAATTTGGCTTAAATATTTTATATCAGATCTGTCGTTAATAGAATTCTTATTTTTTTTGATATGGATCATTTCTTTAATTGTTCTTTTATGGTAGTTACTTTCAAATGTTAAAATTGTAGTGTTGTTATAATTAGCGGTATGTTTTAATTGAGTTAAATGTTTGTTTAATGCTGTGGTACTATTTTTTGTGTATTTATGGCCTTTTATACGGTTTTCTAATAATTGTGAGGTAATACCAATATAAACTCCATTGCAGTCGTTACATGGAATACTGTATACTAAATTTAAATTTTTCAGTAAAGGTGTTTGACTTTTTAGGGGGGTATAAAGTTGGTTAAGTAGGTTATGACCTTTGTAAGCGGTATTAATGTTATGTTTTGCTAGAATATTTGTTATTTTTTCTGATAGGTCTTGGACATATGGAAAAAATTGTATCTCAATTCCATATGTCCAAAACATATGGAATTGAGATACAATTTTTGTTTTTGAATTAAATTGAACTGAATTTTAATTGCAAAATTTAAATAAATTTGCTAGATTTTCAAAATAACGTTTTCCTTAACAAATTGTACGTAATAAAGGTACTTCTATTCGCATACATGCAAAGGATGTTCTCTTTCAAATGACGCTATCAATGGTAGTTGCTTTTTTAAAAAAATCATTCATTGCGTTATAAATTTTACAAATGTTTATTACTAATTTAGGTATTCGCATTTACAGTAAACCGACCTGTGTGTGCAAATGTATGGCCAACGTGAATCAAAATTTTTTTTATTATTATTATTAATATTATGAGAAATGGTCTGTCTTTAATATAAATTTAGACGTATTTTTTATTTCTCTGATGACTAAATTTCACTTCCACTAGCTACTAATTTAACTAAAGAATGTTGTATATTAGCAAATTAAGACATTGTAGTTTTACTTCTATTTAATTTAAACTTACTATCAGCAAGTACAAATCTCATTTGTGTCATAGATACCTGCCCGTAGTATAATGGAATAACACAATATACTACTCAAAAGATTTACAGAGATTACAAGCTACAGAAACTGGGCCAGATGGAATTGTGGTTTGATGTAATAGTTTCTATTTCGCTGAATATTCCTTGAAGTTCAAATGTTCCCTTCTTTAATACAATTATTAGGATAAACACTTGACCTAAAGACTTCCTTGCTCTAATCACTTATTTTCAGAAAAAGCTTTTCTGTTTCTTTCGTTAATCTACTTCTTTGCGTAAGCATACCATTTTACGACTTCACGACGTAAATATGCGAGTTATAATCTTTTTAGTTTGTTACCTTATACGGTATATTACCTTTGCTAAACATATTCCACCCATACACATACACATAAATCTGACAGTCAAACATTTAGGTACATACTTATTGTAATAATTTACATTAAATAAATATAAAATCCCAAATTAAAATCTACGGAATAGATTTATCTGCACATCACTAGACCTAGGCTCGGTATGTTTTATCACATTAGAGGACCGAGTTTATTAGCAAAGCTGACATTCGTATTTTTAAGTCAGAGATTGAAGGATTTATTACTACTTGTCAAGATGGTGTTACTAGCACTGATTTTCGTATATGAGATCCTATTTATGCTAAAATAATTCACGCATATACTTCCTTCCGTATCTGTGAAAAGCCGGTGTCAAGGGCGAGAAAATATTTCTCTGAAGTTACTCCGACTAACCGTCAAAAGACACCTAATAAAATCCTTCTCAGCTATCACGCCAAAGTAATATGTCATCGACTTTTCAATACCTGTATGAATACCAAGTTTCTCGTTCTACTGTTTACTTAAGATACACAGAATCTATAGTCTCTGATCTTTCCGCCGGATGTAAAGGGTGTCGCAAGCAATCGCTGAGCACTCTGCTCTCCAGCTCCGAGCAGCTTAAATAATTAATAATACATATAAATAAGTTTCTAAGTTTGAAATTATGCTAACGCTACGATGAGTAATTTGAGCTGAGAATTATTCACAGTATACTATAATCGGGCATAATAAAAAATTTTTTAGGTAATAAAAAGTAATAATAATTGTCATTGGAAACCGACAGATCTGGAAAGACAACAAAAGTAACAAAAGCAACAAAAACACCAATTGATTATGAAAAAAAGATGGAAATTTGTATTATTATATCTACTCGTGTAAAGAGTAAGTAAAAGCCGGAAATATATTATAAATATATATAAATTTGTTTATTTAAAAATTTAATTAAATTTATCATAATAAGTATATAACATTAAAAATTACTCTTTTTTCTTCGCTTGGTACGTATTGCTTATAAATAACTTTATAATTTAGATAGGATTCGTGGGGTCAAATACAAATAAATAAGAAACTAGCTAGCTGCACCAGTTTGTGTTATAAAATAGTGTATCTATAGATTGCCATGACAATAGCTGACGAAATATTTCTGATAATTTCTGACAGTTTTTCATTTTTGTTTCATGGCAACCTATTTTCTATATGAGGTACTGGTTTGCATAATATTTCCTAAATGAATAGAGCAAATGTTGACATATTATAGGTTTTTGGAATCAGAGGAAAAAGATCTTTCAAAATATGCAAAAATGTACAGGGTGTTCCATTTAAAGAAACATAAGTAGGTGGTGTCTTTTTCTCTACTTTCTGACGTCCATTTCGTTTAACTTTTCCTCACTAATAGATAGTTCACACTAAAATCTACAATTTTTATTTTTATACTTTTTTCATATCTCTAAAAATAAAGGCTGTAAGTAGGTGTCAAAATATATGGAACTACCCCGTACATCTTAAAGATGATGATAGCTATTTTTTTTTTTTAATTATTTAAACGTGATTAATTATCTTTAAGGTTAGTCGGTATTCTTAGATAAAAAGAAAAATAAACTTAAAATTTTCATTAAGTCTACGTTTCGACAATTATTTATTGGCTTTTTCAGGAGTAATGAGGTATTTGATTTTCTGCCAAAATAGTCATATTATCTATTTATAAAAACGTAACTTATAATAGGATTATTTAATTTACTAGTAATTAAATGGAAATCAATTATTACGAAAATATTAATCTGTCTTCAGTGTAGACAAACACAGAAATGAATATAAATTTATCCAAGAACACCGACTAATAACCTTAAAGACAGACAATTGTGGATACGAAACTTCTAGTAAGTAGTGATTAATTATGTCGGGTATGTACTCGTATATGATAATAATAATAATGCATTATATACGTATCTTGTAATAATATTCTACTAGCTTTCATTAGCACTTTACCTGGATAAAACGGCCTAAGTAGTTCGCTATACAGATAAGTATTATTTTGTGAGTGAAGAATAATTCTTCCTGACAAATTATCGCTCACAGTGATTGTGAAAATTTTTAGTTACAATTGATCAGGCGATCAAACAGTCTTGATACCATTCCCATCTGAGAGTTTTTTTATAATTAGGTATATTTCATTAATGTGACTTTGGTAATTGTCGAACATATAGGATTGGGTAATTATAAGTAATTAGAAGAATTTCACGAGTATTTCGATTCATTTTAAAAAATTTCAAACGTATGGTACATTTTTCATAAAGTAAGCTAACAATTAATGGAAAATTTTAATTTAAAAAACACCCTGTATCAATTTAAATATATACTCATATACGTCTTGAGTTTAAAGGTATTAAATAACAAAGCATTCTGTTCACGTTTACAAGATTTTCATATTTCTAGTTTTAATTAATAATATCTACCAAATTGAAATTAATGAAAGGCTTACAGCTTATCATTTATTAATCCTTTCGTTCAAACTAAATGATTTATATTTCTTATACAACTTATACAATAAAGGAAGTGATTTATTTCCTTAATTAGAGGCACAGCCATTAATGGCAGAAAATAATATTTCTCAATAATAGTTTTAATGATGCCTAATCTACCACTGTCCATATCTAGAAATAGCTAGTCACCTAATAGGCTTCAACTGTCTTTATTTTAATATACCCGTCTTTTCGAAATATTTGAAGACGTTCATCGATTAGGAAAATAAATGACGTCCTATGTTTAATAAATTATTGCTGCTCTTGTGCTAAATTAATTAATTATGTATCTACATATTTACACTTTTATAACATTAGATGATTTCTTTGAAAATGTTGTTATTCAACTTTTGTATTTGTTTACAGATTCGAAATTAAGAAAAAAACCTTGGATCACTATTTAATTTTTAACTATAGTTGACTTATAAAAAAATGCAACATTCCCCAAATACGTACGTACCTATGAATCCGTAGAAGTAAATTAAAAAAAAATCATCGAAGTAAAATATGGAAATTGGATAAATATATTTCGCATGCCTACCATTATTATTCATTTTAATAATATCAAATAGTTTCGTTTTAGCAGGATTGGTCGATTAGATGAATTTGACTCAAAAATGGGTTTCAGGAAATGATTAAATATTACATGGCACACAAGATCAATATTCGCTGTAATGTAAAAATCAAATTATGGATTGCCTTTAATGCAAGCATAGAAGTTTGTTTATAGTGACATATCTGCATCATATACATAGAGCATATTATATTATTTAACGACGGAAATAGATTGATTTTAGATAGGTTTCTATTCGATGTATGTCAACAAATATATTTAATGATTATCATTTATTATTCATTTACGGTTCACTTTGTTTCCATTTCTCGAAAATGGGATACGATTTAATATTTAATTGTTTGCACACATATATTTAGCTTATTGATTATTATCATTTAATAATACACTTTAATATTCAATGTTTACATTTAGTTAGAAGTTTTGTTTTAAAAATAAGTAAGTACCCATCATTTTTATTATCATTACAGTTTTAAAATCAAATCAAGTTTACAGTTCGCAAAAAAATCGTAAATCTGATTATTCCATAATTTTTA
The DNA here is from genome assembly GCA_963680705.1 of Rhagium mordax. NCBI lineage: Eukaryota > Metazoa > Arthropoda > Insecta > Coleoptera > Cerambycidae > Rhagium > Rhagium mordax. Next base: position 77,311,927 of record OY796657.1, read on the forward strand.
TATTTTTTAAATGCCCTGTAAGATTAAATGAATATTGATTGACATATGGCTATAGTTAACAATACCTATGCGTAAGAAAGTGACGAATAAAAATATCCCATTAAACAGTGGAAAGTTGCAGGTCAGTAATGAGAAAAATGTGATTTATACAAAAAAATCGCTGTATTTTTTTAAATCTTGCAGATTTTGAAAAAGCGACCGAATTGGTTTTTAAAAATAGTCAGTAGATTACTACTATATCAATTTTAAAACCGCTATTGTAAATTCTCGGTGTCAATGAAATTTTCCATTTTTGGACGGGTTTTGCATTAGGCGCTGTATACAATATTTATTGCAAATGTTTATTCTAACAGACAAAACCGCTTATTGTCAATAAAATTTGCAGCAAAATGCCGAAAACCGCAACTCCATAATATTCAACCCTGTAGAGATATCTTATTCCAAAATTTGAAGAAAAAATCCAAATATGCAGTTCAATTGTTCAGTAGTTTAGAATGTTAAATAGGATTTCAGGAAACAACTACTCAGCAGGTAAACGCTCAGACCTGCATTGGATTACACCTGCACGTCCTCTTTGGTAGCCAAGATTATTTGCCAATTCCTTACCAGACACAGATTGGTTTTGAAATTATTATGTTCGCATCAGTATGCCATGGGTGGTTGAAAAGACAAATAGCAATGACAAATCAAACTAGTCTAAAGCAGACTAAGCAAAACAGACGTGGGTGAGGCATTATTTATTTATTATGACGACATTTAAGGTTTTTTCACAGCCAATCTGCCACTAAGTGTCGAATTCCATTCGTTTCTGTAATAATTATCAAATATCTCAAAATTGGAGGGATTTAGGTATAGGGAATGCTAACACTAATCGAAAGAGAATTAAATATTGCATCGAATAGCATTATGAAACAAAGAGTTTTCTGTTTAAAATAAGCGAGTCATTGAACTTTGAATGACCGGCCTTTTTTCGACGCCATGTATAACTGTCCATAAATTTCGCATATTGCCGATATACATTTTGTTATTACTCATCTAAAATTTGAGCCCTCTAGATTAAGAACTAAAGCAGGTAGAACCGATTAAGTTTAAGTACGTTTCCCAAAATTTGTGGAAAAGAAATATCTCGAAAACTATTAAGTTTAAGATTAGGGTATACATTAAGACTTACACTAAATTTTAATGTAGAATCCAAAAATGAAATAAAAAATAGTACATTCCATTTGAATTAAGTGAGTTGATGTCAACTTCCGGTGGAACCGGAAGTCCCATCTCAACAAAAATATTTTTAATCGCTAGAATATTGTGAGTAACCCCCGTATTAAAATTTTCAAACTTCCAGTATACGTAGAAACTGATAATAGAAGGTCTTCGTGGCACACCCTGTATATCATATTGTCTCATTCTAAAGTGTCCTGGAGACAAATAAATGTATTTAATATTATTATTAAAGCTAGTTTAAAATTGTCTAAAATTAATATCTAATATTTACCTAATATAATATGTCGCGTCGTTGAGAAATGATGTAAATTATTTTATTTTTTACAGGTATCCTGGATTCGCCACAGAGATTTACACTTGTTAACTGTGAATCGTTTTACCTATACCTCTGATCAGAGATTCATTAGCATCCACAATCCTATGACAGAGGACTGGACGTTACAAATCCGATACCCCCAACGACGGGATAGTGGCGTCTACGAGTGTCAAGTGGGGACCACACCGCCTATTGGACATTCCATGATTCTGTCTGTAGTGGGTAAGTAGATATACTTCAACAAAATGAATTTGGACATTGCAGCTAATTTGATCGATAATGTATAAGATTAAATGTATGTCTTATTACAAATTTAACAGTATGTTAACCTTCTCGGCATTTAAGGAGACAAACCTTTTTATTTCTATTTCCACTTACATTATTTTCTATACAATCCCTCATATCCCTAAATAGATCTAGTATGAGAGTGGGCTATATATTCCGGTAATATAACGGACACATTTGAGTATATTTTAATTAATTTCATCTTAAAAAAAAATTATTCTAGGTTACGGTCAGGAGTCAAATGCTCGAGCCAAGGCTGGCTCAAGAGCAGTCAGTTAAATTTCGTTTCAAAGTAACTTACTAACAAATTTCCGTAATAGGTACAGTGATTTGTGACAGGATGACATGATTATTCAGAGCTTACCAAATATCTTATGTTAGATACAAAATAATTCTTTGAAACCTTCATTCAACTTTGTACGTACAGGTCATCTTTCTATACACTAGAATTTCATGAGCTATGATGGATAGATGCTAGTTTTGTACGGAGAAAACTTTTCAATTTAGTCCAATGTTTTACAATATTTAAAATTAATAAGTCAATAAAACATATTTTATTTTAAAGGTTAAAGGTACGTAAGATCATAGCCTTGCTCCTCACTTTTGTTTCTTTTGCACATTAATGATTACAAAAAATACACAATAGACACGATCAGTAAGTATACTTAAAAAAATGGAGAACTCTTGGTGATCCAGAAGGTACATTAACGTAACTAAAACTTAATGGATCCTGGATTTTCAGCTTAAATGGAGCAAATTGTGGTATATTAATGTTTTTTTATAAAAAAATTCCTTTTTATTGCAGAAAAATTGTGTAGAAATGTGTTTTCTGCAAATTAACAATACCATGAAAAATCTTTTTTCAATTTACGTTTTACAATATCTTTTCAGTCTCCGTTCTGTTGTTCCACAAATCTTTTTCATAAAATTTAATTATCTTTTTTTCCTAGATCTTCAAGATCTAGTCCTAATCCTAATTCAACACCTCACTATATACGTATCTAATTCATACTTAATTCAATTTTTATGCCGGCTGCTATTTATGCTGTGCTCTTATTTTATTAAGTGAAAGTTATAAAAATTATCAATGGAAGAAAGTTTTTTTATTATTAAAATTTAATGCACCTATAACCCTACGATATTTATTTTGTTTTCTATGTTCATATTTTATTAATTGTATTTGAGTTAAATTATATTAGTCTTTTACTTTTATTATACAAAAAACACTTATATTTAAAAAAATGTTATACCTAATATTTTTCCCATATAACTACTCCGATTTATAGCCGTCAATGTCAATTTACAGTGACAGTATTTATTGATGTTCCAGTTTCTCCAGAATTTACCATAGGCATGGAATATTATTTATCACTACAGACGTCAAATTTAAATTTATGTCGATTGTTTTCATTTTCGCAACAGGAATACGCAGGATTGCTCGGTTAGTGTATTAAAATTCTGAATTATTAAGGATTTACCATACCAGATCTGCATTTTTCCTAATATAATTTTTATCAGAAAACGTAATTAAAACATAAAATGATAAATTAATTTGAAAACATATTTCACGTAAGTAAATTTTCCTGGAATTACATTGAAATTTAATGGTATGCTTAATAAGCGCAAGACATCACTCTTTGTTCTATATTAGTCTTTCTACGGGTTTTCTGTAATGGTATTTCACCTAGCAATAATAAGCACATTTTTATGGTCATTTTATTTTTTTTCTAATTTGTGAAGCCGCATTCAGGATCATCTTGCAGTTATTTTGTCTTCCAAAATTAAATAATCGTTTGGCTGGCACAATTTCAAGCTTTGAGAGGCCACTTAAACCATCAGGTATATTGACCGGCAACCTTTACTTTCTTTATGAAATTGAAACCAAATTAGATTATAACTCAATCTTGAAACCCTTGAATCAGATGTACTAGAATTAGAATTAGCAACATATTTTCATTGAGGTAAATTTACTAAATTTAGAAATTGGTTTTACAAACTTAACGAAACCTATAACTCAATTGATTTATCTTGAATATAATAAATTCCATATTAGCGAAAAAACTGTATCAAGAAAGCACTATAATGGTAACGATAACAAAACATGTAAATAATTCAATCTTAGCAGCGTTAGAAACCTCCTCACATTTTATTAAAAAAAAGGTAACAGCAGTACCTAATGGTAAAGTATTACAAAAATAAATCCATACCTATAAACTCTTAAAACAAAAGTAGGACCTCTTTTACCATTATAGCGAGATTCATCAAAACGAAAATATGCTGTCTCACGATTTTACTGTAACTTAAACAGTTCAATAACCAATAATATGCAACATGCGTTGTCTGAATTTAACAAGTATTTTATAAGTTCTCTGAAATAACTTACCTCTCTATTCGTAATAGAATTTTTTTAACGTAGGTAAATTGATCCCATGTTGTTCATATTGACAAGAAAAAGAATAATTCTCACAAAATTCCTTTATTATTGTGACCGGTTCCGTGACCAAAATTTGCATCACATTTATTTTTATAAAAATTTCTTGTGTCTGAAGATGTGATGCAAATTTTGGTCACGAAACCGGTCACAATAATAAAGGAATTTTGTGAGAATTATTCTTTTTCTTGTCAATATGAAGAATTTTTTTATTTTGGCTTCTAAAAAACTTAAATAATATTTTCTCCTGGCTAAGAGTAGTGTCCTTGCTTCTCAACCAACCAGCCATTTAGAAGAAAACAAAGATCAATATAATTCATCGATTTCGATCACAAGATCAATGTATGTGAGCGAAACCGGTCAATTATTTTGTGATATGTTGTCCAATATTGTCCAGCAAAATTATTTTACGTTTATAAATGCAAAAACTAAAATTTACTAATTATCTATACTAGTTATAAAAAATACGAGCGAATTACAACCTTCATAAAATGATGACAAATAGCAGGAGCCGATACTGATAAAAATATAATATACATAATAATATAGTATAGGTCGTTTTAATTACTGTATTTCTTATGAATGATTTTGTATGCAAAACGATTGTCCTGTAGTGTAACTTTAACTTATTCCGTATTTTCAAAACAGTTCAAAATAACGGACAGAAAAAATTACATCAATACAGTACTGGCAGACTTGATTTTGTTTACGATCGAATGGATCGAAATTATGATGATTTTTTTATTGAGCCCCAGTGGTGAAATGTGTCTTGTTGAGGATAACCTACTTTATCTGCTGGATAATGTGCCAGAGCAAATATGCTGCTTAACATTAATATGCAAACCATTAGCATTATTGACTGATGTCAATAGCTAGAACAGGAAGCGATGCAGGACTACACCGTGTCCCACGTGGACTAGAATTATTAACACCCTGTATTATGTTTTTTGGACGCACTTTAAGACATTGGTTTACAATAACTCAATTTAAAATACTGAAGCAAAATGTAAAACAGTTCAATAATAAGGAAATTGCATCTTGAGTGGGATGGTCATTTTCAAAAATTACCTTGATTTCTTTAAACAATAATTTTCTTCTTGAATGACCAAAAACGTTTGAAAATTAAACTTTAATTTCCAAGGTTTCATTTGTTTCTCATTTTTGTCAAAAAAGCAATAGGTAATTTTTTTTAGATCATACAGAATATTTAAAAAAATGTACAAAATATGAAACTGATATTATATTCATATTTTGTAGTGACGAAGGTACATGTGGACGTAACTATATCACTAGCACTGCTAACCAAAAGATGTCTTAATATATAAAAATTGTACGACATTTTACGAAAATATTTTTGTGTTTTCTAGATTTTTTCAAAAGAGCAAGCTGATTTTTGAATCTTAAAAATAAAACGTATTAGTTTTATATGAACTTTCTTCTTCTACATTTAATTTTTTCACGTTAGCTTGAACAGTCATCGGTTTATATTATTGTAATATAAATGTGAGCTAAGTCCTTTCTCTAAATATATTTCGAACGTAAGATTTAATTTCTTCCTTAATTCAATTATTATGCGTTAAACAATTTCAAACATTACCGTTCATTTATTCTAATTAACAGTTATTTATTATAGTATTGTATAAACTGTTTGTTATGTATGTTTGCTTTGTATAACCGAGAAACTTCAGTTAATGCATTTGCAGTAATGAATATTAATCGTTTTACCACAGGACAATTCGAATTACACAACTAATAGTTGTCATAGAACTTTAGATGGCTGTGCAAGTATCTTACATGATTAATACTTTCTCTTGTATTTCACTTAATCTAGGTACCTAAATCATAGGATTTAATAATTATCTCCATTTACGGTATGAGAGTAAGAATCTTCTTCATTTCTTTTTTTGTCTACTATTTAAACTTATGATATTCAATTATTTTGTAATGTTTTGTTCAAATATGATTGTAAATTATTATTATTAAATAATAACTATATAATTTTTTAATGCCTTATTTATATTAACGTTCTAGCGGAGTTTAGCATAAGCTAGTCGACGAATTAATGAGGACAGATACATAATACAACAAATACCTGGAACATCATCTGAGATTCAAACTATGCAATTAGCAGCCGCAGTTTTCTCATAATCGTGATCTGGTCTGACCCATACTCCCACCGGGTTATTTCCATTAGGTCATTTTTTTCATTTTTATTTATTTATTAGATTTATTGCAAATATACTGCAGTCCTCGCTGTTCCATTATCCCCCATTTTTCTTCAATAATCAAAACTTACTTCAATAGAGTGGGGTACAATCCATAAATTTTGTACGAAGCATTCATACTCATGAGGAAAGTACTCTTACAATGCAATTCTATTTATAACATTTTGAAAAAACCATGATAACCGTTTGAGAAAAGAGAGAAACTAGAAATTTTTATAGAATTTTGATAAAACAGAAATATCGACGTCAAATCAAATATAGAAAATTTCATGTGTCAATTTATCGATCTGCCTGTTACTAAAATGTATAAGAATCCTTTATCTAATATTTGTCAAATTGGTGCAAAAGAAACCTAATTTCAAAGTTGGAAATTTAGCAGCCAACCACAATTAGTGACACACAACAAAAATTAATTAAAAAACAGGTGTGCATATTACAACCCTGAAATATCGATACTGTTTCGGCTTATATAACGATAAATGGAGTTGGAGCCGTATTGCTGTTACATGTACTTACCTATCAAAAGCTTTTACAAATAAACAATCAAAAAAGTTATTTAAAAAAAAAATGATTTACAAATTCAAAACAAACTTTATGCATTACCATTTGCATGCGAACGATTTTATCAATTCACTTTTGGTGAAACAGCAAAGCATAAACCTGGCCACAAAGCACTTGTACAAATTTTTAAAACCATTACATAGTTACCCTACAAAATACGGTATTATTTAAAACTGATTTTTATGGCAGAGATATCTTTATAAATAAATAATTAAACCACACATTTGCTTACTTAGGTTAAGTTTAAATAAAACAAATGTAAAAAATATCAAATTGAATAGTTAAGCAGAAGATACTGAATTAAAACTGTTCAGTTGGGTTAAAAATGTTTGACCAAAAATTATAAAACTAACGGGCCTTTTAGTAAAAATATACCGCAAATTAAAAATTATATAACACAAGCAAGTGGCCTATTATAAATAATTAATTTATTGTATATTTTTGGAATCAGATATGTAAAACTTTTCTTTCTGTTCTTATTTGGGAACAGGAACAGAAGAACAGAAAGAAAATACAGAAAGATGCCACAAATAACTTTTAGACAATATGTAAAACTTTGTTGATCAATAATTTTTGTCATTTTTGGAATTTTTACACATCATATTTTATCTCAGTTTGATAGCAGTGATCAATATTTAGGGTAATGATTTAGTTTTGAAAATTGAATAGTAAAATTATTAATGCGAAAGTTGACTAATGTGTAAAATACAGGCTACTTTATAGAGTTTTATCACTGGAAAAGGTTCTTGTTAAATATTATTTTCAGTATCCATTTTTGAACAATTTCTAATTTGTCTAAATACGTGTTTGCAGCTGCACCCCATGCAAGGATAACATAAGCCAACTAAGATTCCACCTTTATGAGTAAAGTTGTTTAATTTCAAATATTGGTTTTAAGAGTTTATATTTTAAGAGTAGTCCTGTTAATTTTTTTACGAGATTGTCTACATGTAAAAGTTTCATCGAAAATGAGGATGTAACATTAAGCCTAAGTATTTTACTGATTTTGCTGGCTGGATTGAGAATTCGTTGGAATCACACTTTATAACAAGGGGGTATTATCAAGAATATTAGATTTATAATTAGTGAAGTAGATGTAATTTGTTTTTTAAAATTTATAGTTAATAATATCAAGTCTTTCCCAAAACTTATTTATTTGGCTTATTTATTAGGGGTTATTTTAATTTCTAATTTTGAATCCTTCCCAATTGAAACATTTTGATGCCTTCCCAATTCAAAAGCTTTACCTCAAAAAAAGTATTATCAATTTCTGTCTTGCCAATACATTAATTTTCATTTTTATCCCAATAGTTCTTGTTCGAGCTTTTCTTTGTTTAGCTAAACAAAAATACATAAATTTAACTAAATCATTTAACTTTTTAAGGACTATAATTTCAGTAGTCCAACATTTTACTGCTCATGCTAACTCACCATAATTTTGCATTAATTAATTCAATTGACATAAAGGCCTATTGGATATTCCTTAAGCTCACAAATTCCTCATCCAGCTAAATTAAGGTAAAGTGCCCTTTGTCATAAACAAGCCATTCGAGGTGACCTTTCTAGTATAGTTGCTCACCCGTATACCATCAAGATTAAGAAACTAAGTAGGTAAGAACGCAAAATTGAAATTCAATTTTCTTTTATTACCCAAACTATTAGATTTGCAAGCATTAGGTGGACATACTGTACACAATGTGTGAAATTTGGTTTCTCGGCGAGCAGGTCAATCATATCGTTTTTGAAATACTTGCAGTCGTCAACTTTTACTCTACAAAATATAAATTTCTAGTAATTTGCCATAACAACTACTCATGTTATTAAAATGATTTGACTACCTTGTAAACTACGATAAGCCGAGATAGCATCATGTAACTACATATTAATTAAATCTGTTTCGGATGCATTTAATTAAAATAACTAAGCAAGTAATATGTGCGGTGTTGTAAACGTACAACAGTACACGTGATATGCAAATTAAATTTAAATTATGAGCAGTTCAAATAATTGCATCCAAACTAATAGGTGTGCGTTCTAGGCAAATTGGTCAAAGGTTATGAATGTTCAAAATAAATTTAAGTTATTACCTTTTAATTTAAAGTGAACTCAGTTATTTGAGTCCACTTTAAAATCTTTAAATTATATAATTGGAATTACGGGAGACTACTAGGTTTGCCTATAAACCTTTTGCTAGACGAGGATATTACAATATATGTGATATTGAATATTATCAGATAATGTGAAAGCTTTTAACGTTTTGAGTTTTTGAGATAACTAAGGCGAAATATTTTATTGTGCTAGCTAATATTCGTTTTTGTTTGTCAAACTATTGGCTTCTAACAATACAATTAAAATTTTTAGCCGCACTGATTTTCCTTCATTAATTCGTTCCATAACTTTTCCATTTATATTGCAGTGGCACAGCGAATTTAAAACTTTAATACGAAACAACCGAAATAAATTTTCTTAAAACAAAAACAAGTAAACTACACTTTGTGGTTTCCAACGTGATGCAAAATTAGTAATAAGTTTTGAAGTTTAGTGTGCTTTGATCTGGTATAGTTTAAACTACCAATTATTAACGAAGTTAACTAGTGAATGGAATGTTTGATGCTTCTAACTTCATATTTGAATAGTTTGAATAATAGTTAAATCATCAAACAATGATGGTAGTTAAACCCGAGATAACCATTTAGTACTTATCATTTTTATTGACGACGACTTCGTTTTTTAATAATATCTATAACAAACACTTTATTCTAATTACATAATATTTAATTTTTATTTAATTTCTATGAAATATAGTACATTGTAAGAGAAAGTAGAAAACAGCTTTCAACAATACGAATGTGATAGTTCACTGGAGTGTTTTAAGGCATCCTATCCTTCCTTCCTCCTTATTGCATATTTTTGTTTGTACAATTGAGTTTCGTTATAAGAAAATAATAAATTTGAATTATTAAAATAAAATATCTGAAATTTGTCACTTTGCACATGTTTCCGGATAGTTTTTTGCAAAATATATCTTCTCAAGCTCAATTTGCATTTTACATTTTTGTTGGCATGTGAAAAATGCCTATTTTTAAAATTTATTTGAATCACCTATAGGTCAATTTGTCAAATATTTAGATAGTGAAAATATTTTAATTGTAAGCCAACTAAGATTCCACCTTTATGAGTAAAGTTGTTTAATTTCAAATATTGGTTTTAAGAGTTTATATTTTAAGAGTAGTCCTGTTAATTTTTTTACGAGATTGTCTACATGTAAAAGTTTCATCGAAAATGAGGATGTAACATTAAGCCTAAGTATTTTACTGATTTTGCTGGCTGGATTGAGAATTCGTTGGAATCACACTTTATAACAAGGGGGTATTATCAAGAATATTAGATTTATAATTAGTGAAGTAGATGTAATTTGTTTTTTAAAATTTATAGTTAATAATATCAAGTCTTTCCCAAAACTTATTTATTTGGCTTATTTATTAGGGGTTATTTTAAATTCTAATTTTGAATCCTTCCCAATTGAAACATTTTGATGCCTTCCCAATTCAAAAGCTTTACCTCAAAAAAAGTATTATCAATTTCTGTCTTGCCAATACATTAATTTTCATTTTTATCCCAATAGTTCTTGTTCGAGCTTTTCTTTGTTTAGCTAAACAAAAATACATAAATTTAACTAAATCATTTAACTTTTTAAGGACTATAATTTCAGTAGTCCAACATTTTACTGCTCATGCTAACTCACCATAATTTTGCATTAATTAATTCAATTGACATAAAGGCCTATTGGATATTCCTTAAGCTCACAAATTCCTCATCCAGCTAAATTAAGGTAAAGTGCCCTTTGTCATAAACAAGCCATTCGAGGTGACCTTTCTAGTATAGTTGCTCACCCGTATACCATCAAGATTAAGAAACTAAGTAGGTAAGAACGCAAAATTGAAATTCAATTTTCTTTTATTACCCAAACTATTAGATTTGCAAGCATTAGGTGGACATACTGTACACAATGTGTGAAATTTGGTTTCTCGGCGAGCAGGTCAATCATATCGTTTTTGAAATACTTGCAGTCGTCAACTTTTACTCTACAAAATATAAATTTCTAGTAATTTGCCATAACAACTACTCATGTTATTAAAATGATTTGACTACCTTGTAAACTACGATAAGCCGAGATAGCATCATGTAACTACATATTAATTAAATCTGTTTCGGATGCATTTAATTAAAATAACTAAGCAAGTAATATGTGCGGTGTTGTAAACGTACAACAGTACACGTGATATGCAAATTAAATTTAAATTATGAGCAGTTCAAATAATTGCATCCAAACTAATAGGTGTGCGTTCTAGGCAAATTGGTCAAAGGTTATGAATGTTCAAAATAAATTTAAGTTATTACCTTTTAATTTAAAGTGAACTCAGTTATTTGAGTCCACTTTAAAATCTTTAAATTATATAATTGGAATTACGGGAGACTACTAGGTTTGCCTATAAACCTTTTGCTAGACGAGGATATTACAATATATGTGATATTGAATATTATCAGATAATGTGAAAGCTTTTAACGTTTTGAGTTTTTGAGATAACTAAGGCGAAATATTTTATTGTGCTAGCTAATATTCGTTTTTGTTTGTCAAACTATTGGCTTCTAACAATACAATTAAAATTTTTAGCCGCACTGATTTTCCTTCATTAATTCGTTCCATAACTTTTCCATTTATATTGCAGTGGCACAGCGAATTTAAAACTTTAATACGAAACAACCGAAATAAATTTTCTTAAAACAAAAACAAGTAAACTACACTTTGTGGTTTCCAACGTGATGCAAAATTAGTAATAAGTTTTGAAGTTTAGTGTGCTTTGATCTGGTATAGTTTAAACTACCAATTATTAACGAAGTTAACTAGTGAATGGAATGTTTGATGCTTCTAACTTCATATTTGAATAGTTTGAATAATAGTTAAATCATCAAACAATGATGGTAGTTAAACCCGAGATAACCATTTAGTACTTATCATTTTTATTGACGGCGACTTCGTTTTTTAATAATATCTATAACAAACACTTTATTCTAATTACATAATATTTAATTTTTATTTAATTTCTATGAAATATAGTACATTGTAAGAGAAAGTAGAAAACAGCTTTCAACAATACGAATGTGATAGTTCACTGGAGTGTTTTAAGGCATCCTATCCTTCCTTCCTCCTTATTGCATATTTTTGTTTGTACAATTGAGTTTCGTTATAAGAAAATAATAAATTTGAATTATTAAAATAAAATATCTGAAATTTGTCACTTTGCACATGTTTCCGGATAGTTTTTTGCAAAATATATCTTCTCAAGCTCAATTTGCATTTTACATTTTTGTTGGCATGTGAAAAATGCCTATTTTTAAAATTTATTTGAATCACCTATAAGTCAATTTGTCAAATATTTAGATAGTGAAAATATTTTAATTGTAAACCAATAAAAATTATTATCTATTACCTTTGGGAAATATTTTTAATGGAATGTTGCATTGATAATGTTTCCAATAAACTACTACGCATTTTTTATGCATTAAATATCACGGCAAAGCAGTATAATCGAGATATTATGTTGATATTATTGTACAAATTTCCATTACGATCTTACTTATGAGTTATAAATTAGAGAATTTACCGAGTAAAGGCAATAGTTGTTTAGTTCTATCAATAGTTAATGCATATACCTATAGAGTGGTCGCGATAATTGATGACATTATTCCTTGTTCGTTTCTGGAAGAAATTTTAGTATAAACAAATGATTTAATAACTTATTGTGTGTACTGTGTCTTGGTAAATTTTGTAGGAGGTAAGTTTCTTCTTACAGCTTTAGAGCCAACTTACAGGAATAATGTTTTCATAGGATTTGGAATGCCCTCGTTGATGGGCAGTCCTTGTTTCTCTGCAATATCATGCGTTATTGTTGTAATCTTTATAATATCTGTAAATACAGCAAGATTTTGTTTTAAATACCTACATATATCTTGAAAATGAGATAATTTAGGAAACTTTTCTCGAAGTGGCCAAAATAATTACACATCTAATTATTATGACGTATTTTGAAACCACTCTGTATATTGAAGGCAAAAATTCGATTGCCACTGAAAGATACAAAACATATTTTCAATATGTAGCATGCTTAAACAAGGAAAATAGGTGAACTACATTTTAATTATCGTAATATTGTTTATGTTTAAGTTTTCCCCTAGGACAGGATTAAGTACCTGTATATCCCGGCGACCAAGGGATAAGTAGAAATAACAGTAAAATGACGTAATTATGAAAAGTCTTGTCATTAATTAAAGTTAATATGGCTTAAATTTAAACAGTACCAAATTACGTACCTAATTTAACAAAAACAGTCCGGAGAAATCACAAAGGACCTTTTAATAGATTTGGTCATGCATGCTTGGAAACATTTAAATGGGGAAGCTGACACATTTGGTTCATTTGCATGGTTACAGCCTATTAGTCAGGAAGCACACTTTTATGCCCTGCACCATTAACCTAAAGAGCGCCGCTACCCCTTGAACGACGAGTCTCTCAGTGACACAACTACAGTGTACAGAATGCCAAAAAGTATTCAAATTGTTCTGAAAATATGCAAATGTGAAATCGTTCTCTAAATAAATTATTATTTAGGAAAATTCCGTAAATGCATAAATGAGGACTGAAATAATTACACCACAAGTAAATATTATGCTGTTTACTGTTCTTGCCTAATGGTCATTTTCCCCTATCCTTGATACACCAAGAAGGAAGGAGTGGCTAATTACATTGCCGTAGTTGGTGACTAGGGTTTACCTTTGTATTTGTCTAAAGGGTTACTATTTATATCCATTACCTAATTTAATATTTTTATCACTGAGTCTTTTCTAAATGTTAAATAAATATAATTTTGAATTTATTTAGGCGGTTATTAAGAAAAAGTATCTTACTCACTTCCCAGATATGAATCCTACGCTAATGTTAAACTACAATAAAAAACAAATTAAATAAAGAAATGCTGTTTTGGAAAATTAAGAAAGTACCTATCATAATAAATATTTTCCATTAAATGTTACCGAAGCAATGGGAGTACTTTAGATTTTTTAATATTTGCTATTAAATTTGAATATAATATAAATAATATATAAATTCTACGCAAAGGTATAAATAAAATACAGAGTGAAAAAAAAATATATAAATGGGTCAGTAATTATTTAAATGAATCTATAAATAGCTAAATTTTCATGTAGTTTCTGCAATTATATTGTTAATGGATATAAAACATACCTAGTAAAATGTATATTGCATTTTTAAAATTTTCATTACTTTGTTAAATTATTGAAATTTTTCCTTTAGGATATTCCAATGACACAGTGCGCTTTCGACGGTCCACATAAACGTCTATTTCTACAGCTGTGCACCCTCTTCCAATAACCCGAAATTGAAAGTCAGGATTAGTATAGAAATTTTCAAGGGGATGAAATAGCTTTTAACAAATATGCCACAAAGTATTTGCCCGATAAAAAGATACAAAAAGCACTTCAACCATGTGCTTCTATTTTTTCTACTTTATATGTGGCTTTTATTGCTCTTTGTATCTTGCTTTGGGTGATATACTTACTCCTGCAGCCGTCATTACAGATAATGGTTTTTGCTATATTTTTTTCATTCTAAGTGTATAAAAGCGAAATGTTTTATTTAACCTTACATAGCTCTCATATATTCTATACGTATACTGGGTGATTGTAAATAATATGTTTCACTTTTTGGTTTCATTTTTTATTTAATGATTCTAAAAATTTTTTTAATATAGACGCTGATTTAATATTCTTCGGAAAACTTCAGCAAAACGTTTAATTTTTTTGCATCAGATTAAAGGTTTTATATGTTAAGATGTAGGAATAAAAGGTTTCCAAAGGAAACGTGGAAGCCATATAGCTCTTGGGATATCAAAGATGGCGCCGAATGCAGACATGTTGACTGACGTTCCGAGTAAAAAGTGTAAAAAATGTAATACAAACCCAGCAAACGGGCTTAAATGTGTAAAATGTGGAACAGTGATGCACCCGGGCTGCACGCGATACTATAACAACATAGTGAAAATAGATGAAAAGCATATAAACTGTTGTGAAAACGAAGCAACATCCGAAAAAAGTGACCTTGACGAATCCTTCAATAGTGCAGTAGTGGAATTGAACGATAGTAAGTTAGAAATATCTTACTTGAAAAGACCATTAGATGAAAAGGATAAAATAATAACAAATCTGCAAGAAAATGTTAATTTTTTAAAAGAGCAAATAAAGGTGCAAAACTCTTTGTTAATGACAATCCCCACATTAACTATAACACCGCCATCTAGCGTGGAGAGTACGGTTACAAGACAAACGGGAAGGCAACTTTCTACAACAACGACGGCAGAAATCCCGAGTAACAAACCAAGTTCAAACAGTGACCGGAAAAGAAACGACACGAGCGCACAAAATATTAATGGTAGAAATAAACATAACCCAAGAAATAACCAATTGAAAATAAACTCCCAAGCACCGCCAAATAAACATATTATTAGCAGCCAGGAGGTAAAACATGCAATAACAAATGCGCAAGAGGCAATAAATAATACATACACCAACAAAGCCGCATCTGTAGAACATAAAACGAAAAAAATAGTGGGATCAAATACGGAAAAATGCGATCTAGTAGCTGGGCAAAAAGATTGGTACTTTATATCAAAGTATACGACTGAATACTCAGCAGACAACCTGGACCAATATCTGCGTAGTAATTTCCCAGGCAGAAACTTTGTTGTAGAGCAGGTTAAAAATTGGGGCACCTATAATTCATTTAGGATGGCAGCCGATGAAGATTTAGAAGACAGCATCTTAAAGGCAGAACTTTGGCCAAATGGTGTGGAAGTCTCAAAATACGACTTTGTTCAGCCCTTTCGGAAACACAAAGGTTACAAACACACAAGCTACCGAAGAAGAAATATGTACAAATAAACTACAGGTATTACACCTAAATGTTCAATCGCTAAGAAACAAAATTCACGATGTTGAAGCCTTTCTAAGTGACAGTGATAATAGGTTTGATATCGTATGTTTCACTGAGCATTTTCTTACTAAAAATGAAATCCAAAACTTAACTATTGATAATTATAATGTTATAACAAGTTATTGTAGGTCAAATAAGAGTCATGGGGGTGTAACAATTTTAAGTAAAAGAGCATACAAAATATAATAATTCAGCCATTAGTTATTCTTTTTAACCAGTGTATGGACTCCGGTATATATCCTAATGTTTTGAAGATCACGAAGGTAATCCCTATTCAAAAAAATGGTACATCAATCTTGCCTACCAAGGCAAAACAGTATATGTGAAAAAAGTAAGTTTAGAGGAAATGCAAATTGAATTTATTTTCAACGCCGTTTGTGCATTTCACAAGATTTTTTCATGCAATTTGGAACTGTACTAGAATGCTACATTCTTAGTGTAACTATGTATTACAAAGTGCCGTGAAACTAATGGGAAGGTGAAGAAACTTGATATACTGTTTTGCCACTGTATAAACTCAAAATTGTATCCCTAATTTTTAATGGTAGATTGGGATAAAATATCATATACTGTTTTGCCTTTGTAAATTGCTGATAATCCACACCTAATTTGGAATGGAAGATTAGCATAAACTGTGAACATACTCTTCTTACTAAGCAAATTATCGAAATTTCACACCGTGTTATTGAGGGAAAAATCATTATACAAGTAGTTTTTTTGTATACCATGATAAATTTTTGTGAATTAGTGAAATGCAATAGCCATATACATCATTTTAGCATACATCAAAATAAGAGACCAATATTATTTATGGTTTATATTTTATTTTGGAAATAAAAAAACATTCATCGTCAAAATACATAAATAAAATATATAACAGTAAAAACAAAAATTTTAAAAAATGTGTGAAGAAATGTAAGAGTACTGCCGTGAAAAGTAAAAGAGCCACGTCTACACATCCAATTTTTACCACTTCTTAAGCACACATGCATTCATGGTTGATTCAACTCACCTAAATTTGTTTTGAATGAATTTGACTTTATATAGGGAAAAATTGTAGATAAGATCCTTTTAGTTTTTACGGCAGAATACTACCTACTGCTGTTTTTCCCGTTCCTCACATACCTTCTTGGAGAAGGTCTTCTGCGGTGGCACTGTCAGGTAGATTTACCCAAAACTGCTTTCTATTGTCGGGCATTTTGGGCACAAGCTCCTTGATTATGGTTGCTTTTTTGCCAACAGAGATTCCCCTTGGGGAATCCATACCTTGAGGCATATTCAAATTTGCCCGCTTTTTCAACGTATTTGCAGTCGATGTGACTTCTCCATTAGGACTAATTTGGTATTTGAAATCTGTGGATCCGCGTGTGAACATTGCACTGTGGATGTCTTTGAAATAGGGCAGGGTCTCCTGACCTTTAGATTTCCTTGTACGAATTACGTTTTCAAATTTTAGGAAATCCTCTGGTTTTAGGGATGTTAGCATAGCTCGATTTGAAGATTTTTGGCACGCTGTTTCAAAGTCGGAGAAGTCATACACATTTTTCACTTTTCTCATAGCCTGTTCTATACGTCCATGTAACCCGTCAGCTGCCATAAAAGTGTGTCCCTTCACTAGATATTTCAGTACAATTTCTTCTGTAGAGCAGTAGTCTGAGTTTATGTAACAAATGACAGCCGAATATAGTGCAAAGTTTTTGTTCTGCCCCGTGCAGTTATCCAACCAACAAATAATTTTTTTCGAGTCCCTGTTCAGAGACAAAAATTTGATAAATGCGCTTGCCACATCTTCTGCACGTCGTCCCGCAATAGCTTCATGCCAGAGAATCAAGTGATGGTGTCCTTTTTTCTGCATTGAAGCAAACGTCTCATTGAAGGTGATCAATCGAGAATTGAAGAAAGTTTCTTTGACATCGGGCATCCTAGGTAGCAACACTACTTTTTGCATATCTGCTGAGAATACAACTGCATCAGAAGTTGATATTACCGAGTCAGTTTTGTACAGCTCCCTGATTTGGGTAACCTAGAAACACGTTTATAAATTTTAATTAGACTCACATCGTTGAGTTGTGAGGCTACTCATTCTTACCTTATCCAAATGTTCAGCTTTAAGTCGCACGTTTTCTTCGGTCGGATTGAGATCCATTTCTTGACAAAATCCACATTTCTCTGGAGTTGGCTCATAAAATCCGATGTTCAAATGGTCAATAGTACTTCGATAGACCTCGTAGCTGACTTTGGCGTCAGGATGTGAGTAGCAATAATCATGGTGCATAAATTTAATGGTCAAGTCTGGTGGCAGATATTTTCTGTTAGGCGCATGTTCCCTTGTATAATGTGAAATTCGTGGATTATATCCATTAATGTGCGCAATTATTGCAAGTCGGTCTTTTTTATTGGCTGGACTATGGCGCCCCCGTTTATCTGCCAAAGGGACCAACCTCTTATTACCGTTGCTGTCTTTCAAGGACTTGCTCAATGTAGTTAGGATATTCGCATTGCCATATCCTAGTGTTGATAAAAAAAACTTCTGACAAACGTCCATGTCTGAAATAATATTGTTTTCGTTTTTTATCGGTAGAACATATTTTCGTGTTAGATTTCTTCGGCCACCTTCACGTAATTTTCTTTTAGTTAACCCCTCATTCACTTTTGTAGAGAGCCATACCCTTTGTAAGTGCCGATTCATGGTCCAGTATTCATTGTTGATTTCTGTTCGTTTCTCAAACGAATACTTTTCGTAGCATCGCAACTTACATTGACACGGATCTCGAATTGGATGTTTTTCTTTATTATTTTTCATTTGAGACTCTAACGATCTGCGACGTTTTGGGGTTCTTCTTGCGTTCTGAGTTTCATTTTCTTGGCTGTCATCGCCACTATCAGGATTTTCTATGTCTATATCATACTGTCCGTTTAAATTTTCTTCCGTAATAGGTATTTCTTCCACCGTTTCATCGTTCTTCCTTTGTTCTTCTAATTGTCCATTTTGTTCCAAGTTTCTTATTTTCTTCGATAATTCTTTTGCTGTTTGCTGACAATTTTCTTCTTGATGAAGGTTTTTGATTTCAATTTCGGTATTCCTGTTACCACATTCACTAACAAGCTTCTTTTTACCGGCGCTTTGATTTTTTTGCTGATATAGGTCATTTTCAGTTGTAGCTCTTCGTTTCTTCTTAATTCCTGTTTGCAGATCATTGGTAGTAGCTTCCATATTTTCTTTATCGGAGCTATCACTGCTATTAAACTCATCGTTGGATGGGTGGAAATCAGGATCCTTATCTTCGTCGTCGAAGGTTTCATGACGCAGAAATGAATATTCGGGAGGAATGTCTTCCGCCAAATCGCATTCAATTTCATCGTTCTCCAAATCATCCTGAACATAGTTTAAAACTAGTCAATAATGGTAATTAATAAACTCACTGGAAACACTGGAGAGCAAAACAATAGACTCAGCAAACTGCTTGAGTTTTGAGAGAATGTGTAGCCACTCCTATTGCATTCCAAGTAAAGTCCAATGGTCCTATTTGAAAGCTTAAACACTGTGGGTTCAAGTAATACCACTTGGATTGGAAACGGACCTGTTCTGACGAAGTTATGGGCCTAAGAATATGTGTAACACAGAAGAGTTGAAAGGGAAAAGATGACTATGAAACGAAAAAAAAAATTAAATCCGAACGTTCCAATTAGCAAATTTGCAAAACCCCGTTCGTTTGGATATTTTTTTGAATGCGTCATCCGATTAATTCAATAGCAACAGTTTTTTAAAGCTCAATAATAAAGATTCTCCTTGCACGTTTAATGTTTTTCTTTTCATTTTCTTTGGGCTGAAACATGAGACGGATATGCGAGTGCAGCTAGTGAGTCGATTGTTTTGCTCTCAAGTGTAATAATAGTTTATCACTACAATAATAACGCAGGTATAAAACTAATCAAGCTCCGATTAATTCAATCAGTAGGTACTCTTATGTTTTTTGTGAGTTGTAATAAATAAAAGAATATTTATTCAGTTCTCTAAAATTTCTAACCTAAAAATATTTACTGTACTTACGGTTAATTTTAACTTCTTGGCATTTTCTAATATACGTCGAGTTCTAGAGGACATGTTTTCTCTAACTGCACAAAAAACCCGAGCCACTCACAAAACTTAAGACTTAAGAACGCTTATATTTGGAATCTAGCCGGCACTCACAGTAGCAGCAGCTGAGTAAATATAACCTTTACTGTACTCACAGAGCTAATGCAAAACAGTGTAAATCGAGCATACACTGTTATGCCTATGGAGGGAGTCAAAACACATGAAGAGTAAACCGTGGCAAAAAAGTATATCATTATATATGCTATTTTACCATTGTTTTAGTTGTAATATGCCACAAACGAACCTATGATAAATGTGTTCAAGATTTTATATACTATTTTGCATTAGTATTACAGTTCAATATTTCAAATAATAATCTGATAAAGCAGTTTATACTTCTTTGCCTCTGCCAATCATGTCTGATAAACTTTTCTGCCATGGCATAGCCAAGAGAAAAGCTCACTTATACTGTTTTGCCACCAACTTTGTGCGAAAATTAAAAAAGATAGAGACATAATTCGTATACCTCCTTAAAGAGCAGATCAGAAATAGGCGGGAAATTTAAAAAACTGAAAATGAAAAGTTTTCACATATACTGTTTTGCCTTGGCAGGCAAGCAATAGATGCCAATAATCTTCGACCGATATCAATTGTGCCAATAATATCAAAAATATTTGAAATCATTCTGAAAAACCAAATAACAAAACATTTAGAAGAAAACAATTTATTTTACAGAAGTCAGTTTGGTTTTCGTTCTGGAAAATCAACAAACGATGCAATATTACATCTTATTAATAAAATTATAGACGGTCAAGAAAGAAAGGAATACGTAGGGGTTCCGTTTTGTGATCTACAGAAGGCTTTTGAGTGTGTATCACACCATGTGCTGCTGGAAACATTAAAACACCTCAACGTTGAGATAGTCAGTTGTCAACTTATAAAATAATACTTATCAAACCGCCAGCAGTATACTAGCGTAAACAATATAAGCTCAGCCCTTCTAGATGTAAAAAACGGAGTCCCTCAGGGATCCGTGCTTGGACCCACTTTGTTTTTAATATACATAAACGATCTAATACAAGCCGCAACGGAAGCTGACCTTGTATTGTTTGCAGATGATACCACGATATTAACAACAAGTAAATCATTAGATACAGTTCAACAACACATAGGGGATACACTCGCAAATGCTGAAAAGTGGTGTTCGTGTAATAAATTATCTTTAAATACAAATAAAACTACAAGTATGATTTTCACTCACAGGCCTCTAGAAAATATTAACAATCCAGAAAAAATTAAATTTCTAGGATTATATCTCGACCCAAAGCTAAACTGGGGTCAGCATGTAGATTTTCTTGCAAATAAAATCAGTAAAAATATCTTTCTGCTGAGAAACCTGCGAGATATCGTGCCTCTAAATATTTAAAAAATTGCCTACCATTCATTAATCGCATCTAATATGGCTTATGGTCTGATAAACTGGGGACATGCTCCTCAAAGTAAAAGAATATTTGGTTTACAGAGGAAAGCGCTTAGAATAATTACAAACTTGGGATACAGAGACGATGTTAAACAAAAATTCATTAACACAAATATTCTTTCCCTTCGCTATATATATATATAAATATTTACTGTTTATGTACAAAAATGTTCACGTGCTTGAGAGAAGGGGAAGTAATCACCAATATCACACTAGAGAAAATGATAACTTACAAATAATATACAATATAGATTAAGGTCAAGCGACTATGGCTACAATTATTTTGGTCCTATCTTTTTCAATAAACTTCCTACACATATAAGAAGTCTCCCTGAGGCGAGGTATAAAAAAGTAATTAAGGTCTTCCTAATTAAAAATGCATTTTATGATATAAAGGAATTTTTAAGGTGTGATGTTGCAGAACTGTGATATTAGTGTTTTAGTGTTTTTAGTATTTCACTTATATATGTATTGTATTTTATTATATGTATATGTTTTGTACTATTTTTATGACTTGTGTAATACATATTTATATTGTAAAAAACACCAATAAACGATTTGATTTGATTTGATTTGGGGTGCAGGGTGGAACGAAAATCCAGAATTTTTTTCATTTGGATTTTCTAATAGCAACAAAAAGTTGCCTTTATAAATGGTTTTTGAGCATGCCAAATTTCAGTTCTGTATGAAAATATTTTGAGGTGCCGCAATTGGTGTTAATAATAACAATATATATAAAAAAAAAAAATTTCCAAAAATAAAAAACATTTTATTTTCATATACTTATTAGGATAAAAAATTTCAATTATTGACGAAATATTTTTAATGTGCCGCAACTGCTTTGAACTTATTTAAATTTATAAAAATGCAATATTTGTTTTGTTTGTTATTCAAAGTCCTTTAAATTGGTGATCTATTTTTGCTTACATGAAATTAAGTATATTAAGTTTTTGTGGCTATCCAAAACATCTAATTTCAGCATAAATAAGGACTGGCTAAATGAAATGAATTTTTTGCTTTAAAAATTATAATCAAAGTAGTTACATATATTTATTATAATGTTACGTTAAAGAATGAACTGAATGATACGCGACAGTGTAAATAAGGTGACAAAACGTAGATAACAATAATTTTTAAAATTTAAATTATCTCTTTCTTTCAAAACATGGCATCTCTTGGTGAGACTGTATCCTTGCTCGTACAAATCCATCTCTTGCAGTTGCTCCGCAAACACTAGATGCTGCTTCGGTAACTAGTTTAACATGTCTTTCTACATCTTGTGTATGGCAAGGGAACTGTAAACATGCTTCAACAATCGCTCGCACATGACTATCACCGGCGTTATCGATCAAATTTCTGAGGCTTTGATCGTCTAAAAGCATTGTAATGGGAGGTTCTGACAGTTTGCAATCCGATCAATTTATAATATCAAGATATTCTTTAGCATCAAAGTTAATTGCAGGTATATAAAACCTTCGAATTACTGCTGTATTCTGTGTTCTAGCCTGTAAAATTCGTCGAAACCCTAAGTTACGTATGTTTCCTTTCATCACTTATTATGCTTAAAATGACGTTTTCTGGAAAGGAAAAATAACCGTTTCGTTGAATCACTGGGTCCACCACTTGCTTCAGATCATCTGGAAGATAGCGAGAAAAGTTTATGAGCTACCATAAATGTATTGAACCATCTTTAAAGAACGGGTTTAATTTGATACAAAACCAAACTGGAGCATAAACATTCGTAATGAATTCGACTAATATACTGAGGTATCGTGAAGGATTTTCTGTTGAGACATACAAGCGTAATAATCTGTTCGCACATGTTAGCCATCTTGAATGCGCAAGATTACCTGGATTCCTTTCAGATAAATCTAAATGGCAAGATCCACTAGAGACAGCTTGGCACATTTCTAGAAGGTACTTTTGTTCTGTACTCAAATCTTTGTGAACATGTAAGTGAGGCAAATTACCTTTAATAGTCTGGATATTCATAGTAGATAATTTTTCACATTTCCGTAGATTTTTGCCAATTGTGCTCGTAAATTCATTTGGTCCCGCTGTTCTGCCATCTAGGTGATATAAAAAATGGTGAAATGGCAGTTCATTCCCATGAAACAAACAAATCATCCACTGCAATGATTTTTTTAGATGTTCTTCCAACAATCTTATGGCATCTCCTTTAACTCCAATATTGGTAGCTGTACCATCACAGCCAACAACAACAAGACATTGAATATTGACGTTGTTATCTGTCAATTACTCTGTTACACTTTTCACTATTTCAATAGCAGCTTTTGGTGTTATGTGACCCAAGAATTTTGATCCAGGTTGCTCTAACAAAGCAATATGTTCTTCTGTTGCAGTTGTCCTGTAAAATTTGTTTCCTTTCTTCTCTTGCTTTATAGTCTTATCCTTGCGGCCATCGAAATATAATCCCTTCAATTCCAAATTGGATTCAAAATTTCGCTGCAGTCTTTCACGATTTTTCGACCATTCCCTTCTAATTTTCATTCTATCTATTACCTTGGTATTATCTTCTCCTGTAATGAGACCTACGTCTTTTAACACTGCGCTTGCTATCGTTGCCGCAATTCTGTCAGAAATGCCTGTTCTGTCGCAAGCCAAAGCCAGATTTGGTAACTTCAATCGCATTTGCGAAAATGACGGGACCCGACTCTTTTGAAATTGTCGGAATGGGAGAATTTATTTCTTCATAACAATCAATTTAGTTGGGGGTAGTTTTTACTTGAATAGAATGCTCGGATTATGGAGTAGCTCTTTCTTTTTCATCCTCAAATTTCTGAAACCTTATTATATCCTTCTGCTTCCTTTGCTCTTTGTCATTCTTTTTTTAGACGCTAAAACATCGATGGTACTTACGACCATTTTTCTTTCTGTTCTTTGATCCTGCAGAAACTCATGTTCCATAGTTGGCACTTTAGACGATTTATTACAGTTGCATAAGGAAAATTCAGGACATTTACAAGTTGCAATATCAAATAATTTTTTAGATTCAGTTTTAAACAGGTTTAAATTCAGTTCAAATGTTTCTGTTCCTCTTCTAGCTTTTATAGATCGAAGCAAGTTCCTATACTTATCATGGATACGCAGTAATTTTCTGAATTACACGAGTATGAGAAACAATAGGAATTGATGCTTTTTTCCATAGATTTCCTACTTTTACCTCTAATATATCTACAATTTCTTTTACTGTGGGTTCTTTAGAAATTTTGTCGGGCTTCAAATCATGCCTGACTTGCAAGTAACATTTCATTATATCCTCATATTATTATGTTGATAGAACTCTTTCGCTAATTTCTTCTGCAAAACCAAAAATGGGACAATATTGCATTTGCACGCGTTTGTACTTGACACTTTGCTGCAGTTTGAGCCATTTTATAATACTGTGCTCTGCATGGAATTTAACTTATAAGAATCTCAATATACCTAATATATAAAATAAGTTCAGTTTCTTTACAAATACACAATAAAACCACCGTGAGACAATGCTTCACAATGTGTAAACATCAACACATTCCCACTCTGTGCCGACAGCGCTCCGTGCGGCCACAGTCAAAACTAGACAGCTAATATGCGCGAAATTCGAAATATTTAAAATTTCTAAGCGTCTTGCAGCACCTTAAGAACTAAAGTTAGAAGCTTCACATTTTTAACAGTTAATTAACTTATAAAATGGCAACTTTTCCCCACTATTAGAAATCTCATATTCAAATGTGATTTTTTGAACATTTTTAAATTTTCAAGTGGCAAGCTGCACCTCAAAGAGTAAAGTTAGAAGCGTCACATTTTTAACAGTTAATTAACAGACCTTGTAGCAACTTTTAGCTAGCATTAGTTCATGAGAACATGCCTGATGCATAAATGAAAATCAACAATTTTAATCGACATTGCACAGTTTTGTGTATCATCTTGTAAGTAATTTCTGAAAAACGATTGGAAAAACTAATTGTATAATATACAGTGTGTCTCACTTTTCACCACTACACCCCAATATCTAGGCCATTTGTTGATCGATTTAGATCAAATTTGGTATACTTCTTTCCTTTCAGATTGTGTTTAAAAAGTTATTAATAAAAAAATGTTTCAAACTTAAATACGCCTACTATGATCAAAAGAAATTGGCAAAAATTAGGAATTTATATTAGCGATTGAGATAGGGTTTTTGTTTTTACAGATTCTTGTTCAGCATGACCTGAAATGCCTGTATACCAAATTTCGTTAAAAAATTTTCATTCTTTTTTTTTTTTTAAGTAATAAAAAACTAAGATTTCAATAATAAAAAATAATAAAAATTGAGTTATTTGATATTTTCTAAAAAAAAGTGTCCTATAATGCTTAATTAGCGTCATTGATCACCCGACTACCAAGTTATGTAAATATCCGACAATAAATAACTGGAATAGTATTAGGGTGATTATTATTGAAATCTTAGATTTTCGTTATTTTTTTTTACGAAATTTGGTATACAGGCGTTTTAGGTCATGCTGAACAAGAATCTGTAAAACAAAAACCCTATCTCAATCGCTAATATAAATTCCTAATTTTTGTCAATTTCTTTTGATCATAGTAGGCGTATTTAATTTTTAAAACATTTTTTATTAATAACTTTTTAAACACAATCTGAAAGAAAAGAACTATACCAAATTTGATATAAATCGATCAACAAATGGCCTAGATATTGGGGTGTAGTGGTGAAAAGTGAGACACACTGTCTCTCAAAGCAAACAAAAAGAGTTCTTCGCAAAGCTGCTGGTTAAAATTCAAACATATATCATAGTGTTTCGTTGTTATTTTTAAAGAGTGATAAAGAGAGAAAGAAAACAGGTGAATTTTGAATCAATAGGCGAATGCTATTATGAGTAAAGGGGCAGTTACTCTCTACGAAATTGTTGATGATTTAGTAACTGGCAAGTAAGAAGCTATATGTAGCTTCATTAAGGACCAAATAATATTGATTCTTGTTTTATTATTTTTTAGGATTGTACTTTTTTCTTTTTAATATTTTGGAAATCATGAAAAAAGATTTTGGAGAAACATGATAATAACCTAATAATAAAAATCGCCCAATTAGGTGTAAAATTTGATTACTAATAAATCAACGAAATCTAATGAAGTCCTGAATATTGTGCTCATAAATCGTGTTTAGAGCTGACTCTCAGTATTCTGCTAGGTTTTTGATCTCTCACATAAAAATGAGCTCTTCCCCTTCAACTGAAATGTTGCCCAAGTGCAATTCATGCACAAGAAAGTAAAGAAAACAGATTCAAATAACTATTGTCCCATCGGGCAAGCTCTGTATGCTTTCTAAAGTGATGGAGAGCGCTATTAAGGGCAGATATTTTGAGCGATCGACATTGTTCTTGTCGGAGTTTCTCGAAATATGTTACCCGTATAAAATCAGTAAGGAAAAGAATCCCAAGCTATAGCTTTTGATATTTTCAAGCATTTAATAGAGTATGGATCAAAGTGTATCACATAAATTACCATTTTATAGCTTGTCAGCTCATTTGTACTCATGAATATCAGTTTTTTTTCCTAACCGCTTACTTTATGGTGTAATTGATGGAAACATTTTGTATCAACTCGGAAGTTCCACAAAGATACGTCTGATCATCATATTTGTTTCTTATTTATTATATTGACGAATTTTCTGCAACAGTTAACTGACGGTAGTCTCCCTGTAATTGTTTCTTTTTAAAGATCAAGCAGTGCAGCATTGGTTTATTTGATGGCTCATTTACTGTAGAATAAATTTAATATCAGTGCGACTTGACGAAATGAAAATATTCATTTCAAATTTAATTTTTGTAATTCCTACGAGTAGGTAATGTTTTCAAATAAATTTAAGAAAAATGGACCAAACATCACGATATCAATCTAAGTAGTGAATCGAAGCCCTCAGGATCTTATCTCGAATTGATTATCTATCATAGTCATAATCTTTCTCTCAGCACACGCATGAGAGATCTCCAAAGTGCTACTTTACTGCGCAATAACTACTGTTTGTATCAAACATTTTGAATGGTCGGTGATGCGCAGCTCTCATCTGGCAAGCTCAGTCATTTCATCAGTGTTTCAATGAAAGTCATTTTGCCGAAATTGTGTTGGAAATATGTCACTCGTGACATGTTTGTACTAGTCAGTCATCTCTGCTCGAACAACGAAATTATTTTCTCGAGCACGGTTTTTTCTTTTCTATCCTTCTAATTCTTCTAAGGTCAAAGTGAATAAATCTTCAGACTTTTAACATATTATATGATGTCCCTGCGATGTAATTTTTATGTTCGTGCTTTTATTTGAAAAAAATAGAAAAAATACTTTGAATATTATTGCAAATATATTATAAAATACGTCCATCGGTCACTAATACTCCTGTATGATATGACATACCTACTAAGATGTTGGTGAATAAAGCACTTTTAGATATGCCGTTATGTGATTATATTAAATCAGATTTCCTTGATAATTTTACGAATACTCAATAAGACCCAAAATCAAGTCACATCCTCATATTTTTATCACATCAATTGTTAAATTCAAAATGAAATATTTTAACGTACATAAAATTTCATAATCAACGCATACAATAAAAAAACACTCCATTTGTAGTTGAAAAGAATTTAATTGTCAAGATATTGAAGTAATAGATTTTTTAAATCTGACAGATTTAAATTATGAATGAAAGAAAATTCCAATGGTGTTAAAGAGATGGCAGGGAGCACCCTAAAATAAGAGTCCCAATTATCTGACAAAGTCTTGTTTATTAACGAGCCGGCTTTCACTTCACCACTAATTCATTACTGCCTTTTAGTCCGTTCTTTAATTTTATTTCCTTTTATTTCGCAGTTACCACTTTTATCATTTGTGCTTTAATTAAAAGTGTGCAAATTGTAGTTTTATTTCAACAAATTTACATCATTAAATAAAAATTCTACAACGCTGATTTTTCTCTTATACCAAGTTGTTGTAGATGTTTTCGTGAAATAATGAGAGGAAGTAATTAAAGGTAAATTTATATCTCTAAAGAATGTTGAGCCGTTATCCTGACACACACTTACAAGTTGTTATTTTACCAGATGTGTTAATAAGTTTTATATAAATTATTTTTGTTTAGTGAAAAGCTCTAATTAAAATTTAACAGTACGTATTACCGCAGACTAATGAAAGTTTACAACGGTGCCACTCAGACAGGGTAGGGTAATCAGAGAGAAATGAAAAACATATTTGCCACTGTACGCATTGTCAATTAAGATTTGATATTAAATAAAAAATATTGTGCCACGCCGATAGTTCTACGTTAATGTTTACTTATTTTCGTTAGTCATTTATATTTGACCTACACTGCGGAATGAGGTAATCTAATAAGAAAATATGTACAAAGGCATCGATGTTGGATTTTAACCGTGGTCAATGGCGTCGATCATATTAAAACTTTAAGTAAGTAATTACTTACTATTCAATTTTAAATACAAACTGAGGCACAATGCTTAAAATAGGACGACATTGACTTCACATTTTTAGGTAACGATGATAATTCAAAAACAGATACAAGTCAAATGTAGTATGATGTAAATGATGTAAATTCCTAAAGGAGTTAACAGGCCGTAAGCCGTTCATAATACTATTGGATGACTCCTTCCTTCACTCAACAGCTGGGAGCAAATTGAACTATAAATAAATTGTCGTTGCGTCAGTTCTGAACTAAAATAATGAATTAATTATTGATATTAATGAAGAAACAATAAAAGTCTTATTCTCACAAAATTCTTTATATTGCAACCGATTTCATGATCAAAGTACTTGCATCATCAGGTACAAGAATACAATAAGGAAAATAATTGCATAAATTAGAACTCTAGTTAATAAAAGTATAAAATATAAAACTTATGTACAGTAGTTGATAAATATAAATAATAAGAATAGCTACGTGTTTAATTATTAAAATGTAAAAGAATGTAGACTAATAATAATAAATATTGTAATTATGAACAGGGTGTCCCATGTAAGAAGCTCATTCGATCTCCTGCATTTATTATTGGGCTAAAGTGAAAAACCAAAATCTATTCTCAGGTATTTTTTTATGAGGAATCCGATTCTAAGGTCGAATAAACGATATGACCTCTAATATACGACTTCTAATATATGTGGTATTGTCAAAAAACTGATTTTCCTTTTTTTTTCACCACCAATAAACTCCACCACATGCTGAGGAAGTTCTGATTCCATAAATGGCAGCGGCTTTTTCATTAACATGATTAACTATTCACATAGGATTAACCTCTTCGTTAACTAATTATTGGCTTTATTTTTAATTAGACTAATATCTTAAAGTTAATATTAAAGAAGAGAAGACAAAGAGTGTAACAGGGCCATTTTTGGAATACAGATATTTAATTCATACTATTGAAAATTGGTTTCTTTTGGAAGCAGTAAATTTTCCCCCAGTTAAGGAAATGCTTTGTGTTGTGTAATGACTGACATCGATAAATTCGCTTTCTATATTAAAAGCCTTAACAACAAATCACATCACAGACCTTTTAGTAATATAATAATTACAGACACTTTTTATTTGTTATAACCAACAAGTAAGTAAGAAGTTAATTAGTATACCGGGTAGTCCAAAAAACACCGGAATTTTTTATTTCTCTAATAGTTTCGCCAATTTTTAACCGATTTTAATTATTCAAAAACTAAATTATAACTAAAAGATCACGTTATGAGGTAATATAAATATATTTTAATTATTATTAAAATTGTAGATGGCGTTAGTCATCAAACTTGGGCCCTCTTTAAAATCGGCTGGAACTTTTTTTGCTAAATAAACAATAAAAAGATTGAGGAAGTATAATAGAATAAACATTTGTGAATATTTTAAGACATCAAACACTAAAATCGACCAGTTGGTTCCGAATATATAGTCCGTAACATAAAACCGTTTTATCACAATTTTGTTGATATTCTGTGCCATTCGTCTAAACACCAATATTTATTTTAGTCAAATCGGCATTCAAATATATTTATATTATCTCATAACGTGATCTTTTAGTTATAATTTAGTTTTTGAATAATTAAAATCGGTTAAAAATTGGCGAAACTATTAGAGAAATAAAAAATTCCGTTTTTTTTGGACCACCCGGTATATGTACATATTTCCAAAAAAAGTCAGTCATCATTCACTGAAAACCCTTTCTTAGGTCATAAGCAATCCCATATTTAACTGAATATCGAGCTTGGATTCAAGCAATCCCTTACTTGGTTGCTATGACGACTGTGAGAGATTCGATAGTTTACTTGGTAGTAAAAGAGTCGCAAAATGTAGGGTCGAAAAGAAACGTAGTTCTTGCATTTGATTTTTCAAATTATTGTGTAACCAAACATTTATACTGAGCTGTACACGTAATGAAGCTCTTAGTTGTCTGCAATATTTTAATAAAACTAGTTATATTAAAAAACACATTAATACAGTTTTTGCCAATCAGAGTGTTGTACATAACATTTCACACTTTGTACACGTTTCACGTCTTCTGAATTGCTTCTTTATTTTTTTTTGGGGAAATTATCGTGAAAAAGAAAGTATTATAGCTTTTGACGGATTTGGACGATTTATGGCGAAAAAAGTGATTTAAACAAAGTAAATTTTTTATGTTTGTCTGTGTGTGTGTGTATATTTAAAATAAAGTTTTCAAATTTAGTATACATAATATGTTCTCAAGGTCAAGGAAAAAGCTAAATTCGTTAGTGAGCAAAATATGTCCTCTCACAAAATATTTTGTGGGAGGGCATATTCAGATTTTAATTTTGTAAATTTTGTAACCAATTAATGATTTTTTGTCAGATAAAATTACAAATGTCTTTAATTTCCCAAATTTAAATTTTGTTTATTAAACTTAATAATGGAATTCATATCTATATCGATGTTATGTCTAATAAAAATGTTTATAAACTTCTTTACCGTCACTAATAAATAAAATAAAACTAAAATAGTTTCTAGTGGTTTCAAAACAAATTTATAGCTCACCAAAATTTCTAATATCCTTTTACTTCTTTTACTTCCGTATTCCTTACATTTTCCCTGCCAGGAAACTTGATAACTTATACACTGATAGATCGAGCGTTACTTTAGAAATTCGAGAGTGTATTTTTTGTAGAAATAAATCGACTATCGAAGCATGGTTATCGAGGTATGATGAAGTAATCTTGTATATGTTCCTTTTGCATTATATGTTTTTATTATATTGCGCAAAAAAGTGGTAAAATTTATTGCTGGTTTGAAAATACCCTTCTATGTATATTGTATATTTAACAAAAAGAAACATGAAATTTAAACTGTATGGTGTTTAAATATTAAAAAAAAAACGGTGATAAAACAAGATTATTTTAATTTTCTTGATTATTTTATTTTACTGGATAAAACTTTCTAATTAATCATTTAGGGCAACAATTTTCTATGCGACTCGTCTGATCAATTAGAATGTATTGATATTCTTCATTTAAAATTAGACAAAACTATTTTTTTTAACAAGAGTTCTTATTCATTATCAGACTGATTTTGTGTTTTACATTGAATGATATGTGACTATTTTATCAAAGGGATAATATTATACTATTATCATATTAAAAATTTAGCTATGAAAATTGTACCCTCAACCTCCTATAAAACAATTTCTTGTTTCGGAATTATTATTCATCGTGAGTGTAACTTAAGGAATATAAATTAGATCAATAACTCTGGCACAACGTCAAATTTCCTAAATATAGAAGAAAAAGTACAGTATAGACTACTCAAATGACACCTTCATATCAAAGTGGGTGCTTATGTAGTACCTGAAAAGAAAAACAAAGAAAGGTTTTGTAGTTTATACAAAACGTCAACTACCTCTAAACGCAATTAATGTGCAGCTACAAACAAATGTTTTCGAATCATTGTTCCTCATCAGTGTTGCGTAGCATAAGAAATATAATTTGTAACAAATATAGCACGAAAGTAAAGTACGCATTGTTCATTTATCACTTTGATGTCTAGTTGATGTAATCTTCCTCGTTATTTGGTACCATCATAATATTTTGTTAAGTTATTATTTTTTATTACATTATTATTATAAAGAATGTAGTATGAGCAAATTAGTTTAAACAGAAGCAATGGGTAGGTTTAAGTTAAAATTTAAATCTTAAATTCTGTATTTAGGTTGAAATGGGTATGTATTTCAGTTACCATCTTACAAGAAAGTAAAAAGGTAAAAGGGTGGTTATTTTGTGAGTGCTACTCATTCGCAATTTATTTAAATCCAAATTAAATATTCAGACAGTACAAGCTCTTTAATCGTTTTCACCCTTATAATTTAATTAAAGGGAATTAACATGTGACCCTCGATCAGAGGTTTCTTGTTCTATTACGGCGCTTAGAGTTTATGTAAAGTTTCTTAACAGGAATTTCGGTCATTGCATAAATAAGGGATTGGGATCTTAGAAACGCGGACAGATCTTGATAATTGTTTTATTTCTTCAAGAATAACAATATAGGTACATAAATAAATACAGAATATACAGGAGATAAGGAGAACCATTTCCATATAAAGTGGCAGGGGCCACTTTGCAATTTAAATCAAACATCAACAAAAATGTATTACGTAAGATTATAAATAAGGGCAAACATAATTAAATGGATTAGAGTATACTTGATTTTACGCTTTTTTCAATTAATTGAAGTTGCTATTGTCGAGAAAAAGACATCGTTATCTTCTCCTCACTATTATCGAAAATCAATAAAATTTTTAAAAACTTATAGCTAGCCACCGGGTATTAGAGCGTCAAAATACGCTTCCAAAATATGTTATGAACAATATTTCTACAGTACTGGTACATAAACTTGGAGTAGTTTTCCACACACACCAAAACACTTTTAGACACATTCGACGCGCGTTTCGCCAACCAAGTTGGCATCATCGGGAGATGTTTAAAACTAAGCTTAACCTAACAATGGGACCTATTTATACCTAAAAATGCGTTACGCTTCGACGAACAATTACCGCGATAGTAACAAAAAAGGCGGGTAAAATATTTAGCTTCGTTGAAGCGTTAACGCTTGACTAACATAAAAAGCGGGCTATTTGGAATGGACCCTCTGTCACTATTCATACTATGTTTACATTTGTTAATTTCCAAGCTTTCGAATGCATCTAGTTGTCTAGAGTTTGTTACATTTCTAATCAACCTTAAATTATTAATATCTATTTTATGATTGTTATCAAAAGCATGTTGGGCAACGCTAGATTTCTCTATTCTTCCGTATTTTAGATGAGCCATATGCTCCTTGAATCTCGTCTGAATAGAGCGTCTTGTTTGTCCAACATACTTTTGGTTGCAGTCCTTACAGCTAATTTCGTAAATCCCCGACCTTTCGTTTATTCCAATTTTATCCTTAGGGTTGCCTAAAAGTTGTTGTAGTTTATTTCCTGATCGATGAACTACCGTCATATCAATGTTTTTGAAAATTCTACTAAGACCTCGGGTAAACCGGGGTTCATATGGAATTGATACAAATTTTGAATTTTCCTTATCAATACGAAAGGTCGAAGAATTTCGAAGTGCCTCCCTAAATTTGCGCTTCCTAATTAATTTATCAATCAAATTAGTAGAAAAACCATTACTCAAAGCTATATCTTTAATTAACTCTTTTTCTTTTTCAAACCTCTCTTTAGTTAGCGGAAAACTTAATAATCGACTAATCAAAAAATTAAAACTTGCCATCTTGTGTTGGTCACAATGATGGGAATCATTAGGGATATATCTAAGAGTGCTGGTATCTTTCCTATATACATCAAATTCTAAATTATTTTCATTATTTCTAATTACTAGTACATCTAAAAATGGTAGTTGTTGATTGTTTTCAATTTCATATGTGAATTTGACAGAAGTGAAACGACTATTTAATTTGGAAACAAAAACGTCTACATCCGCGACTTTTGTATCAAACACTGCAAAAATATCATCCACATACCTAAGCCAAACTCTAGGAAAATACTCGAATTCTTCTTTTGCTTCTGTTTCGAAGCGATTCATGAAAAGACTGGCAATGAATGGTGACAAAGAGTTACACATGGCTGTCTCTTCATGTTGTTCAAAGAAATTATTGTTGAATTGAAAGCAATTTTGCTTCATACAAAGTTTTGTGAGTTGAATATATTCGTTTACTACCTCTTGGCTTAAATTATTTGATTCAAGTAAATCCCTGAGATAGTCCATGGTTTGTGGAATTGGTACACTCGGAAACAACGAACAAACATCAGGAAATAAACTACAACAACTTTTAGGCAACCCTAAGGATAAAATTGGAATGAACGAAAGGTCGGGGATTTACGAAATTAGCTGTAAGGACTGCAACCAAAAGTATGTTGGACAAACAAGACGCTCTATTCAGACGAGATTCAAGGAGCATATGGCTCATCTAAAATACGGAAGAATAGAGAAATCTAGCGTTGCCCAACATGCTTTTGATAACAATCATAAAATAGATATTAATAATTTAAGGTTGATTAGAAATGTAACAAACTCTAGACAACTAGATGCATTCGAAAGCTTGGAAATTAACAAATGTAAACATAGTATGAATAGTGACAGAGGGCCCATTCCAAATAGCCCGCTTTTTATGTTAGTCAAGCGTTAACGCTTCAACGAAGCTAAATATTTTACCCGCCTTTTTTGTTACTATCGCGGTAATTGTTCGTCGAAGCGTAACGCATTTTTAGGTATAAATAGGTCCCATTGTTAGGTTAAGCTTAGTTTTAATCATCTCCCGATGATGCCAACTTGGTTGGCGAAACGCGCGTCGAGTGTGTCTAAAAGTGTTTTGGTGTGTGTGGAAAACTACTCCAAGTGTAAGTTCTACACCAAAGGTTCCAACCCCTCTTCAGGAGTACTGGTAAATTTTATAAAATTGTAATTTTATTATCCATGCGAAAGTAGTGTCTTCCCACGGTCCTTATACTACAGTGGCTTCCGGCACACCTTTTGCGTTTGGAAAAGCTTATTTCCGAAACGTCAGTGGTAAAAATAAATTTTATTTTATGTGCTGAAAAAAAAATCGATCATGGAATGACCTCCTTTGAGATTCGCTAAATCATGTTTTTGTTTCAATTGTTGCACTGCACTAAAATGCTTAGTTATGACGTCTTTTTAAAGGCAATGAGCAAAATTAAACTGACAAAATATTAGATGTTGCAATTTCGAGGTACACGAACACCTGCCGACGCAAAGATAATGTTATTCAAACCTCGCAGTTGCTGCTCTCCTATTTTATCCATTATTATGCCTATAACGCATTTTAATTTGAAATTTTCATGAAGTTAATACGCAGCATATTGAAACCGGTGGCTGAAAAGAAACGTTTGCATGGAAATATATTTTACAACATCTTACAATGATTTTAAAACATTTTAGCTATGTGTTAAGTTTGATTTTAGAAATTGTTAGCAACAGTTTTATTAAATGTTTTATAAATACATATGTCTAAAACTGGATCGTAAATTGTGCTTTTAAAAGTTAGACCTTATTTGCATTACTCGCTATATACAGGAGTTGTGCATTTACATCAATGCAAAATAACGGTTGCTGATAGCTTCATATAGTCAGTAACCTTAACTAACCACTATTTGATCTAATGCACTGACGTATTGGAGATATATATACACGTCCTTTTAGCTATTTCAGTAATTAAGTAAGAAGTGACGTATAACTATACAAACAATATCTAGTCTTTCGTATTAGTGAAATTAGTTCAAAAATGCGTTGATTCGACTATATAACACGGGGGGGGGTTGTTTTGTTTTATTGCTTTACAGATGTTTGTTTTTAATATGATGTTTCTGCCATTTTGCAATTATTGTTCAAAATTGTTGGAATTGTAAGCGAAGTTGATATGCCATTTGGGTGTACCACATGATGATGTTGAGAAAGATGATGGAAAACCAGGACAAGAGACGTCAAGAAGAAGAAGAAGAAGAACAAGAAAAGAGACATCAAAAAGAAAAGGAAGAACAGGAAAAAATACGTCAAGAAGAAAAAGAAGAACAAGAAAAGAAACATCAAGAGCAAGAACTACGACGTCAGAAAGAACTGAGAAAAATAATAGAAGATCAGGACAGTAGATGCCAACAAGTAAAAGAGGGATTAGAAAACACAAGAAGATCAAGAACGACGTCAGGAAGAATTGAGAAAAATGATGAAAGGCATGGAAATAAAACGTTACTAAGAAAAAGAGGAAGAAAGGACACGCCAGGAAGAATTAAGGACAATTATAGATCTACAACAGAGCACTATTTTTTCAGTTACTAAAGAACTCACAAATGGAATCAAAGAGGGTGTACTCAGTGTGAAGGCTGAAGTTATTGAAGTCCAAAAATAAGTCGTTAAGGTGGACAAAGCAGTAAGTGAAATCAAAGGAAAAGTAAGTGAGGTCGAAGGAAAAGTACGTGAGGTAGAAGGAGAAGTAGAGTGGCTCAAACGACAATTAAGGGGAAAAGGAGGACAGCTAGTAATGTCATCAGGTCCTCGGTTACAACCTCCCGCCTTTGACGGTCAAAGCTCCTACAAGAATCAGTTTGAAGTAGCTGCGTGCGCAAATAACTGAAATAACAAGAAAGAGTTGCTCCAGACGATTCCAGTGGCGCAACAACAGGACTTTGGAGTTTTGGAAGCTGCATTAGACATCTCGCTCAAGTATACCGGACGCAGCTGAAATCACGTACACAAAAGGCTGGGGAAAGTTTACAAGAATTTGAAGCTGCTGTTGAGAGACTGACCCATCTGACTTACCGCGATGCACCAAGTGATTTCAAGAAGCAGTTAGTAGTTGGAGCATTTATCGATGGTACAAAGGACGAGGAGGTTAGGCGTGTCCTTCGGTTATCAGCACAATAGTAGCAGCGAAGTTTTGGTCCGTGCGATCGAGATTGACGCCGCTCATAAGGATACTCCACGTCAGAGACGTTGAGCCGTGACTGTAGAAGAGGCCCAATCAGAGAAAACTAAATTGAAAACTATACTGACAAACGTGTTCACTCAATTGCTGATTAAATTAGATTTGCAATCGAAGACGGAAAAACAGCAAAATGGTGTAAAACCAAGCGGAGGTATCCGATGTTATAAGTGCGGCAAAACAGGGCATATCCAAAGAGATTATCGACAGCGGAGGGTGAATGCCGCAAAAAAACTTAAGCTAGCATGCTGACCCATGAGGTACTCCTCGAGGGCTGTGCCTGGTAAGGAACGCGGTGCCACCAGGGAAATAAAAGTTTCCTAGCTTCGAGGAGTAGTCTACCCTTGGAGGGCTGTGTAAACAAAAGGAAATGTGTCTTCACTCTGGACACGGGTACCACGTCATCAATAGTGCATGCAGGATTCATAGCGGGCATGGAAATTGACAAAAGGCAAAATGAGACAGTCACGGGAGGCAGGGCAACGGTTCGTGGAGAAGTTAACCTGGATTGGATGTCTATGCTTTAGGCATAGGGTTATCGTGACTGACATTATGGATGACTTCATTTGGTGATTGGATGTTATGAAAAAATATAGATTTATTCTTGGCGTGGGTAAACGAATTCTGAATGGTTGCAGAATTTATTCTGTCAACAGCAGACGACCGACTCTCTAAAACAAAGCTATTGACGGCACAGACTGTCAAGATTCCTGGCCGTAAAAATGCAAGTGTCCTATCCAGAAGACCATGCATAGATGATTTCAAGCATGCGGTCATCGTGTTGAGTAAGAGCAGGCCATAGTAATGGTGAATATGGTTAAGCTTCCGGATGGTTATACAAAGGAAATTTTGAGGAAAGAACAATTGAATGACAATGAGAGGACGTCTCAGATAAGAGTGTCGAACTGAAGGCTTTTATGGGCGCAATGGGACATATTTAACGTCGTGGATGGGCTGATGAGGAGAGCATGGGAGAGCTCGGATGGAAAGGAAGTTACTATGCGTTTGGTCAACCAATAGTAAATGTAAATTTACGTCATATTGACGTCATTCCGTCATGGGAACACATTCCCTAGTTTCAAGAATAGACCCCCAGGAGGTACATGATGGGATATTAGGAGGGCATTTTGGAGTGATAAAGACCCTAACTAAAGTACGGGAATGGTTTGGATAAACAGCCGTCGGGATATGGAGGCTTGGTGTCGTAAATGCAAGGTTTGCGCGGCCACCGAGGGGCCACAGGCGAGGAATACGGAGTCACTTACTCATGTGAATAATTATGGGGACGGAATTAGTAAACGGCAAAGGAATGCCCTACAGTCCCATTATAAGTGATGGTTCAACAGCAGTCTCTTAGATGGCATGAAAACTAATTCGTTCGCCTAATGGAAAACTATAGAGAATTATGGAGTCTTCTAGAGGATTACCTAGATTGTTCTAGAAGGAATATCTCTAGGTATAAAAAGGCGAAGATCTTTCACTGCAGTCAGTTGAATATTGGAGAGTGAACTAAGAACAAAGGAATAGTGATTAGTAGTGACAAGTAGTACCAGTCGTCTTTAACCAGTAGTAATCAGTGTTCTACTTTAAGTGACTAATTATTGTGATTAATTAGGAAGGTAATAAATTAGTGGTTTAGTGCAAAATTTGTTGCAATTATTGAATGTTGCCTTGGACCTGCTTACTAAGAGGTGTAACACATGACAATACATAAAATACATAAAATTACTCGACACACAATGCAATTATTACCGAATCTGTTAAAACAACTACTTTTCATAACGTGTTATAAAATATTGAATTCTATTGATCTTGGATAGTTTCTATTAGCCTGCTACTCATATTAACCTTAAAGGAAAGAGAAATGCACCTACAGTAAATCAGTATTTACTTAAAATATTGGACCAAAATAAATGGATACATATCAAAGCAAAATTGAAATTCAATTATTTATAGTTATTTCTATGGAAATATTTTAAATTACATTGTTTGAAAGGGAAATTACATTTTTTAATAATTTTTCGAAAATATGTTTAATAAGTAAATAAAAGAAATAGTAAGTTGCTTTAAAACTTAAAGGATAATTAATAATCCACGTATCCAGAATAATGTACTAATTCATCAAGAAAGCTGTATAATCCTACCAGAATTTTCAGTTTCAAATTGTGTTCTTAATCAATCAATGTCCTTGCTTAAACAACAATTGTGGTAGATTTTGATATATTAATTGTCTGTTTGCTTTTTTTAGAATAAAAATTAATAAAATAAATAATATTTTCGATATTTTATTCATATGTCCTAAGTTATTCCACTTACTTCTTATAAAATTAATAAGTAGCAGTAAATACGTATATAAATTAAAATAAACAAAATTAAGAAAAAAACAAAAATTATAATAGAGCAGAGTACTTTACAAATTAATATGAATAATGTAATAAATTATTAAGCGAAATTACAATAAAAAATTTTTTTAATATATTATTATTATTTTTTGGTATATTAAATTCCTTTCCAAAACAGACATAAATTCACAAACAAATAAAACCAAAACAAATATTAATTGAGTCCAAAAACATGATTTTTGAAAAATATCCGTACGTCAATATTGTTATCTCGTCATGATAACTTGAAAATTATTTAATTGATTTTGGTCAAATTTGGAAAATTTTTAAATCTGCGAAATTCAAAATAATTTATACATGGGTGTGGGAGATGAACTTTTCCTAAACTACAAAATGAGTTTAAACATAATAATATAATAGCACGAGAGGGATAAAGGTTATTTTTTCAATAATCCAGCTATTTTCTAGATAACTTGGATTTTTATAAATCAAATCATTGTTTGTAATACCCTAACATGTGTTAAAATCCCAGAAAAGAACAAAGAATATTAAAGAATGAATGACAAAAATACTTTTCGACAATATTGACAAAAATGTTTTGCTAACATTTTTCTTCTAAAATGACACACCTTGGAAATAGTAATTTGCTTGTATTATGGTCAATATTTTAAATGTCATAATAATATAAGGAGTAGATCGTTGATTTTAACAAAAGGCTTTTATTTTAAATAAATAAAATAAACAACGTTTAGTGGATAATTTATTCGAACATTTTATCAACGTGCTTGTTTTGTAAAACTAAAGAAGGGATATCCTGAAATCCGACAAAAAATTTGAGCAATGTCTACAAAGACGAACGTCTTTAAATAATTGCAATTCAAACGAGGTACAATCAAAAAGCAATTATGTATTATTGGTGTCGATTGAGAAAGACGTTGAAAGATTGAAGTTAGATTAGTTCTAACATAAAATGGAGACCATTTTAAATTTGTTTACAAAGTTCACATGACAAAAGCTACTTAGAGTAATTATTAAAGTCGAGTTGCATTGAAAGTCATTTTAATTATTATGTTAAAGCATTGGTGGTATTTTAATAAATGTGTTCGAGTGGGAACATAAATAAACAAATATTGATACAACTAAAATGATAAATATGATAAATCTACAAAAGTTTTGTGCAGAAATCATAAAATTATAGATAATAAAAAAGCATATATACAGGGTGAGTTATAAATCATTAATTTTAAGTTATGATAGATTTAAATAAAATTTCATATACAAAAATATAAGAGAAATTACACGTAAAGGTTTCAAATAAAAAAAATTAATAAATGAATTCATTAAATACAATTGTAACATTTTGGGGGTGGCTGAGTAACAGAACACTTCTAGATGCAAGACAATAAAGTAGTTATAGTACCAGAAGTGTTGAAATAAGTTGTATATCTGAAATAATGGGATGCTAGTTAGTACCCTTTGTTTGCTACGCTTTTTACAATTTTTTGCTTGTGGAGTGCATTAAGAAAATAATTCAAGTTTTTACACTGGTAAATAATAAAATTTTTCTAATGCTGGATTATAACTGGATTATGCCGGAAGACGATTCAAAATATATTGATCATCTTTCAGGTGAGGCAGGTCAGTTTATCCAAACTACGTTTTTCTAACCTTTTTTCTTCGGAAAATATTTTATATATTATCTATAGATATCCCTGTTCAAACAATGACATAAGTTAGGACTCGTCCCTTATATAGGGTGTTCTCAAAAGCGGAATTTTAACGTACAGACAATATAATTAACCGATAATTTTATATATTGTACCGAAATATCAAGGGCACTTATGAATTTTTAAACTCGAACGAAAAACATTTGGACCCCCAAGCCAAAGAACATAGGAAGTGCTCAGGAATGTTAAAGATGAATTAACATACGTTATTGAAATATATTCGTGAAGTAAACAGTATTACGACTTCTATAGCTATGTACGAAATAAAAACAAATCTTAGCATTTCTTATTGTTTCATTAAAATTCCATAAAATGTCAACAGTCGAATAGTTTACTTAAGAGTCTTTTTTTTTCACCTAGGGCTCGTCTGTTTAAACACCGAGGGCACTGCAGCCTCCTGGGCTTATTGTGCTCTCCTTTTGTTAATCTACTCCACCCACTTCAGTAACTCTGTACCACTAATCAAGGGATACAAATCTGTAACTGAATGAGTTTGGATAGTTTCCGGTTCTGTTTGATGTTTGAATCTGCCCGTAGATATTTTATCTCCTGCGAGCTAGTGCTTCACACTTGAAAATGATATGGTCCACTGGGATATTCCTCCAGTGATTGTTATGTTTGTCCTTGATCCAATCGCTAATAGCTCTCCTTGCTGTGCTTTTGGAGATACCCAGCACAGGTTCTAGGCCAAGAAAGGTGTTAGTTGATCATTGTCTAGCAAGTTCGTCAGCTTTTTCATTGCCTGATATCAGTGATATCCCAGAGTGTCCTGGTACCCAGATTAATTTTACTCTGTTTCTTTCTCCCAGGATTCTGAGTTCCGCATGGCATTCCCATACCAGTTTAGACGACACCTTATTAGAGGCTATTTCCTTTAATGCCGCCTGACTGTCCGACGCGATGGTAATCTGTAGTCCAGCATACCCTCTTCTTATATTTTCGCGTATACACTCAAGTATAGCAAAAATTTCTGTTTGGAATACGGTGGAGTAGCGTCCCAGAGAGTGACTTATACCCTCCCTTGGTCTTTCTCCATGTATCCCTGCTCCAGTTCCTGTTTCCGTCCTAGAACCGTCTGTATACCAGCAGAGTCCTTTCCGCAATATGTCAGGAGTTCTTGCTAACCATTCCTCTCTTTGTCCAATAATAATGTTGAAAGGCTTGTGGAATGTGATTGTTGGTGTCATGTAGTCTGACCTCACTTAAGAGTCTTACATACCAACTTAAATCGTAGTTTTCGAATAACTTATCCGAGTTGAATGCAACTTTTATTACATTAATCAAAATATATATAAAATGTCGGAAAGTTATTTTTTTCTTCAAAAGAAAAAAAATTTGCAGGCACTTTATATTTTTTCTGGCCAACTTTTCCGACATTATTCATTGCTTCTAACTTTTCTTATTTCATAACCTAAAATATGTCTAAATCAGCTCTCAGTTAATTAAATAAAAAAGACATTAAACTATTTAAATTATTGGTAGAATGGGTGATTATTTCCAACAAAACACAGATTGAAAAAAATATTGTGGAAACGATTTTACATACAAGTTTATTTTATTAATTCCAACGCTTACTTGCACTATGCACCTAAATATGTAAATTGATTCTCTCTCTCCCTCTCTATTTCTCTCTATCTTTTATATCTTGTAAAGTTTGCACAACTCTAGCAAACACGTATAGTGCTATCTTCAATTAAAAATAATTATGAGTTCTAGTTATCTCCAGATGATACCAAATTGGTAGACGTTACGTGTTTCGTAAGTTAAATATTCGGCAATTTAGCATTTTCTAATTTGGGCTTCGTAATTTCTTTCACTGTTGAACATGAAATAAAGATTGATATATATTATTATTATGACTCCTAGGAATGAATAATGAAATAAAATGAACCCAATGATTGTTAAAATATGACCCATATTTGACTCTGTGAACTTCGACACATTGTAAAATTTTGTTGGGAAAGAAAACAATAAATGCTCTCATAATATAAGTTTCCTTGTTTTCTGGGGTATTTTTTATCTTGCAGATAAATAATAATATTCTGAATGAGGAGAAGATACGATCTATTCATATTTTTATCTCATTCGTCCAGTAATTCATGATATCTATAATCTCAATGGACCAAGTTTTGACCATTAGTTTCTTATGTCCTTTTATTCGTTATTGGAAAACATTTTGAAAAGTTTCCTAAATATATTTAGTAAGTACCTACAAGTTTTCCTATTGTCGTTTGTCAGATAGTTAAGTCTTTTGTTTTTTAGAGAGTATTTGTTTGCAATA
Organism: Rhagium mordax; assembly: GCA_963680705.1. NCBI lineage: Eukaryota > Metazoa > Arthropoda > Insecta > Coleoptera > Cerambycidae > Rhagium > Rhagium mordax. The sequence continues at coordinate 77,355,935 of OY796657.1, forward strand.
CGTTGCGCGTTGGTGAGATTTGCAGAATTATAGTTTTTTTAATCTTATGTTGTAGACTCGGAGTCGCAGTGAGTTGTAATTTTACTTGATAATAATTGATGTAGTTATTTCGGAAAATTATGTTCAATTTGTATATACAAGATGTGTTTAAAACGTGTTTAAATGCAAACGTAGACTGGAAAGTTCGAAAGATGAAGGTTTTATTAATCACATATTTTCTAGGGAAATTTCAAACCGAGGTATAACCTCTTAAAACATGTAAAATGCAACCAGTTCTCTCTAAATAACCTTTAAACGGTCACATGCTCATTATTTGTACCTACCTACTGATACGCAAGGCGTGTTCTGTGTATAGTGTGGTAAAATTCGAGATCAAACCTTTTTGTCTAATATCAAATGGTAACATTTCAAAGTTCACCAAAAAAAAAAAAAAGAAAAGTTGGACATACAACTATGTAAGGCCTAAGGAATATTTTGAACAATCATAAATAAATAAATTTAAAATGTATTTCTTCTAGTTGTATACTCTACAGAGGTTACGCCATTTAAGTAAATTAAATCGTTTTCTGCGAAGAACGTCGGGTTCATTTTGGTTGTAATTGTGGCATCTAGAATTAGTTGTCTCACCTGACCAATGTGGTCAATGGGAACTGCATAGATTTTTTCATATAGCAGGCCCAAAGGAAAATGTCAAGTGTAGTGATGTTTGGAAAACTGATCAGTCATATTACAGGGGCATGAGGCTTTCCTCTTATTTATGTTCCTGGGAATAATTTCAATCTAAATCTATGTTATTGATTAGGAGCCTTTGTGCAAGCACCCTTGTCTCTTTAAATAACTCAAATCTCAATTATCTCATTTACCTTTATCCGCAATTTCTGCCAATATACAGCATATATTATTTAAATAATTAAATGGTAAATGGCCTCTATAAGAAATATCCTGCACGTGTATGCCAAGAACTTGTACTTCATTAAAATACGGAACCAGATACAGCTATACTCATCGTATAGCAAGCAGATGAAAAATTATTATGAGAAAAATGATAGAGTGTTTGTCACTTATTTCAATGTGTTATAATTTGGTTAGGACACCCTCTAGGACCCCATTTTCTACAACAGAATTTAAGGCAGTTTATTTTAAAAAAAAACCTGTATTTGTCTTACTTTTAAATATTGTGAATTCGAAATTGCACTATAGGTATTACCTATATTTTAATACTTTTGTAAAACTGATAATGATTGATTAAATCACACTTATTTTTTCTGTCAGTATATTTTTAAACCAAAAATTTTGAGGTGTTTGGACATGCTATGCTGTGTTATTCTTATAAAAACAATTAAATAACTAAATGGGTAATCAGCACCAATTTAACAAATACTTTTTATGATGAATGCATGCAACCACAGACTCAGTGGTGTAGTGGGCTAGAGGTGGCTAGAGCATGAGTGCTCTGACCACACTGCCTATCGTGTCCGAGTTCGAGGCACGGCATCGGCAGATGGCAATGTTGGTGGGTATGGTTGTTTGTCTGCGTCTTTTCTAATATGCAGCTCCCTTCCGGACAGCCTTTGGCTTTGGATTTGGGGGCTGTCTAATTTCTGTGGTGTGTTTTATGTTTTATGTTTATGTTATATGAAATTCATTACCAAAGCATATTTTTGCTACCATAGTTATGTTGAAACTTCTACGTTGCAGTTGTCCAGTTGTCTCAGACTTACGACATCATTTAAAATGACCGTTCTTAGTAAGGCCTAAAAGAGAGGAACAAAGCAATTAGCCTCTGCAATTCACTTTGTGCACAAAATTATCTGCTAAATAAACGGCTACCCAAAGTGAATATTGTGTGCATATCCAATTTACGACATAATACTCTGTACTAATATACAAAATAACCTCTTAACAGATGAATCAAATGATCTGTATTGGAATTGGAAACTATTCGCACAAAGTTAATTGGAAATTTCTCCAGCATTACCAGATTGAATAGGTCTCATAGTGAAATGACGTTGTTTGTTAGCCAACCAGAGAAAGGGTTGGAAATTAATCACCCTTTGACACTATCTTGAAACAAACAATAAGGAAGGTTGAATGGAATGCTGACCCGAAATTTGAAATAAATTGCCTGGGAGAAATTGGACTTGTATAGTAAAGCGGATTAGGAAGAGAGCAAAAAAGTTTCTTTGATTAATATGCAATAAATTTAAAAAACTCTTTAGGTGCCAATATTTAAGGGATAGCATTTTGCTGTTGTTTAGTTTTAAAAGAAAATCCTTAGAAGTTGGGCGGAAATTTATTTGTATAAGTAATGAATAAATTTTCAATCATAAATTCTCAAACTTTTATTTAGAGATAGTTGCAAGGAAGTTGCCAACTTCGTTTCACGTAGCACGTTTAAGGTCATTACTAGATATTTGCTATCACAAAGTTGAGTATAGGATAGTACATTATTAGTAAATACTACAACTTTGTGGACACTCGATATAATGTTTGTCGTAAAGAACCAAGTTTAAGTAAATTTGCTTCATCATTAAATATTTATATTTTTCACATTACATTATGTCTCTTAACCAGCTACAAACGTAAACATTCATAAAATACTGACCTTCATAAGTGTTAAGGCTTACGCGAAAATTTGTAGGGGAGTTTTCATTTCAACTTTACACCAGAAGAACCCCATAACAAGGTGGTCAAAACGTCGATAATTCAAAATAATCAACTCGAAAGAAAACCCAGAAACCAATATGAAATATGTATTTGTTTTTACCTTTCACATGCTATTCGATATTAAAAGAAGTTCTGTATCCTTAAATTAAAGTTGTAAAGAGGAGACTGCACCTTTAGAGACTACAAACATACACAAAAAATTTCCGTTTCCAGTGTATCAGTTAATTCAGCTGTTAAGACCCGGAATCAATCGCAAAACTTTTTGAGGGCCAAGTGCGTTTATTCATTTTTGGGTAAAGAAATCATATTTCTTTTCTTCTATTAATTTCTAATATTTGATAATAATATCTTTTACCTTAGTGGAATGAATAAATAACTAACTAAGTTCTAGTATAAAAACATATGTGAAACTGGATAATACCGGGTGACAACCAGATTAGTCCCGTTCCAATTTCTCAGTTGATTTTGGGAATAAAATTTTGAAGTATTGGCATATTATTTGTGTGGCGCAATAGGCCTTGTTTTGCACTTATTGAATGAAAAATATTACTTTCGGTCTAACCAGAAGTGGTGACAATTTTTGATTTTTAAATAGCGCCCTGTATATATTTAGATTCCATATGAGATTCTCGTTACAACAATGTATATTTATTCAGTAAGCCTTTAATATGTTACCTTCGTGTTTATGGTCTCATTTCAATAATAGGTTATTTCGTGCAGAAATCGGCATTCAATTGAAATACAATTTTTGGAAACAACGTAAAAGCAAACGGATTTCATTGAATTATTTTAAATCGTAACCATATTTTTTTACTTGCACCAGCAAAGTCAAGGCATTAACCTTTTATTTGATGTATAATATCTTTAATTTCTGTAGGTACTAATTTATTTTGAAATTATTGGACACATGATAAAATTGACAGAATTTATTAATAATTATTTATATAGGGGATAGGGGAAACAAATTGTAGCAATTGTTCAAAATGCATTTCTTCAACTTCAGTACATTTTGGAACTCTACTAATGATTTCGCATACCACTCATTCGAACATTTGAGCATTTATTGTTGCAGAAGCTTGGCGAATATTGATTTTCAACTTAATAGGTTTCCTGATATAGATAAATAAACTCTTCTTTGACGTATACCACAGGAAAAATTGTATAGTTTTCAGGTGATCTTGCAGGCCATCTTGTGGGCCCATATGTCAAAATGACTCTATTTTGAAATCTTTATTCTAAATAATCAGACATCTCGAAAGGTATGTGGCGGAGCTCCATCCTGTCGGTTATAAATGTTTCTTCTCAAATTCATTGGTAATTCTCCTCAAATTCATTTTACAAAGAATTCAGGTGCCTAATTCCATTTAAAGTTCCCTGAAATAAAATAGTACCCACAATTACCATACATTCACCTCAAAGACTGCCATCTCTAAATTCATGTAAATTTTTCTGAGAACAGTTAGTAACGCAAATTATTTTGGTTAAACGTGTCATTGTTAGTAAACCCACTTCCATCTGCGAAGCGGATTCTAGTAACAATGTTTCTATTTTCTAGTAACCAGTTACAATAATTTACTCTTCTATTAATTATATGATTTGTGTCTGTTAATATTAAGTGCACTTTTCTAATTTCACGTGTATTTGCAGTTTTATTAAATTCCACGGATAATAAAAGACATTAATCTCTGTGAAAAACTGGTAATGTTTCCAATATACCGCTCCTCATATAAGAGTTCAACTTGATATAGATTTCTTTTTGATTCACCGTAAATAAAAAACATATCTACCTTTTCATTTTCTGTAAATACTATCAACCATTTTGCATTTTCTTTAAAGTTTAAAATAGTTATAATTAGCAAATAAATCACAAGCAAATTTAAAGAGAACTACATACATAAACTTTATCAAATAATAATGGACCGCATTAGTGTGACGTCACATAATTATGCAACCGTACGTACTACTGTCATGACAGATGGAATGCGTTCAATCTCACTGGAAATTCATTTCTCATCTGGAAGAAATATTTAAGAACTTTCAGTTACTATTTATCATGCACAAGATATCGAAAAAGAATATACAGAAGTATAAAGCATTACAAAAACTTTATTATTAATATAATAAATCAATATTAAAATAAAATTTTACATTGCTGCTAACTTCATTATACTTCTGAGCAATATTCTTAGTTATTGGCTGTCGTTAGTGTCAGTGTCGCTGTCACAAACTTTATAACTTCGATGTCAATAATTATATAAAAATCAATTAAACCTATTTAAAAAAGTATAGAATATAAAAAAAACACAGGTAGGTATTCAAGCATTATTTTGTCTTTACAATTAATTTACATATACCCATATTTAGAAAATGAAAATCAAACTAACATACACATTACATATTTCATTTTAGTTTGGCATCCTTTGGGAAATTAAACATTTTACATCCAGTTTTATTGGTATGCTCACACTCAGGTGCAAAGCACACACCCATATTTGAAAATAAGCACAAAAACGAGTTTATTAGAAAAAATAGTAGAATAGATTTGAAACTGAGAGAAAACTTAAATTAAACGTCAAGTACATTGTCAAAATGAACGAATATGAATTAAGTGTTTGAAGTTAGCTGCAAACTCACAATTTGAATTTTTGCATTCTTTATTCCTATTGGAGAAAGCTTCCGCCGTTTAACATATTAATTTATAAAACTAAAATAATTTTTATAAATCATACGTGGATACATATATTTTAACATATTTTTCAAATGTGAAATAGGTATTGGATGAGCTTAAATAGTCTTTCAACATACAGAAATACAATCAAACTCCCGACAATCTTTTAGTACTATATATTATAGTCCTTATGGACAATGCAATACGGCTCAGATTCCAGAATTACAATTTCTGCCGTAAATTTGTATGACAGTAGAAGTGGGGCTCGTGACATAACAAATAATGGAGTCTATTAAGCCAAATGTTTGAAAAGAAATATTATTTTGTCATGGCTCGCTTATAAAATTTAATACATACATCGGTTCCATTAAATAACTGAAGTATAACATCTTCAGAAATACAATAATATCAAAATCAATTAGCACCGAAATTAAAGTATTATACATTAAATGAAAGGTTAATATTTTAGGCTTTGCTGGTGTAAGTAAAAAAATATGGCTACCATTTAAAAAAATTGAATAAAATCCATTTACTTTTTGTTTTTTCTAAATATTATATTTCAATTCAAAATGGCGATTTTTACACGAAATAAACTAAATTGAAATGAGGCAATAAACATGAAGGTAATACATCATATTAAAGACCTAGTGCATAAATTCTATGAAAACACAGTCTTGCAGTAGCCAACTTGTTTGTTTCACTTTTATGAATTTATGACGCCATTTTGAAAACAAATACCTACTTGTGATACATTGTTGTAACAAGAATTTCATGTGGAATATACATTTGCAAAAATATATACAGGGTGCTATTTAAAAATCAAAAGTTGTTACCACTTAGACCGGAAGTGATATTTTTCACTCAATATAAGTGCAAAATAGGGCTTATTGCGTCGCTAAAGATATGCGATAATTTCAAAAAATTTATTCCCCAAATCAATTGGAGAATTTATTCCCAAGAAATTAATTGAACGGGACTAATTTGGTTGTAACCCTGTCTGTGTATGTAAAATATTGTAATTTAGAAATGGAGAATCGTCTGTAAATTTAATGCCTCCTGATAGCTTCAATTTATAGTCAATTAATCAGAGAAAGAAAATTATTAATTATAAATATTTTGTATTTTATAAGTTAATTGGTTTCTAAAAATAAATTAAATAAGGAAAAAATACTGGTTTTTATCAGTAAAAAGCAAATTATTAGGTATTATTTCGAAACACAAACACAAATATTCAAATATTTTATGTGGTTAGAATGCAACCGAAAATTAAGTGCTACATACGATTTATTAAAGAAAAGTGATTAATTTGTAACCTTGAAATTCACGGAATACCAAACAGTGTAGATATTTGCAAATGTAACTAAACTGATAAAAAAAATAAAATAAAATAGTAAACACCCACCTTAAGTCAGTGCCACGCCAAAAAAAGAGAGAGAGAGTTACATCAACAATAAGTAGTTACTTCCTTATATAAAGATACATATTATAAAGAATCCCCGACCTACGGAGAGACAGACGGAGAGCATGTGGTTATATCTCAGGGTCGTTAATAAAATGTGGCATAAACAGAATAATAAAATAGATACGATATATATATAACATACGATATATTACCTTGATACGAGTATATACACTAAAACAGTATCTCAAAAAAAGCTTACTAACAAATAACTATAATAAAATATACGAATACTCAGGTACCACAGGTTACTTCTTACCCATTTGTCGCAACTAGAAAATACTACTCAGGGCCAGCTATGAGCCAAGAAAATTTACCTTATAGGGCGCCACGTGATTTAATACCTGGCAGTATTTTGTTAATGACATTTATTTTATTTACTCAAAAAAAAATCACGAAATAGTAAATAAGATTCTCTACGCAAAAATTGTGTGAAGAACTAAGTAGGTACTGTGCAAATTGGTTAATTTACATTAATTTACTCTAATTTACACTAATTTACACTAATTTACACTAATTTACTGCAGCAAACAATTACAAAATACATATAAGTATATACAACGACTACAGATATTGCTTTGGTAATGGCCAAATTCAAGCAACAGATGGTTGTAAACGTGGGTAACATGAGGCACTTATACTGGGTGATATTATCAAGTATATGTTACATTTAAATAATAAATAAAAACAGCAACGATTAGGACCAAGTATATAGCTATATCCTTGTTTACAGGAAGGTATTAATAATTGTATCTGTTACATGTATTTCGATGGTATGTAAGATATAAAATTGAGATTAAGTGTGTTGCTTAAGACACAAGTTAATTTATAATATTAAGGCACAGAATAGTAACAATTTGCTATAAAAAAAAATCGAGTATGTAATAGTTACTTATAATATTTATAACAGAAATTAAATTGGCAAAATGTACCGTTTATTTTGAGTAAATAAATGCCCCTGTGATATCCAATGGCGTAATTAATTAAATTAAATGACTGACCTCAGTAGATTCAGTATTTGTTTGTCCACACTCAACCAATGGGAATCAGTTTAAGATAAACAACACAAGATGCACCTCCAGCTGCACTCGAATCCTGGTGGATTTTCCTTGGACGAAACAATACCAGCCCCTCACGTCAAAATTGAAGCCTCACTTCCGAATTAAACCAGTTACTTGGAACTTGAACGCCTTGCAGTTTACACCTCCAGCTTACAGATTACACCCCGGACTTGCAGATTATATTATCCCTAGCTTTCAGGTTACAAATACAAGTACCGTAGATGGCCGTTACTTGGAACGCGCCTATAACTTGCAACAATATGCAGCAATGCAGAGCCGACCCTATACTTTGCTAAAACCTTGATTGCACCGCGTCCCGCGCGTTAGTTCCTACTCAGCCATCGCACGAGCAATTGTTGTCGTCGTTTTGGTGGTGAATAAGATACGTTGAGGTTTTTTTCCAGCTACTTTTATTTTAAGTAAATATTGTTATGTAAATAAAGTATTGAAAACTTCTTTTGTAGAAGCAATGTAGTAGCCATTTCATATTTTCTGATGCATTATAATGATAACAACATGTCTTCTTGATAATATATCACATACATATTGTTTTTACGGTGAACATTTATATAAGAAAAAATTTTTTTTCTAGAATATTACATATTGTACCTAACTTGGAACAACGTTGCACCTAACTTGCAAGACACTAAGTACCTTACTTCTTTCTACAAGTTTAGAGATACCGTACGACAAACCTTTAAATCAGTATTCTGTGGGAGATTATAAATTGTGAAATTCTTTTTTAAATAAAAAAAGCCTCTAAAGACTGATATTTTTTATGTGAGCTGTGTGCAGGAAGTACTGCCGACTGATCTACAACCTCAGTACTATTGTAAGTTTATTTAAAATGTAAAGAATTGGGTGGTTTTTTACATTTCCTGATGTAGAGAATCTCTCGGTGATTGACTCCCAGCAAATAATACAAAAGTTAGACACCCCAGAAGTTGTCAGAGGTCAATATACTTACATTTAATCTAAAAGGCTGTGAGAAATATAATTTGAAATGATTATTTTTAATAATCATAATTTTAGAAATTGTTTTTATTTTTAAGTTAAGAAAAGTTCATTTATTTTGTTTTATTTGTATTTTTCACTTTTTTATTTACTTTTAGTATGCAATGTATGAATATATTTATGTTTTTTTACGAATAAAGTTTATTTTTGAAGATAGAAAAATTGTTTTTGTACAGATCGAAAGGAGGACACTCATATTTTTATATTTTACCTGTTGCAAGCTAGGTTTAAGCGAATATAACTTGATTTTCACTGAAAATGTGTGGCGTTTCAAGTAGGGAGCACCCTGTGCCTGACTTGCAACAACCATATTTTATTTTTTTTTTAACATTTTGATTCTGTAGTTAAACAAATTATACGTAGGATTAAAGTACCAGTAGAGACCGACGTCAAGATATTTTTAAAACAACAAAAACATGAAAAATTCGTATCCAAAATCACGTTTATATCTTGAATGTGTTGCAAGTAACGGCCATCTACGGTACCCCTAGCGTGCACCCTAAAATGCATTAACACGAGAATTAGCCGATATCTATACACCCATATATAAATTGTATAATAAAAAAAAAGAATAACTTTAATTACCTCTTTTGGAGGGTAGTTACCAATCTCGACCACTGTATAAAGCAGGATACAACCAAATGGACCTCGATTACTGTTCACAGCAATGCGTAGATGATGGACACCAACAATCCCTTATATAAGGTACGATTATCATCACAATATTGTATTACAACAAATATTCACGAACTCAACGATGATTATCAATTTTATCAAAGGTGAAATAGAAAAATCCTTTTTTTGAATTCCAAAGCAAAACAACCAACACACCCACAAGAAAAATCACTAACTTACACGAACTCATAAAACTGGGAATTAAGAATGGCAATAGGCTAACGCCTAGGCAGGAAATGGGGGAAATAAAACCAAAAAGTACGAAAACACTCATACAAGAACATCAGGAGCATAGAATTGGAAATTGTGTTTCTGGGACAGTTAGGCGTAATTCCCTATCATATTTAACAGGCGAGAAATCGGTTTTAGAAGGATATTGAATAATTCACACTGGCGCGCGCGCCTATGCTTCCAGTAATATCTTCCTTAGTATGATTAAATCCTAATTTACTAAATAAAACTGATTAAAATAAGGACCACCCCCGCTATGTATGCCTGGTTGCCTAAATACTCTTCATACCTGGACCTAAATGAATTTATTATAATTGATACGGCCTATATAAAAATACTTCGAATATATAAAAGCGATAATCCGAAATAAAACCGTGACATCAGATATTGGAAAAATACCATAGCGAATTTGATTTGGTAAATCTAGATTATCAGTAAATATTCAGAAATACACCCATCCACTAAAAAAATACTACCCTTAATATTTTTTTACTCAGATGAGGTTATACTTGAAAACGTAAACTATACGCAAAATAAAAATATAGGCAATAAAAACGGTTTACTGAGAATTATAAAATCGTTTTATTGACCAAAAGATAAATGAGGTCTGACATGGATACCAGTGGAGTTCTTTTTTTAAATTACTGTTTCATTCCATTACAATTTTCATAAAGCCAATTTACTTTAATCGACTGGTCATTTTTAGAAGAATATGCCGACTGTAATGAGGCGTGCGATCAATTATACACGTTATTAATAATTTGTTTGAAATCTTTGTTCCTAAAAAAATTTCTCGTCTTTGTAGGTATCCGCCTTGGTTTTCTAGAAGGATAATACATGATATAAAAAGTAAAGATACATTACTGAAAGAATATAATCGTACTAAGAATAATAATACTTACAACAATTTTAAAATTTTACGTACTAAAATCAAGGAGATATTAGTATCGCTTATAAAATATTTTCAAATGATTATCAAATTAATATTCACAGTGATCCGAAAAAGTTTTGGTCTTATGTTAACGGTAAAAAATGTGTACCTAAATACTAAATACCTAATACTGATTTTTGAAGGTAACGATTTTAACAAACCAGCTGATACTGCTAATGTCTTTTAAATCAAGTTTTTCCGCCAGTAACATTAATATTCCTGATGTAAATGTTAATATAAATTACACATTTTCACTTGAGCTTGTTACTGAGAGTGATGTGTTGTGGGTTTTAAAACAAATTAAACCTAAATTTACATCAGGTCCCGATGGTATACCGGCCTTCATTTTACGCAACTGTGCCATAGTGTTGGCCTATCCGCTTATGAAAGTCTCTAACCTCTGTCTGAACTGCAGAATATTTCCGGATAAATGGAAACTTTCTAGGATATGTCCGGTTTTTAAGAAGGGTGATAAGAATTTGGTGATTAATCTATAACAGTTATTTGCAACTTTTCCAAGGCTTTTGAAATGCTATTACATAAGATTATTTATGAAAATACTGGTGGTCTAATTAGTAGTTATCAACATGGTTTCATGCAAGGATGTTTCACTCATTTAACTTGTTCTGTATAACGCAATATGTATCTGAATCGGTGAACTCTGGAGGGCAGGTTGACGTCATTTATTCAAATTTTAGTGAAGCGTTCGATAGGCTTGAACATAGTATTCTACTGCTTAAGCTTAAATAATATGGGTTTTCAGATAAACTGGCAGATGTTTTTACATCATATTTACATTGCAGACGCCAATACTTGGAATACCGTGGTAGGTCTGACGAACTCATAGGTACGCCGCAAGGCTCAATTCTTCTCTTCGTTATTTTTATTAATGACATAGTAGGTAGATGTGATTGACGTCAACTGTCTCCTTTATGCAGATGATCTAAAATTGAACCGTGACATTGAATATGTCACTGATTCTCTTAAATTCCAGGATAACGTAAATAGGATTGACAATTGGTGCACCCAAAATAACTTACCTTTAAATGTACAAAAATGCAAAATAATGTCTTACACGAAAAAAAATTAACCATCTCTATTCAATTACAAACTTATAATGATACATCACTTATTAGAGTAGCAGAATTTAAGGATTTAGGCGTTATTTTTTACTCAAAACTTAGTTTTAATCAACATATTAATACCATTGCCTTTTGCTAGTAATAGAAGCCTTGGATTTGTTATGCGACATTCTCATGATATTAGTAGCACTTTGTGTTTACTTTTTTTGAAGGAATTCAACGTAAATATTTAAAATTTGTTATCATTCAGGTTGGACGGGGTTTACCATCTAGTTGGCGCACCACATCATGATCTTTTAAGTAGGCATAAAGTTCTTAATTTAAGTCGTAGAAGAGAAATTTATTCTCTTATTTTTTTGTGCAAAATTATTCACAGTAAACTAGATTTTCCTCTGATCTTAAGTCAACTTAATTTTAACATTCCTACCTACCATTGTAACTAGACACACTAATACATTTTATCTGTCAACTCCAAAGACCAATTTACTTAAATTTGTTCTGTTTATGTACTATTTACCATAGTGTGAAAGATAATTTGGATATTTTTCATTGTAATATTCATTCAATTAAAAATTTGTTGTATATACCCAGGTAGAACATAATATTGGCTGAACCTCGATTTTATATTGGGCCATAGATAGGTACATTGAAATCGAAAAAAATATATTGTATCGATATTAACAAATATTGGCACTACATTATTTTAACTATTTTCAATCCAGATATATCAAAACAATATTGATGAACGTCGATAAATATTAGTTTTACAATATTGCAAAAACAATATTTACCCTACATTGGTAATGTTCTTTGTAGGCTATATTGCTCAACCAATATACATCCATACAAATAAATATTAGACTTATGATATTGGAAAAACCATATTTAACCTACGTTGGTAATGTTCTTTGTAGGCGATATTGCTCAACCAATATACATCCACACAAATAAATATTAAATTTACTATATTACAAAAACCATGTTTACCCTACATTGGTAATGTTCTTTGTAGACTATATTGCTCGACCAACATACATCCATACAAATAAATATTAGATTTACAATCTTGAAAAAACCATATTTACCCTACATCGGTAATGTTCTTTGTAGGCTATATTGCTCAACCAATATACATCCATACAAATAAATATTAGACTTACGATATTGGAAAAACTATATTTAACCTATATTGGTAATGTTCCTTGGAAGCTATATTGCTCAACCAATATATATCCATAAAAATAAATATTGGTTTTATAATATTGGAAAATCAATATTAACTTACATTAGTAATGTTCTTTGTAGGCAATATTGCTCAACCAATATATATCCATACAAATAAATATTAGATTTACAATATTGAAAAAACCATATTTAACCTATATTGGTAATGTTCCTTGGAAGCTATATTGCTTAACCAATATATATCCATAAAAATAACTAATGGCTTTATAATATTGTATAATCGATATTAACTTACATTAATAATATTCCTTGTAGGCAATATTATTCAACCAATATATATCCATACAAATAAATATTAGATTTACAATATTGAAAAATTCATATTCTTTAATGCATGATAAAAATTGGATTAAAAATTACAAAATTCAAAACTTCTAAAAATAAAATAGGATTGAAAAAAAATTTTTTTTTTAACTTACCACAAAATTCATTCATTATGGATACCAACCGCGCGGCGGGCGGGTGCACTGGGTGCAGTATATTTTTATGTCAAAGAAGAATCATATTCGTTAAATTCGTTACTAGTTTGGCCTAGGTAATTCTAGTTCATCCTAATATCGGGTTCTGCCGGTAACATATACACATAATTAATTAATATTTTATTGCAAGTAATTGATAATATTATTGGTTTGTATTTGGTTTTTTATATACCGTGTGTAAATGAAATTAGGCTCACCCCTATAACTTTTTTGTTTTTTCAGATATCATTTTGAAATTTTGGCAGTTGCAATAACAAGTAAATTTGAATTAATGCATCTTAATAACATGATTCTAGCACTTCCGGTTTCACCGGAAATGACCGTAACATCTATTTTTTAAATGAAACGCCCTGTAGGTATATTCTTACATTTTTGGATTCAGGGATTCATTCTGCATACGAAGGATTGGATGGATTCGAGGAAGAAACATAACCTCAAACATTTTTTTAGGCCATCACTCACGGTGCCCCATCAATTAAAAAAAATACCTTTATGCATCGATTTGTTGAGAAAACTTCTGTATAGGAAATGTTTCATATTTTTGAAGCAAATTGATTAAATTTTAATGAATTAATTACCCAATACAAAAAGTTAAACTATGCATAATTCCACAGATGTTAGATACAGATACGTTTGAGGAAACGTGAGGCAGAATGTGTTATAATTAATTTTGCTTGGTTGTGCGAAGTTAGATAGGAGAGAATGTTTTGCAGTAATTACTTTTCTTTGTTGAACGCGTTATTTTTATTTTCTATAAGAAATGTAATTTGTAACAGGAATTTGGAGAATGATGAAACCTTTTATCGTATTATAAATCCATCTTAGAGAACAATATACAATGCTTTTATTGGCTTTTTATTCAATTTGCTCTGTTCTAAAAAAAAATATGTAAAAAGCCGTTGCCTTTGTCTGTTTACTTAAAATTGGATCTCCTTAAATAGATATGTAAACATATAATTTTTTACCCAAAGAAAAATTCACGGAACATCTTTTCCTTCTTATCCATTTTTTTTTTTCGAAAGTATAACTCCAATGAATAACAAAGATATGCTTTAAGGCTATAAGAAGGTTCGATATTTTAATAACTTAGCAATAGAAAGTGCTAAAAGTGATTATTCTAGTCTCAAACATAATGAAATTATTTATATTTTTATTCATTTAAATTTTATTTGATAATTTAGTTGCGTAGTAAATTAACAGGTTTTTTTTTATTTACCAATGCACCTCAACAGATAATGCTGAAAAAATTATTTAAATGTTTTAGGTATACAAGAAATAAATACAAACATAATTTGTTGCAAATTAGTCTTATTACAACAATATAATAAAAAGCTACTGCGTCTAGTGTAAGATGGGCACAAAAAATAGAAAAATAAATTATTCGTTTACATAATAATATTATTAAGTATTATATTTAATCTTACCGGCGCATTCGCCATATTTTGGAACATGATACTAAAACCTACAGATGTGATCACTAATGAACGAATTTTGAACCACTTCGCGCATGACGTCATTCTGTGACAAAAATATATACCGATATATGGGGAAGCTAGCTTTTAATGTATTTTTAGTTTAAAGTTATTGAAATTTTCGTTGTATTTCGACTGTTATAACTGTTTTGGATATTATTTAAATATACAAAATAGAAAACAAAACATTGTGCACAATATGAGGCGTGTAAATGCAGAAGATGCTTTACGCATGTGATCTTATTTTGAGCTAGAAACAAAAAACTTTTAGACAAGTAATTGCCATAATTACAGTCTTGCATGCATAAAGTATATTTTACGTCTACTTTCAGATTTTAAACCGAAATTTCGGTGTTATAAAGCTGGATATGCTTCTAAACAAAAAGCCTACCGAATTGCTTATAGCGTGTCGTGGTTGACTGGTAGAATAGCTCTAAACGAAACTCCCCCAGGACGTTAATATAAATAAGTCCTTAAAAAAAAACGGGAGAGGGTGGAACCAATAACTAATTTTTCGTAATTTTGTCCTAAAGCAGATTATGCATTTACAAGCCTCAATATAATTTATTTATAGAAAAACAAATTACATTAATTCGTTTCAATTTATCTACGAGTAGATACTATGTATTGTAACCTTCCCTCGTTCCGCGGAGGTTCTTAGATGGTTATTTTGACGCCTGAGGGGCGACGCGGCGGTGTTATCTGGGCGGTGTATCTCGATCGCCAGTTTCTGTTTTAGAATGCAGAAACACCATTTTCTTTTTCTATTAGCAGGAAAATTATTTGACAGTTCTAACAACCAATTAAATGTCGTTATTTCTTGTCATGTGACACAAATCACTCAATCATTTCAGCATTACACTGATAGCACCATCCAGGGGAATTTTCCATCACTATGAGAATAAAATTACTTAACTTTGACGACTTCATAATAACTGCCAAATAAATTTCAAAATGTCACGTTTTGGCAATGCCAATTCTCAATCTATAAAATTTTTATAAATAAATAATTGTTTTGTTGTGTTGCGACATTTTGATTTTATTTTTCAAAAAATTTTCTGACCGAATATCCCTCAGACATTGACAAATGTCTCATAATTTTATGACAACCTCAAGCAAGTTGCTTGGTAATAGCCCTCCGCCTTCGGCGTGCAACGTGCTTTCGATTGTCATAAAATTATCTCGTACATTATCAATGTCTTAGGAATATTATAGCTGATAATAGACGCTTAGGTAGCTGCAGTGAAGAAACTGTTGAGCCAGGAGCCTATATTAACCTATAAGGAAAACTCAGAAGTTTCGGATTAAGACTATATAACAGGTTTTATTCAGGAATTGTTAACAATTTAACACAATACATCACTTTTGGCTACGATTAAATAAAGTACAAGTATACAGGAAACTTAAAGCAGGCAGGCTATACGTACAGGGCAAATATTAAAAGCGGCAAACTTTCACATATTTTTGGGCAATTGGAATAAGCACTTTTAAATCCATAAATAAATTTCTTTAGTAGCAGGAAAACTAAAGTATCGCAACTAGACGAATAGCTTTTACTTTTCTATTATTGTTACTGGTACAACCCATCACTGCACAGTAAACCATTGTTTATACTATATTAAATAAACCAAAACACAGAGCCACAACTGATCAAAATAACTAATATAACGTATTCACACCGAATTAAAACACAATAAAGTAAGTAAACAAACTAAAATACGTACATTTAGACATTAAACTATGACAGCAGTAGAAGAGTAATACCGAATCCGAGACACCCCCCACCACTTTTGCGCCCCCCACCACTTTTTTTTGGGGTGGGGGGCAATTAGAGTGGGGGTAATTTGTAATTGCGTAATTAGTAATTTGTAATTGCGTAATTAGTAATTTGTAATTGCGTAATTAGTAATTTGTAATTGCGTAATTAGTAATTTGTAATTGCGTAATTGGATTATTTCGCTGTAATTAGACTAGTATAATTGCAATATATCTAATAAATGTAATTAGTCTGGAGGGGGGATAATTAAAATCCAATTGTCGCGAGAAATGAAAGTAATTGGATTATTGCGCTGAGAAATGAAAGTAATTGAATTATTGCGCTGTAATTGCGTAATTAGTAATTTGTAGATGTGTAATTAGACTATTTGCGCGTTAATTACACTATTTTATATAGTCTGGAGGGGGATAATTAAAACCCAATTGCCGCGAGAAATGAAAGTAATTGAATTATTGCGCTGTAATTGCGTAATTAGTAATTTGTAGATGTGTAATTAGACTATTTGCGCGTTAATTACACTATTTTATATAGTCTGGAGGGGGTTAATTAAAAAACCCAATTGTTGCGAGAAATGAATGTAATTGGATTATTGCAATTAAACTAGTATAATTGCAATATATCTAATTGAATTGGTACAATTATATATTAATTAGTACATCAATTGGAGAAAATGAAAGTTTATTACGCTGTAATTAGACTAGTATAATTGCAATATATCTAACATAATTTCACGAAACAGGTGCCTATCTGAAAATCAAACCACTCGTATTTCACATACCCTACTGTCACTGTGCCTTTACAAATTATTAAAATTCCAAATTGTAGGTAGTCTTCGACCAGCATTCCATTGACATCGCATTTATTTCCTAATGATCAAAGATTAAATCAGCTTTTTAGTTTTTACTGTCGCATATCTTGAAACAAAATAGTTGGTTAAATTTATAGCTCCCATTTGCGACAGACAATATGTCTGCATAGAGGACCAGTTTTATTTTAAATACACAATTACATTTTTGAGAAAATAAACATAGACACTTAGTAGATCAAACTTTATGGTGTGATAAACTACCAAAATAATATGAAAAAAGTTCATATGTAAATGTGGGCCGGCAACACATAGTTCCGAGATACAGGGTGTTAAAGAAACATGCAAAATTTTTTTTTGTTGTTTGAAACACTGAAATGATGGCACACTATATTGCGCTCTAATTAGACTAGGTGCAATTTCTCGAAATTCTATGGTTTATTACCTTATAGAAAAGCAGTATATCTTAAGATATATTTACAGATCAGTATACATCCAACTTGACGGCGTTTTAACAAAAGCAAGCGGAAACGATGACTACTTTGATAATGCATTAAAATGCAATATTTTAACGGAAATTACAGCGATGTTTTAATAAAGCTCTGGAAATGTTTAATACAGGAAATTCATATCAACGGAAAAAAATTAAAAGCCTCCTATTATGTTGCAGAAATTATTGATTTAATCATGATATGGGTTCACAAAACAGGTGACATGAATCATTTAAATATATTACGTAAAAGCCGTACGGCTTCTTGGAAAGCATTCAAAAGCCATTTAAATAGTGTCACACAACAGTTTGAGTACCTACAAATCCATTGTTACAAATAAAGTAGGTGTCGAAATATTGCAATAAATTTCAACAAGTGACATCGAAATGCATTTATTTTCTAGGGATAAAAGATTATCAATCTGTTAGCTAAACAAAAGGTATGTCGGCAAAAAACAACAAAGTCAAAAGGCAAACTACCTGAAACGTATTTTTTATAACATTCATATTGATCCATAGAAATCTCCAGGTTAAATCAGTTACGGGATAAGAAAAAATGTCAGGTGTGGGATTCGAACCCACGCTCCCGTTAGGGAATCTGATGTTTTTTTACACATTGGACGCCTTAACCACTCGGCCAACCTGACTTATTAATTGATTCAGTAAAACGCCATATATTAGATGGGTAAAATTGAACAAAAAATGTTTAAATTACTTAGCTAACGTAAGGAATATGTATTTGCATGTGTGCAAAAGACTCCACTTCTACGGCATTATTTACTGTTGCCATTGTATACATTTAATGAATACCTACATAGGGGTCATACCTTCAAATTTTAAGTTAAGAAATTAGACAAAAGAAATCGATGTATTGTCAATAGTACCACATTATGGGTTAACAAACAAGCGATATCGAATCATTTTAAATATATTACACAATAGCCATTCTAAAATAGTTGTACAATAGAATAATATAATGGGGGGTATTTGAATATTGAAATGTGGTGGTGGGGGGTCATATTCTGTTCATATATAGAGAGTGATAGGAGTTGTCACAACCATTATTAGTAGCAACAGACTCCTAGTGAACACGCAAAATGTATAAGTGTACGTCTTGCAGTAAAAGTTTTACACGAAGCTACAGTATGCGTCGTCATCAGAAAGAGTCGTGTGTGAGTTTACGTGATAATGGACCTCCAGCAAAACAATTTAAATTTGATTCAACCCCTTCAACATCCGCAAGTATGCAAACATGTGATTGTTGTAATGTGACGCTGACGACAGCTCAGATGCATTCCCATAAGAGGTCGTTGCAACATAAGGCAAATGCATGTGTTCCTTCAATGGATGGTGTAAGCATTATCCAAAGCGCTTTCAAATACAGAATTATTTCATATCGAGTGCATAGTGAACATAATCATCTGGACTACGTAATGTTCTTTAATGAAATCAAACATAAAATTTTAAATCTGCTAGAAGAAGCGATACAAATACATATGGCAATAAAAGTAAATCTGGAAGTGTTCGCCAAATACATGATACAAAGTAAAGAGTTAACGGATATGAAATCATTTAATACAACCAACAAAATTTTGGATCAAGCTATGAATTTAAGTGATGTTTTGGATAGTTTTGTAGAAGAGATGATTACCCAAACTACAGAGTTTCAAGAGCGAGATTCAGGTGTGTAATTATTTTTATTAACGTATTAGAATTGCATTTAACATTTGCATATTTTTTAGGATGGGCCCTGGAACGAATCGAATTTGTTGAAATTAATGTGAACAAGTATAGTCCACTGCGTGGCTCATCATATATAAAATTACCAAAATTCATTGAAAATAAGAATGCAGTGGTAAACGTGCACAATCAAGATCAATGTTGTTTTGCCTGGGCGGTGAATTCGGCACTGCATCCTGCAAATGGTAATACATCGGACTTATCATCATATCCACATTATTCACAAGTGTTAAATGTAACAGGTATGGATTTTCCAGTAAAATTGCGAGATATTTCAAAATTTGAGGAAATGAATAATATATCGATAAACGTATACGGGTTAGAGGAGAAATTTAAAAATAATAGAATGGAATATGAAGTTGTAGGTCCTTTACGTTACTCGGGGAAAAAACTGCGTATCCATTTAAATTTATTGCTAATTTCTGAGATGTGTAATATTAATCACCATTGTACGAACGATTGTGCTAAAACTCACTATTGCTGGATAAAGAATTTGTCTAGGTTAGTTTCGCGACAAATTTCTGCAAGCGATCATAAAAAATATTTTTGCGACGGTTGTTTGTTATATTTTAATACCGAACGTCACTTATTGCAACACCAGTCACACGATTGCAATCATATTTATACGACAATACCTACCACCCAATTTCGAATCGATAAATATGGTAAACAAGTACCCGAGAATATGTTAAAATTTGAACATTTTGAAAGACAAATGCAAGTTCCATTTGTAGTGTATGCCGATTTCGAATCAATTTTAAGTCCTATCGATACCTGCCAACCCAATCCAGAACGATCTTTCGGGAATAAAACTTTTAGACATCAACCACATTCTTTCGCGTATTTAATAAAATGTTCATTTGATAATTCTCTCAACAAGTTTGAGTTATACCGGGGGTCTGACGCCGCCAAAGTCTTCGTATCACGTATCGAGGCTGACTCGAGAGATATCTATAATAGATATATGAAAGATATAGTCCCAATGGCTAAGCTCACAGCGCAACAAAGACGAGACTTTGAAAACGCAACCGTATGCGGTATATGCGAGAAGGCATTCGAAGAAGGTGATGTGAAGGTTAAGGATCACTGCCACTTAACCGGAAAAATAAGATTTATCGCTGCACACTCTGTTTGCAATTTAAATTATAAATTACCATGTTTCATACCGATTATATTTCATAATATGAGTTCATACGACGGACATTTATTCATTAAAGAGCTATGCGCTCATAAAGATAGAGTGGGGGTACTAGCGCAAAATAAAGAGAAGTACATATCTTTTTCAAAAGACCTTTATATGCATGATTACATTAATAAGAATGGGGAGAAGAAGAAAAAATTTCTACAATTGCGATTCATTGATAGTTTTAAGTTCTTGTCAACATCGCTACAAAATTTGGGTGAAAGTTTAAATGATGACCAGTTAACTATAACCAGAAGTTTTTATACGGATAACAAAGAATTTCGTTTAATGAGACAAAAGGGTGTATTTCCATATAGCTTTGTGGATAGTTTAAATAAGTTGAATAAACCAGATCTACCATCCAAAGCCGAATTCTATGACAACCTAAACGATCAGCATATATCCGAAGATGATTATCAACGGGCTAAAGATGTGTGGAAGTTGTTCGCTTGTCAGAATTTAGGCGATTATTCAGATCTGTATTTGAAAACAGACGTATTGCTTTTATGTGATGTATTCGAAAATTTTCGGAAAATCAGTTTAGAGAAATACAAGTTGGATCCTGCTCAATATTTTACAGCTCCCGGATTGTCGTGGGACGCTATGTTAAAACTGACAGGAGTAGAGTTAGAATTATTAATTGATATAGATATGATTAACTTTTTTAAGAAAGGAATTCGTGGTGGAATAAGTCAGTGCTCTGAAAGAAAACATATCGCAAATAATAAATTTCTTACCGATTACGATTCCAACGAACCCTCGACGTTTATAACTTATTTGGACGCCACAAACCTATACGGCCACAGTATGTCTCAATCGCTACCGACAGGTAGTTTCACCTGGTTGTCCCAACAAGAAATTATAAACTTAGACATTACGAATATTCCAGATGAAAATCCGCGCGGGTACATTTTCGAAGTAGACATTCATTATCCCAACGAATTACATGATCTACATTCGGACCTCCCTTTCCTAGTAGAAAACATGGTTCCTCCTAATGCAAAATCAGCAAAGTTGATTCCAAATTTGTTTGACAAGAAAAGGTACATTGTACACTATAAAAATTTGAGGCAGGCCATGGATCACGGTTTGATGGTTTTAAAGACTCATAGAGTGCTCGCATTTAATCAATCTCCCTGGTTAAGAAAATACATCGATTTAAATACGGAGATGAGAAACACGGCAACAAGTAAATTCGAAAAAGATCAATTTAAATTAATGAATAATGCGGTTTTCGGTAAAACTATGGAAAACGTGGATAATAGAAAGGATATAAAGTTGGTTACGCATTGGGAAAGTATTAGAAGGTCCTTTGGTGCAAATGCTCTTATAGCCCGACCGAATTTTAAAACTTGTTCGATCTTTACAGAAGATTTCGTCGCGATTCATATGAACAAACTAAAAGTAGTATACAACAAGCCAATTTATGTAGGGTTTTGTGTTTTGGAATTATCCAAGACGGTGTTATACAATTTTTTCTATGACGTGATAAAAAGAAAATTTGGCGAAAATGCTTCCCTGTTATACACCGATACGGATTCTCTGATTATTAAAGTTTTTACTGATAACATTTACGATTTTATAAAAGAGAACCCCGATAAATTCGATACATCCAACTATAAAGAAGGAAATAAATTTGAAGTTCCTAAAGGTCTGTCGGTTTTAGGGAATTTTAAAGATGAGTTCCCCGCCGACCCGATTATTAGTTTTTATGGGACGGGGGCTAAAGCTTACTGCATAAAATCTATGAATAGTGAATTAAAAAAAGCCAAGGGGGTAAAGAAATCAGTTATTAATAAAAATTTGTCAATAGATGATTATAAGAAAATAGTGGAGCGGGGTGGGTTAATATTAAGAGAAATGAATACATTTAGAAGTTATTCACATGACATTTACACAGAAATGAAAAATAAGGTGGCACTATCTCATTATGATGATAAAAGATTCATCATTCCTAATACGTTTAAAACTTTACCATGGGGGCATTGTGACATACCGATATTTCAAAATGAGTTGGCCGTAATAACTGATACAAATAATGTTGTTGAAAAGGAAAAATATGATCCTTTAGATGCTTTACTTGCAGCAATAGATGAGTTAAGCCAGTCACAATAACATTAGCATATCAAATAAAATTTACATTATTTATCGGGTTAAAGTTATAAAACTGGAAAATTCATACTAAATGTGAGATATTGTATTATATTTAAGTAGATTTATTGTGTAATAAAATATATATTTATGAAAAAATAATTGGTGTTTTTTAAGTTAAGTATTTGTAGTATATGTAATAAACTTAAAAATATTTTTATTTTGTTTACAATTTAACATTAAGGAAATAAATTATACAAATATTTATTGAGTACATTCGTTTTATTATTTATTTATTATACATAAAAATATTTCATTTGACATAACCTTATAATGATACAATAATATATTTTCTAGACAGTGACAATTTTAAACAAGAGAAGCTCTATCAATCCACGAGTTGTGTTCTTTAGAGAGTCCAAGCCATTTTACAAACACTTTATTTCCTTGCTTTTTTAAAACATTCTCTACTAGATACACATCGGGGTATTTTGCCTTTAGTAGCTCCATCTCATAAAAACACCCCTTGATTGGATGTCCAAGCATGTCTGCAAGCAGGTAAGTTGTGGGATTTGTTATGTTTATCTTGACAATTTTAAAAAGTTCTGTTGAGAAATTCGGTGTAAACCCTTTATCAAATACACCTTTATACTTGCTAATACGAACTACGTCACCGAGGTGGAATTTCGGTTTGAGAGCAATTTTTATGTTATTATATACATTTAAATGTGTAGTTGGTGTGACATCAACAGGTTTCATACCAATTGTACGATGGACTTTGTTATTATAACTTTTTGTAACATTGGGTAGGATGTCGAGCCATTTATATTTACCCATAGCTGAGAATTCTTTATACAACCAACTCTTTAATGTGCGGATTACTCGTTCAACAATTGCTGCTTTTTTTGTGCTATATGTAGAATAATGATTAATTTCATGCTGCTTCATTAGTGCGGAAAACTTTCTGTTGTAGAATTCTGTACCATTATCAGTCTGTAAATTTCTTGGTGAATAATTTGCTTCTTGAATAATAGTCTGCATAGTCTTAGTAACTTCTACAGCTGTTTTATTTTTAACAGATCTGGTCCATACGTACTTGGAATAGCAGTCAATCACTACAAGAATATAACGATACCCTCTATTTTTATCAGCGTATGGTTGCATTTCGGCTAGGTCTGCTTGCCACAAATCACCAAACCCCTTAATTATGGTTCGCCTTCTACGAAAATTTCGTCGAACATTTCTATGTAACTCGTTAACAACTTGTAATTTTTCGCTGCTAACCTCCATTATAAAATTGTCTTCAGCTATATATCAACTTCAGGCATTAGTTCTGGTGGAAATGCTAGGCCTCCGGATTGCACCTTCTTTGGTTGGAGTTCGGTGGCAATATGCTCTAATTTGGAGATTCTAGTGATTAAAGTATTGTGATTGTTTATGGCTGAACGTTTAACTTCAGAAATTGCTTTATCAACATATTTCCTCATTTCTATTTTCATTTTCTGCATCGTATCATTATTTTGTTTATTGAAAATAGTGCGATTTTCTTCTCCACTTTTTAAAAGTCCCACATCAACATATTTTTTCATTTCCTCAATAATTACATCGGTTGTATCAAAAATAGCTTTGGCAGCATTTTCATCATTTGTTTGTAGACGCTTGTTAACGTAATTACATGTTGCACCATCTTGATCATCGACAGGTTCCCCTAGATTTTTTAAACGCTTATTTTCAATATCATAGTGATTATCTCTGGTAAGTTTAAAACCCACGCCAGGTAATCCACGATAGGCTATTAACTTACTTGCACTAATTCTTTTGCTGCGTCCAAATTTGTCAATTGTGTTGTTTACAGTAGACATTTCTGATTGCGTCTGATCCATTTTATATATTTCAGGCTATATAATACTTATTGAGTATGATGATACTAGGTATTATATCTTTAATACACTATTTTTTCATCCCTAAGTTCTGATATTATTTCTATTATTTCATTGTCGTGGTTGTTATTTCCAGCCATTTTCGAACCCCATAGGAGGCGTAAACGAGCCACAAGTTCACTAGGTTTATTCCAGTAGATATATTCTTTATCTTTATTTCTGTACAATTTGTGGGTAGGTACACGTTTTAATCCATAACCACTTGTTGACGATCGTGTCACAATTGTAGAAGATGTTAATGGTTTGATAATTTTGTGAAATTTTTCACGTTTAGTGGTGTTATAGCCACTCGCCACATTGAATTTTTTATACGGCGCTTTTGTTTTCCTTAGTATTTCTCCATATATCTTACTCCATTCATCATCGATAACACTCTCTGTATTATCATCTAGAATTGGCGGACGTTTTAGAAATATTAGATCGTACAATTTCGGATTACCTAGATACACGCCAAGTTTCTTATTGCCATACCACAGTGTAATATTTCCATGGGAAAAACGTATTTCAGCATTACCCATCAGCAGTATGCCTGTCTTGGGATCTACACGCACTCCATATAAACTATCATACTTGGAATTACCCGATTTTACATTCTGTATATGTCTTTTTACAACCTCACGTCCTTTTTCTAGTTTTCTAGCTAGAGAAGTTTCAGATACGGGGGTTGTTCTTATAGACGATGGTGGTGTTTCCATAATGGGGGTATAAGGTGGAACATCATCACCGCCTACATACTTATCAGATCCTTCTTCAGAAGCACTCTCCCATGGCACTGCCCTCTGAGTAGACACCCTTGATGATGATGATGGTTGTTGGGTATGTGGTTTGTTCTCCGCTGCTGAAGATATAGCATTTAAAGGTTCAGTTATTGGTTGATAGATCTTTTCAAGTGTTACATGCATCTCAATATCTTTGTTCTTAATAGAGTTAAACTTCTTACGTACCGCATCTGTCGCCTCAATCAACTGTCGCTTGAGGGCTATTTCACTATTGGGATGCACAAGATTGTTATATTTTTTATTATCTTTGGTAACCTTCATCTTAGCGCATACGTAAACGAAGTAACCATACGAAGTCTGTGGCTCAAGTGAAGTTTTTATTAAAATTCATTATGGATATATGAAGCTATCAAACCCTTTTCTATATCGCCCACCTTGTACTTCTCTATCCTTATCAATCACTAGAAACCCATATTTGTCATTCCAGCACTCTGCACACATATTTTGAAATACTGTAAATGTTACATCAGGTGACACATGATCGGAAAATATGTGGTGAAGGTTCATGTCATCCTGTTTAAAGACAATAATTAAATTACTATTGTCTCTTATTAGCTGCTTCGGTATTCGAGAATATGTTTGACCAAGATAAAAACAATCCACATTTCTATGGCGGCCCATACTAAAATATGCTCTTATAACATCTTGCTTCTCACATATCACATCGTCAAATATAAATAAAGACTCCGGTTTTGCCTCGGATGGTTCCACTATTTGCGCTCCATTACTTTTTTTTTTTTTTTTTTAATCACTTATTTAACGTCGGCCTATTTCCGCTACGGAGGCCAATCACCGACGCCCGCTCCATTACTAAATGTATAAAATCCTAACCCCTCAATCGGCGCTAGCACCTTACGCAGATACTCATACTTGGGTTGATTTATAGACTTTGAGTATAGGTAAATGTTTAAAAAGCGTAAACCTAAGCGATGGGTGATCAAAGATATTAAGACATTTGTTTTCCCACAATTCGAGGGTCCTATTATGAGGGCACGTACAGTTGAAGGTAGTAGTGGTCCATGACGATTATGAGCGCTTAACCCACGCCCAACTTTTTCATCCAAATTATCTATGGAAAGCGTTTGTTTCTGTTTCACAATGTGCATTGTATCGCAGCTAATTGGTATATAAATAGACATGTGACTTGCAACTCTTATTTAAATGGTTTCCACCATACGATACACACGTGAAAAACGTATGAAGCGCGGTATAGGATTAATTAATTCCCTGATTAATAAGCTTCCCGTCGAGTTGCATTTGCCAGGTTATCAATTTTGTGGTCCAGGCACAGATTTAAATAAACGGCTGACATGGGGTGATCCTGGCATAAATCAGCTCGATAAAGCGTGCAAGGAACACGATATTGCATACGACAAAAATAGCAGTAATCTAGCAGCCCGCCATAAAGCAGACTATCAGCTTGAACAGGCTGCGTGGAAACGAGTGAAATCCAAAGACGCAGGACGTGGAGAAAAGGCCGCTGCTTGGTTAGTTACAACTATAATGAAAGGAAAACAACGTCTTGGTATGGGATGTAATTCAACAATATCTCGTAACCCAATAAGGAAACGAATCATCAAGAAAACAAAGAAGGGTAAGAAGAATGTTAAAAAGACAGCATTTGGATCTGGGATAGTACGAAAAGTGCGTGACACACTGCGAAGTGCTGGAGGCAAAAGAGTGAAAGACCAAACGAAGGCGACTGAAATTGCTCTAAAAGCTGCACGTCGATATATAAAACAGGCCGGTGGGAAACGCAATATTCAAACACCTCGAGTTATACCAATACCAAAAGTTGGCGGTATTTTACCTCTAATACCCATTTTTGCTGGATTATCTGCATTGGGTAGTTTGGTGGGTACGGCTGCTGGTATTGCTAAAGCTGTAAATGACGTAAAAAAGGGTAGAGAAGAATTAGCTGAAGCAAATCGACACAACAGAAGTATGGAAGCAATAGCTATGAAAAGTGGTAAGGGGATGTATATGAAGCCATATCGAAAGGGAATGGGCCTTTATCTAAAACAGAATTCAAAAAACTAATAGACTCCCTACCTCGGAGACCTCTTACCGACATTGATCTTAAATATTATGCTAAGAAAATGAAGGTAGCATACTTTCGGGGTGTATTTATGCGCGACTCACTACCAAGACGTGGCCCACATTACAATGAATCTGCAATAATCAATTTGGATAGTATATATGGTCCTGGGACACATTGGGTGGCATATAAAAAACGAGGTAGTTTAGTAAATTACTTTGATAGTTTTGGTGATTTACCCCCACCTATAGAATTAGTTACATATTTCAATAACGATTCAAGGAGGGCCAACCAAATATTCTATAACTACAAACGTGTACAGAATTTTAACACAGTGTGGTGTGGACATTTGTGTTTAAAGTTTCTCTCTACGAAAGAAATATAAAACGCCATGGAGCTGAAAACTATAACCCCAACAATGGATCGAGAAGGTATCAAGCGAATGGGCCACTCACTAATTGCATTCTCCCGTTTGCGTAGTCTATTGAAGATGAGCAAACAACAACTTGCTGATATGCCCAAAGAAGTGATGATTGGGTTGGCTTCACATGAAATTGCATTAGTATGGGATAAGCTACCTACACATCTTCAGAACGATGTCGATATAATAAAATATCAATACTGTACAGAACATTACCTTAACGATCATGAAGGCAGTTTTGATGCTAATGACGGTCCAATACCTCGAAAAATGTTTTGTTGCTATTGTAAGGTAAACGATGTAAATGTGGCATCCAATAACAATGTAAATATATTACCATCAAGTTCAAAGAAGAGGAAATTATACCATTATTGCTGTAATCCACAATAAATTGGGTAACGCAATTTAATTACATCAGTCATGTCGTACACGTTCACACTAACGAGCCGCTTAAGTGTGCTAAGTGTCAACTTTAATCCACCCATTGAACTGGATAGGAGCAGTCGTCATGGGTTAGGCTTAATTGGATTCTACTCTTACAACTCCATATTCAATGTGGATGAAACAAATAACATCTTCCAATATAGGGTTAGTGCTAAAGATACATTCACTACTGTTCACATACCTCTGGGGGCTTATGAAATTGATGAAATCTATGCAGCAATGTTGAAAGCTATGAATATTGATGGAAAGGATTACACGCAAATATTCACTTTACGAGCAAACAACAACACCCTAAAGTGCGAGATTTTGTCAAAGTATGAAATAGATTTTAGACAACCAAATTCCATAGGAAGTCTGTTGGGATTTGGACCAATATATTTACAACCAAATAAAAATTATGAATCAACACAGCCTGTTGATATTATGAAAGTAAGGATGATACGTGTAGATTGCAATATTATTTCTGGAGCTTATCTGAATGCGGAAGAGTCACACACTCTCTTTGAATTTGATATAGATGTTGAGCCTGGCTACAAACTTACTAGAGAACCCAAAAATATCATATATTTACCTGTTAGACCTAAATGGTGTCAGTTAATAGATAACATCACGCTACGTGTGCTGGACGACAACGGTGATTTGATCAATTTTCGAGGTGAGAAAATTATTGTAAGGCTAGAATTGAAGAAAGTTTGATATCACCAACCAAATGGGCTTTCGATATAAACAGCGACAGCAAGTACATCACCATCAATATGATACTGTAGCGAACAATAGTGTGGATAAAAAGAAAGGGAGATGTGGAAAGCAATTCATTCAAAGTCTATACCTTAAACAGTTAGGACATAGGTTGTCAGCTGAGGATCAAGCCTTTTTAAAACATATTGGATTAAAACTGCGAAAATATTTGCCATAATAATGGTGGCGGCTGCAACTAGTGAAAAACTTGAGGTGTTTGATGAACCTGTGTTGGATCATTCCCTAGTTAGCCTACATGAGCATACATATAAGCCATATGGTTCCCCATATTACAGAAACTCTGATGAAATACGTATCCCCATCAATTTTCAAGATGTTATACTCGACATTTCAGAAAGTTATATATACATAGAAGGAAAATTTACCCCTAGTGATGCCACAAAGCGTTGCTATTTATCCAATAATGCACTAGCATTTCTCTTTGAAGAGATACGTCTGGAAATGGGTGGTGAACAAGTAGCAGTAGTTAGAAGACCTGGTATTACTACAACAATGAAAACTATGGTGTCGTATGGGCAAACGCATGCACGCTCATTAATAACAACAGGTTGGGGTCTCAGTCAAAATAGACAAGATATTTTAGATACCACCAGTCACGTGTTCAGTGGCAAACTACCCCTTAAGCTCCTTATGGGTTTTGCAGAAGATTATACCAAAGGCATTCTGAATGTGAAGCAAGAATTAATTATGATAATTGCACGCTCATTTAAAGACTCCTATATCGGTGAAGTTGATGCGGAGCTGGAAATAAGCAAAATTGAGTGGAAAATAAGACATATTGTACCTGAAGATCGACAAAAGTTAAAATTATTGAATCGAATTAATAAAAGTGGTAATAATGCCAAGGTTAATATGGTCTACCGTGCATGGGATTTTTATGAGCTTCCCTGTCTACGTGATACTGCCTACGACATATGGGCTCTTAAACTCTCCACCCGTCTTGAAAGTCCACTTTTCATCCTTCTTGGTTTTCAAGACACTGATCAGGCCAATGATAGAACAAAGGATGTTACACAGTTCAAACACGCAGACATAAATAATATTCGACTATTTCTAAACTCTGAAGTTTATCCATACGAACGTTGGAATTTAGATTTCGATAAGAAGCTCGATTCTGCAGCATATTATGCTTATGAGAACTTCCAACGTAGTTACTATGATAAAGATATGAGCGAACCCATGATGGATCTTGGGGAATACAGGAAGAATCCTTTGTTTGTCATTGATTGTTCACACCAACCTGTTGCAGTGAAATCATCTACAGTCGACATAAAAATAGAATTTGAAACACGAAAAACGAAATTTCCCGAACAAACTCGAGTGTATGCACTTATACTTCATGATACATATTTAAGTTATAATGCATTAGATGGCTCGGTTCAGAATGGTTTTCTTGATGTCTAGTAAAAACATTTTATCAACAATAATCACGATGTATATGCAAATGTTTATTTTCCCAAAATGTAATTGTGTATTTAAAATAAAACTGTTTTAATTATACTATGGCTGTTTTTAGTTGTGTAATAAAAAATAGGAAATAAAATTAATGTAATCTTTTAATGTGTATTTTATTTGAATCCCTCCTTATGTCATCTAGTTTACAAGACAATCTTTCAATGGCAGATTTAATGTCTTCTATCAAACTTCATGTTTGAGTTGAATGGTTTTTTTGTGTATTGCCGACCTATTGTCCATCATCTTTAGTTAGTTCATCTGTAATTATTACCAATAAACCGTCTGATTTGTAGATCTATTATAATGACGAGGCATTTTTTTTTTTTAATTAAGCTATGGGAAAATAAAGTTTTGCAAAAAAATGATCTGATCGTTAAACAAATACCGATATAAATGTATCTTAACGTATCTTTCTTATCTAATCAATCTCGTGGGGAAGGACGATCGAAAGACAGGGATTCCATTTGATAACAATCAATATTTACTGACTATCGTGTCTTCCTTAATGTCCCTTTTACAAAAGAAAAAATATTTTATGGGCTTTGTACTAACAGGTGATTTTTGTGGATTTATTTCGCCTATTTATTATACAGTTAACAAATATTGATGCTTTGTTGAAAGGTGTAACTACCTGCCCTTATATTTTAGTATACAAGCGTATACATTGCAATTACAGAAATCTAATTATAATAAGGTATTTTTAGCTATGTAATAAAAATAGGAAATAAATTGAATGTAATCTTTTAATGTGTATTTTATTTGAATCCCTCCTTATGTCATCTAGTTTACAAGACAATCTTTCAATGGCAGATTTAATGTCTTCTATCAGACTTCATGTTTGAGTTGAATAATAAAATGGATCGTGATTAACTATATCATAAATTATCATAGCTTCTTTATGGAACTGAATTTTTAACTAGGTTTCATTAAATAGTTTTACAGACGGTTGAAGAGAGCCACCCCCATTATTCTGTAAAACAGATTAAAAGAGGCATATAATTATCCAGAGCTTTATTAAAGCATCGCTGTAATTTCCGTTAAAATATTGCTTTTTAATGCATTATCAAAGTAGTCATCGTTTCCGCTTGCTTTTGTTAAAACGCCGTCAAGTTGGATGTATACTGATCTGTAAATATATCTTAAGATATACTGCTTTTCTATAAGGTAATAAACCATAGAATTTCGAGAAATTGCACCTAGTCTAATTAGAGCGCAATATAGTGTGCCATCATTTCAGTGTTTCAAACAACAAAAAAAAATTTTGCATGTTTCTTTAACACCCTGTATCTCGGAACTATGTGTTGCCGGCCCACATTTACATATGAACTTTTTTCATATTATTTTGGTAGTTTATCACACCATAAAGTTTGATCTACTAAGTGTCTATGTTTATTTTCTCAAAAATGTAATTGTGTATTTAAAATAAAACTGGTCCTCTATGCAGACATATTGTCTGTCGCAAATGGGAGCTATAAATTTAACCAACTATTTTGTTTCAAGATATGCGACAGTAAAAACTAAAAAGCTGATTTAATCTTTGATCATTAGGAAATAAATGCGATGTCAATGGAATGCTGGTCGAAGACTACCTACAATTTGGAATTTTAATAATTTGTAAAGGCACAGTGACAGTAGGGTATGTGAAATACGAGTGGTTTGATTTTCAGATAGGCACCTGTTTCGTGAAATTATGTTAGATATATTGCAATTATACTAGTCTAATTACAGCGTAATAAACTTTCATTTTCTCCAATTGATGTACTAATTAATATATAATTGTACCAATTCAATTAGATATATTGCAATTATACTAGTTTAATTGCAATAATCCAATTACATTCATTTCTCGCAACAATTGGGTTTTTTAATTAACCCCCTCCAGACTATATAAAATAGTGTAATTAACGCGCAAATAGTCTAATTACACATTTACAAATTACTAATTACGCAATTACAGCGCAATAATTCAATTACTTTCATTTCTCGCGGCAATTGGGTTTTAATTATCCCCCTCCAGACTATATAAAATAGTGTAATTAACGCGCAAATAGTCTAATTACACATCTACAAATTACTAATTACGCAATTACAGCGCAATAATTCAATTACTTTCATTTCTCGCGGCAATTGGGTTTTAATTATCCCCCTCCAGACTATATAAAATAGTGTAATTAACGCGCAAATAGTCTAATTACACATCTACAAATTACTAATTACGCAATTACAGCGCAATAATTCAATTACTTTCATTTCTCAGCGCAATAATCCAATTACTTTCATTTCTCGCGACAATTGGATTTTAATTATCCCCCCTCCAGACTAATTACATTTATTAGATATATTGCAATTATACTAGTCTAATTACAGCGAAATAATCCAATTACGCAATTACAAATTACTAATTACGCAATTACAAATTACTAATTACGCAATTACAAATTACTAATTACGCAATTACAAATTACTAATTACGCAATTACAAATTACCCCCCACTCTAATTGCCCCCCACCCCAAAAAAAAGTGGTGGGGGGAGCAAAAGTGGTGGGGGGAGCCCGCGGTCCGGTATTACTACTCTACTGACAGCCCTCGCAAAATTTAAAAATTTGTCACAGAATGACGTCAGCGATAACATGTCATGCGCGTGAGCTTATCTGTACGGTTTTAGTATCATGTTCTGGATAAAACATAAAGTATCATCTTTTTAGTAATAGTTACTAGGTACTTAACCTATTTTGATATAATTTACAGTAGGTATATTAGATATGATTTGTCAGTGTGATCAAAATCATATTATCGTACATTTATTTGATCCTACCAACGAATTAGTATTCGTTGGATCCTACAATTATAGACAGTAGATAGTAGAAGTATAAAAAATTTCAAAATTCAACAAACTTTTTTGTGAAAAAATACACAATCATTGAATAATTTTCTAATAATATTTTATAGTCTATGTACGGAAGTCAAATATATAAGGGGCCATTAAAATGTTTGAAAATAAATGATGGAAAGAAAAAAATACCAAAAAGGCTCCAAAAATAAAAGATATCTTAAAAATGTTCAGGTAAAATAAAATTTCACGAAGTCTTAGGTATTATTATTTATTTATTACACTGTTCACCAGGTAAAATATCCAATTACAGAATAGCGAGGGATACAAAAAATGAGACAAAAATGTAATAGATATTAAACAAAAAAAATTAAATTAACATTTTATATGTAGAAAAAAAAGATGTAAAAAATATGCAAATATATAAAAAAATATATATGTATAGCGTGTCTCCGAATCGACGCATGAATACGAGAAAATGTGTGAACATTTTTTAGTTGAATTTTCATATTTTGGGAAATAGCCCTGCTTGGATAGAAACTAATTTGTGTCATAATTTTAGTGTCTAAAAATCAAGTAGGTACATAAGAAAGTAAGAAATAAGGCAAAATAACAAAGTAGGCGGAGGGCTTTGAAATTTTGTATTATTACTCAGTTTTACTTTCTGAACAACTTTTCCTAATAACATTTGGTCGTATTTTTCACAGAAATAGCACTTCACTAGTGTGGAAAATTACTTTATGGATGTTTGAAAATGACACGAGTTACACAAAATGGTCTTTCGTAACGTGTTACATACAATATTTTTTCAAATTTTAAACATCAAAAAATAAAGTTCTTTAAATAAAATGTTTAAAAACCATAACAAATTAAGTATTCATGTAATCATAGTTACCTTTGTTTCTGTTATTACGCATTTAATTTTAATGTCAAAAGTGACAAATGACAAATGTTATTAATTTAGTGCATAATGCAGCACATAAACATCATGGCAAATTCACCAAATAAAACTTCTTCGGGAGTTAATTTGACAAATTTCACAAATTGTATAGTTAATATTTATAATTAAAAAATAATAATTCCTATAAACTTGTCCCTATTATGTTTTGAATATACCTACGTTTTTTCCATTTCTTCTTGAGAGTCCTTTATTTTTCTTAACTGGTGATGTAACGAAGTTAGTTAAGAACAGTTAAGAACAGTTTAAATTTTCCTAACTGGTGATGAGAAGTAGAACGTTTTGACACTTACATCAGTTTTAAAAAGTGTAATTTTATACGACAGAATTAGAAAAATAGCTATTTTTGTAAATTTCCAAGGTATACTTGATTTTTAGAAACTAAAATTGTGGCACAAATTAGGGTAAGTCCGGTATAGTTGAACCAGCGGGATAGATGAGCCGGTAAGTGTATGTGCAAAAATATGTAACAGATGTCGCTGATAGTCCTAAGTCAATGATATACAGGTCACGGCGTATCAGTGCAGAGAACGTGGCTTGTAAACAGTGGCGCAATAAATTTTTGTGATCGATTCAAGTTTGGGATACTTAAAAAATTATCTTTGTGATTTGGTGTGTGTTGCAGAATCGACTTTAGGTAAGCTTGTGCGTAATTATTGTTAATAATACTGAATATATGGTGCATGTAGATTATTGTTACCTAAAACAAGTGCCCTTGCATTACGATAGAGCACGATTAGTCACTGGTCCATCTGACCCACAACTTTGGGATAGACGGACCAAACATTTCAGGGTTAATTGAACCACATATGATATTGCCAAATAACATATTTATATGTCGATTAATCTAGTTTATTTCCATTTGTTTTATTTACAGAGTCATGCCCAAGTATATACAAACGTAAAGGTACATCAGAACGAGGGAAATGGACTGCAGAATCTTTGCGTCAGGCAATGGAAGCTGCGACAAAAGGTACAATGGGCGTCAATGAGGCAGCTAGAGAGTTTGGGGTACCACATGCAACGTCGAAACGTAGACTTTGGTCTGGTAATAATAATAAAACTAATCGTCTTGGGCCGAAATCTCTTTTAGGCGATGAAACAAAAAAAATTAGTGAATCACATCCTTAAATTACAGAAACATGGACACCAGACAAGAGACAGCGTTAGAAAAATGGATTATGAACTAGCGGAATATTTTAAAACAAAAAAGAAAGATGAATGGCTTTGCTGCATCATTTGCGAAAATTGGATGCATGAAGGGTGTACCGGCTACGCCAACATATGCAATAAATGTGGAAAAATAGCCGCAAAAAAATAGTTTCCTTTAGTGGATAGATAGACCGTCGAAATTGTCGCTTTTTACTTTTTTCTGATGCTATAATGTTATTTGAGTTGCGTTATAATTTAGAAATTTTGGTTTTTTTGTTTTTATTACCTTAAGTATTAACTATAAATATGTTATGATTATTTTTAACAACGTTTCATAAGCTCTTAGTACGAATTTCCTACTGGTCCATCTGACCCAAAGTCAGTGGTCCATCTAAACCAGAAGAGGTCCATCTCACCCAAGAATTTATATTTTAGTTTTGTTTAATTATTTTTTTTTGAGGCAGATATTTTTTAGTTTTGTTTGTATAAAATGATGCTCTTTTTTATAATAAATACTAGTACATATGTTCAAACGTTTAACTAAAAATTTTGAGAGAGCTACATTGCTTTTTATAAAAGTGGTCCAACTATACCGGACTTACCCTAGTTTCTTTTAAAGCAGGGCTGAAAATTCAACTAAAAAATTTTCAAATTTTTTCACCTATTCATGAGTCGATACTACTTAATTTAATTTTATAATGGTTCTACTTTATAACCTGTAGACTAAAGGAAATATGTGAAATAAAACAGTAGCTGGCTAGTCTATCGACTAGCGAGAAATTTCACGCGAGTTTTGTTGGACAGTGCTGTCACAAGTGTAAACATCATTGTAAGTCTACTTTTTAGAACGTTCGCAACGATGTGACAGCACTGTCCTACAAAACTCGCGTGAGATTTTTCGCTAGTCTATCCCTGGAGAGATTCTTTTCTTTTAACAAATGATGAAATTCGCCATACGAATATTTGAAAACATATTTCGACATTAATTATATTATCTATAGTAAAAGTGGTAGTGACCATTATTATGTATTCATTTTTTATACACTTGTTTGTAAGTAAAACAAGTTCCACAACATGGCAGCCCACCGGAAAATAACAAATCAAGTTCAAGCTCCTTTAGGCTTACCTAATTAGGTAGAAAACTAATTATTACCTCTCATTGTTGAAGTAGGTAATAACAGTAGTATGGCTCCACTGAGAAATTCGCAATGAATCGTGTCCACCTCTTATATTTAATCAAATCTTATCTTTTTTAATTAAAATATCTAAAAATGGCAATTCATTAATATTTTCTATTTCCAATGTGAATTTAATAGATGGTTCTTTATCATTAATATTTTCCAAAAAACTATTTAGTAATTCGATTCCGCGTGGGGCCAAGTTGTAAAAATATCATCAACATATCTCCACACTACTTTTTATAACTAAGTACGTCTTATAATACATTGAATTAAATAACAGTATTTATAGTGTCCAGAGCAAAGTAAAGTAATATTTTACTATTAAAATATGATTTCCCTACCATACAAAAGTTATTACTATTTATTATGTTGAAGTTATTACTATTGTTACTATTTATTGTGTTGAATTCTTTCTTGCTTTTAATACTTGAACAGATATTTTGATGAGCTGTGTTAACCTAACTTTGATTACAAATTGTTTGTCGTAGTTTCTAGAATACTTGATAATTTTTTCGCAAGCTACGAAGGCTCCTTGAACATTTTATACGCTTTGGTTCATTTTGACTATGATTATTTTCTATCTTTTAAAATTATAGTTACAATAGAATTGAAAATCATATTATTAATTATTATTTTAATAAGTTTTGAAGCAGACCTTCACTCTCCCACAGCCAAGAGCTAACATCAATATATTGATATTTTTCTGGTTATCTCAACTTAGTTTAAATAAAGAAGGGCTACAATGTATAATTTTAAAATAAAAATTTGACTACTATTAGTCTATACTTAATAACTCAATGGAGTACTAGATATCGGACAACACAATTAATTTATAAATTTATTTTATGAAGTTGTTAACCCCAACATTATTCCAAATTAGTTTATGCATTTTCTATGACCTCATAAATATTTGTGTGAAACTATCCACACATTTCCGTCCACACTTCTTGACCTGAGGAAAACGTATGTCGAATCTTTATTAGGAGGGACTGGTCGGACGCGCTCGGTTGTGAGCTGAATGCGCATGCGCAGTAATTGGATTGCACATGCGCAGTAGTTTCCGTCCCATTAATACCTGGGAACTCTTTCAGCATTTTCATGTATATTTCCAAAACATTACATTCCTTTAATAAAATTTGGCATAAGGAATAACATGACACTTTTAAGGCTTACAAATATATTACCCTCCATATTACGTCACAATAAATTTGACACTGCCGTGATATTTTACATGTAGGTACACCAACTGTATGTAAGAGGAGACAAAAGCGTAATAATTTAAGCGGTTATTGGCTGTACACCTTTTCCTACGGCGTTGCAATGAATTCTACATTGCATACAGCAGTTCCTACTTCATATCACATAATATGTCAAAATTTGGTGAGGGCATATTTTTTTGTTTGCGAGTTAGAGGGATAAGAGTAATAATTATAGCGGTTTTTGGGCTGCACACTTTTTCCTACGGCGTGGCAATGAATTCCACATGGCTTATGGCATTTCCTACTTCATATTACATATCATGTCAAAATTTGGAGAGGGTGCATTTCCTTGTTTGCGAGTAAGACGGATAAGAGTAGTAATTATAGCGGTTTTTGGGCTGCATTTTCTTTTCTACGGCGTGGCAATGAATTCTTTACGGCTTACAGCATTTCCTACTTCACATTACATATCATGTCAAAATTTGGAGAGGGTACATTTCCTTGTTTGCAAGTAAGAGGGATAAGAGTAATAATTATAGCAGTTTTTGGGCTGCATCCTTTTTTCTACGGCGTGGCAATGAATTATACACGGCTTACAGCATTTCCTACTTCGTATTACATGTCATGTCAAAATTTGGAAAGGGTACACACCCCTGTTAGCGAGTAAAGAGGGATAAGAGGAATAATTATAGCGATTTTTGGGCTGCACACTTTTTCCTACGGTGTGGCAATGAATTCTACACGGCTTACAGCATTTCCTACTTCATATTACATATCATATCAAAATTTGGAGAGGGTACATTTCCCTGTTTGCGAGTAAGACGGATAAGAGTAGTAATTATAGCGGTTTTTGGGCTGCATTTTTTTTCCTACGGCGTGGCAATGAATTCTGCACGTCTTACAGCATTTCCTACTTCATATTACATATCATGTCAAAATTTGGAGAGGGTACATTTCCTTGTTTGCGAGTAAGAGGGATAAAAGTAATAATTATCGCAGATTTTGGGCTGCATCCTTTTTCCTACGGCGTGGCAATGAATTCCACATGGCTTATGGCATTTCCTACTTCATATTACATATCATATCAAAATTTGGAGAGGGTACATTTCCTTGTTTGCGAGTAAGACGGATAACAGTAGTAATTATAGCGGATTTTGGGCTGCATTTTTTTTCCTACGGCGTGGCAATGAATTCTGCACGGCTTACAGCATTTCCTACTTCATATTACATATCATGTCAAAATTTGGAGAGGGTACATTTCCTTGTTTGCGAGTAAGAGGGATAAGAGTAATAATTATAGCGGTTTTTGGGCTGCATTTTTTTTCCTACGGCGTGGCAATAAATTCTGCACGGCTTACAGCATTTCCTACTTCATATTACATAACATGTCAAAATTTGGAGAGGGTACATTTCCTTGTTTGCGAGTAAGAGGGATAAAAGTAATAATTATAGCAGTTTTTGGGCTGCATCCTTTTTCCTACGGCGTGGCAATAAATTCTGCACGGCTTACAGCATTTCCTACTTCATATTACATAACATGTCAAAATTTGGAGAGGGTACATTTCCTTGTTTGCGAGTAAGAGGGATAAAAGTAATAATTATAGCAGTTTTTGGGCTGCATCCTTTTTCCTACGGCGTGGCAATGAATTCCACATGGCTTATGGCATTTCCTACTTCATATTACATATCATATCAAAATTTGGAGAGGGTACATTCCTTGTTTGCGAGTAAGATGGATAAGAGTAGTAATTATAGCGGTTTTTGGGCTGCATTTTTTTTCCTACGGCGTGGCAATGAATTCTGTACGGCTTACAGCATTTCCTACTTCATATTACATATCATGTCAAAATTTGGAGAGGGTACATTTCCTTGTTTGCGAGTAAGAGGGATAAGAGTAATAATTATAGCTGTTTTTGGGCTGCATTTTTTTTCCTACGTCGTGGCAATGAATTCTGCACAGCTTACAGCATTTCCTACTTCATATTACATATCATGTCAAAATTTGGAGAGGGTACATTTCCTTGCTTGCGAGTAAGAGGGATAAAAGTAATAATTATAGCGGTTTATGGGCTGCGTCCTTTTTCCTATGGCGTGGCAATGAATTCCACATG
This sequence comes from Rhagium mordax, assembly GCA_963680705.1. Lineage (NCBI taxonomy): Eukaryota > Metazoa > Arthropoda > Insecta > Coleoptera > Cerambycidae > Rhagium > Rhagium mordax. Next base: position 77,396,273 of record OY796657.1, read on the forward strand.
GCTTTTGGCATTTCTTACTTCATATTACATATCATGTTAAAATTTGGAGAGGGTACATTTCCTTGTTTGCGAGTAAGACGGATAAGAGTAGTAATTATAGCGGTTTTTGGGCTGCATTTTTTTTCCTACTGCGTGGCAATGAATTCTGCACGGCTTACAGCATTTCCTACTTCATATTACATATTATGTCAAAATTTGGAGAGGGTACATTTCCTTGTTTGCGAGTAAGAGGGATAAAAGTAGTAATTATCGCAGTTTTTGGGCTGCATCCTTTTTCCTACGGCGTGGCAATGAATTCCACATGGCTTATGGCATTTCCTACTTCATATTACATTTCATGGAAATGTACCCTCTCCAAAATTTGACATGATATGTAATATGAAGTAGGAAATGCTGTAAGCCGTGTAGAATTCATTGCCACGCCGTAGGAAAAAGGATGCAGCCCAAAAACCGCTATAATTATTACTCTTATTCCTTTTACTCGCAAACAAGGAAATGTACCCTCTCCAAATTTTGACATGATATGTAATATGAAGTAGGAAATGCTGTAAGCGGTGCAGAATTCATTGTCATGCCGTAGGAAAAAAAATGCAGCCCAAAAACCGCTATAATTACTACTCTTATCCGTCTTACTCGCAAACAAGGAAATGTACCCTCTCCAAATTTTGACATGATATGTAATATGAAGTAGGAAATGCTGTAAGCCGTGCAGAATTCATTGCCACGCCGTAGGAAAAAAATGCAGCCCAAAAACCGCTATAATTATTACTCTTATCTCTTTTACTCGCAAACAAGGAAATGTACCCTCTCCAAATTTTGATATGATATGTAATATGAAGTAGGAAATGCCATAAGCCATGTGGAATTCATTGCCACGCCGTAGGAAAAAGGATGCAGCCCAAAAACTGCTATAATTATTACTTTTATCCCTCTTACTCGCAAACAAGGAAATGTACCCTCTCCATATTTTGACATGATATGTAATATGAAGTAGGAAATGCTGTAAGCCGTGCAGAATTCATTGCCACGCCGTAGGAAAAAAATGCAGCCCAAAAACCGCTATAATTATTACTCTTATCTCTTTTACTCGCAAACAAGGAAATGTACCCTCTCCAAATTTTGATATGATATGTAATATGAAGTAGGAAATGCCATAAGCCATGTGGAATTCATTGCCACGCCGTAGGAAAAAGGATGCAGCCCAAAAACTGCTATAATTATTACTTTTATCCCTCTTACTCGCAAACAAGGAAATGTACCCTCTCCATATTTTGACATGATATGTAATATGAAGTAGGAAATGCTGTAAGCCGTGCAGAATTCATTGCCACGCCGTAGGAAAAAAAAATGCAGCCCAAAAACCTCTATAATTACTACTCTTATCCGTCTTACTCGCAAACAAGGAAATGTACCTTCTCCAAATTTTGACATGATATGTAATATGAAGTAGGAAATGCCATAAGCCATGTGGAATTCATTGCCACGCCGTAGGAAAAAGTGTGCAGCCCAAAAACCGCTATAATTATTACTCTTATGCCTCTAACTCGCAAACAAATTTTGACATATTATGTAATATGAAGTAGGAACTGCTGTATGCAATGTAGAATTCATTGCAACGCCGTAGGAAAAGGTGTACAGCCAATAACCGCTTAAATTATTAAGCTTTTGTCTCCTCTTACATACAGTTGGTGTACTTACATGTAAAATATCACGGCAGTGTCAAATTTATTGTGACGTAATATGGAGGGTAATATATTTGTAAGCCTTAAAAGTGTCATGTTATTCCTTATGCCAAATTTTATTAAAGGAATGTAATGTTTTGGAAATATACATGAAAATGCTGAAAGAGTTCCCAACTATTAATGGGACGGAAACTTCTGCGCATGTGCAATCCAATTACTGCGCATGCGCATTCAGCTCACTACCGAGCGCGTCCGACCAGTCCCTCCTAATAAAGATTCGACATACGTTTTCCTCAGGTCAAAAAGTGTGGACGGAAATGTGTGGATAGTTTCACACAAATCTCATAAATATTGATTTTCATCTTTTGTACTTTGAGATGCAGAAAATTTATGAATATAGTAACATTAATTTTGTTATAAACTAAATACTGAAATTAATAATTTCTCTATAATATATATTCCACATAAAATAATATTTGTAATATATAATTTTATCTATAATTTAATATGAACGATTACATCATAAATTAAAATGAGCAATAAATAATATATCCGTAATTAATTTATTGGCAAATACTTTAATTGAAAATTGATGTCATAATTTCAGGTGAATAATTTAAATTTTTTTAAATAGGTATTGTTTTATTGGTATTATAAAATATATTATACTTATATGTATATTATAATTGACAAACTTGTAAAAATGAATATATTCATAATTAACACATTGGTACTGGTAATATACCATATTATTAACATTTTAGATAATCCAGAATATGTATATTACCTTCCATTGGATGCTGAAATAACTGTGAGTATATAAGTATTTTATTTTCGTGTTTAAATGTACTGAGGGTTCTAAGGGACAAAATATTCCTTCCGTGCAGTTCGAACAAAGGAACAAGTATGAAAATACCCGATAATGATTTAAGTTGTGTACTAGTTTTATACTATACAATTTCGATATGACCGATATGGATTTGATCTGCATTTTAGAACTACAAAATGAGCTAAAAGATAAAAGATTAAATAAACCGACCAAACATCACCACGATTGTTTCTTATACACACAGAATAACTGTCTATAAAAATTTATCCTCGCACATTTATGGTGCTTAGCAAGCCATAAAGAAACTTGGGTTTCTATATGCAGTAAAGTGCTACGTTACCACTTTGCAACATTATTTTGGAAATCGGCCTCTTTAATAGACATTTTCCTGGAGTTTATTGAAAAGAAGTTGGGTTGTCCATAGATACTGTCGTTCATGAAGTGCAACTTTTGTTCAATGTTTAGGACCTAAACATACGTGGCGACTGGCGGGTACCTATATGAATCACTTAGAAATATATCATTGGGTTATTTAAATTCTCTGCTTTGATCATACTGAACATAATTATTGCCTTTACTATATAATATAAACATTTGCAGGACCCCTAATTTTAGTGTAAGTGAATATTGAAAGAATGTGGCAATATTAAAGATTAAACATTAAATTATATATATTTTCAAATGTATGGTTTAAAAGACTATAGTCATAATAATTAAAATGTTTTACTTTCTAAAAACATCCTTCACCTACAAAAGAAATACTTTCTGTTTGTAAATAAAGTAAAATGTAACTGCCACTTGGTTTCAAGTTATTTACAGTCGTTAACTAAAGTCACTTGTTCCATTTTTTTCTTCTCTAAAAGAAAGGGAGATTTGTTTCTTTGAGTTATTTTTAATTTAAGTTTCAAAAGGAAAATCCCTTTGTCTGTTTTCCACACTTTATTGGTTGTTGAAAATACCTCTTCATTTGTAATGAAAAATGAATCGTTTGCTTCACATACTTCAAAGGAAGCTTTGAGGTATTTAAAATGGATTTGAAAGAGAAATTGTGAAGGAAATGACATGTTTCGTAATCTCTTAAATTCCTGGTATGTTACATTTGAAGTCAATATTAATATTTTACGTTTCGGCTGTTAATTGAAATTTGTATGCAGGTATTTTAGTTATGAATAATTTAATACAAAGATAATCGAGTTTGAGCTAACAAAAAGGATATAACATAATCAAATTGTAATTAGCCGATATAATTAATACGTTTAAAAAATAAATTTTGCACTATATTTTTGGTATATGTCATAACAAGTTAATTAATACAGCGTGTGTAAAAAGTATTGAAACATGACCATAACTTTTAAAATATTGATTGTATAAAAAAAACCCTTGAATAGGTCGATTTTTATTTTCAATGATTTATAATTTCTAGTTCTACATACCCCCTTCCCCAGCCACCCCAACTTTTTTTTTCAAATAGCAAACTACCCTTTGTGATACCCCAAAAGAAAGGTATTTTAATAGACTATTCAACGCTGTAAAGAAATCCGAAATCGGTCGATGCAATTGGCTTCCCAAACGCATGAAATACATTTTATTTATTTAAAAATTTTAAGAATGTCATGCATGTAAGACAGTACCTGAATGAGGTGTTTCCGGACCGATAGATAGGCAGAAGAGGGTCAATCGAATGGCCAGCCAGATCTCCGGACCTGACACCCCTCGACTTTTTTGTATGGGGTCATTTAAAGGGTTGCGTCTATAACAATAGACCAAATAATTTAGAGGATCTAAAGGATAGGATACGGGCGGAGATTGGTCGAACACCCCAAACGGCATTCGAAAACTGTTTACAAAACTTTGAACAGCGACTTGTACAGTGCCTAGCTGTTAACGGAGCTCAGTTTGAACATCTTATTAGATAATTTGTTAATTTTTTTCAGTAATAAAGTTTTACTAATCTTTCCTTTTTCTTAGAAAATAATGTATTTCATGAGTTTGGGAAGCCAATTGCATCGACGGATTTCGGATTTCTTTACAGCGTTGAATAGTCTATTAAAATACCTTTCTTTTGGGGTATCACAAAGGGTAGGTTGCTATTTGAAAAAGAAAAGTTGGGGTGGCTGGGGGAGGGGGTGTGTAGAACTAAAAATTATAAATCACACCAAAAGTTGCGCAATTGAAAATAAAAATCGACCTATCCAAGGGTTTTTTTATACAATCAATATTTTAAAAGTTATGGTCATGTTTCAATACTTTTTACACACGCTGCATATATATGCTTTCTAGAATTTTATACGATTTCAAGTTTTAAAAATTGGTCTTTAGAACATACCTCTTTCTCAAATTACGTGATGACTTAGACACTTTATTCTTGGCAGATATCTAAATCTTGCTAAGTCCACAATTGTATGTAAATTTTAAAGTATTATGCCACTGTATAAAAATAGTTTTTGTGAAAATTTTATATGACTGATGAGAAGCAAATTACTCCATTAAAAAGTTTCGGGTTCGATTCTTCGTTGTGGCAGTGGAATTAAATGTGCGTTAAAGAGAGAGTAAAGAAGACGCACCAATATCACACCGTTATGAGCTATAAATAGTAAAAGTAAAAGTAAAATAGAAACAAATATAAAACATAACAAATATCTGTACGACAATAAAATGTACTATTTGAATATTATCTGCTAATCAATGATCGAATGGGTTTCATATCTTTCAATTATAATTAACCTGTTTTTTATTTACTTTTTTGAGTTAATATTTTTTATAAAATAAGGCATTATATTTTGTATTTATGGTCCAACAATAATTTAATAGAGATTATATTTATTTTTGCTTGCTCAGCTCACAGATTCTGAATAGGATTTGCATAATACGAAAAATTAATTAAGTTTCATGAATACTAGTAACAACTTAAATTAAATAACTAGTTAATACAGACACTCATGTTTTAATTTCACGTCACTATTGCAAAAATTTGGTACTTGTAAGCACAATATAAGCACCTATAACATAACATGACATAACAAATATGATGACTGTAAATTTGTGATAAATTATTTAGATCTCTAGAAGAAATATAAAAATGTATATATACCGCCCAAGTCCTTACGCAACTTAACTTCTACTACTAAAGAATTCGAATACTGTAGCTAGGATATAGTGCCAGTTTTTGTTTGTAGAAGTTTCCGTGATTACCCGTAGAATTCCGGTTAAATATAAACAAGCTCTTTTATAGGAGAAGAAATATATTCTGGACCGTTATGCAATATATCACTGGATTCATTTATTTACAACTATTTTACATAAAAAAGAAGGACGTGAAACAATTGACAAACATACAAGGTGAGTCCTAACTTATGTCATAAATTCGCGGACAGTAGAAAACTTAAATGTAGTCGATATTGTAAATAAATGTAAGAGATAAATATACGCAACTTTGGCGTCCTTGTAGAAAAGCTGCTTCCAGATGCCAGTACCCTTTGGGCTCGCAGAGCACAATTCTTTGCTTGACGTCCGATTTTAGAAAACAATATAACTTTTTACCAGTATTTTGAAACTCAAGACGGCTTTTTCACATATAAATAAAGAATTCTTTAAAAAAAAACTAAGTTGGGTTGTAACTGGGTCATGCTGATCAGCGCAGTATTTCAACTTCATTATTGTTACTTTCGTTTTATAAATTGCAACAGATATTGCTCTTAAATTAATCAGCATGTTGATACAAAATAAGACATAATATCTTTGTTTATTTATTTTTTAATCAAGTTCTTATATACAAATATAAATAAATGCAAAATATTTATATCGTAAGTAAATTAGTTATTTATGTACCAAGGCATAAAAGTTCAACGTTTTATCACGAATGTGGAGTTTAGTTGCCGAAGCCCGTAGGGCCGATACGTGGCAAATAAACCACATGAGTGATAAAAGGAAACTTTATTTCATCCCGTCCGGAAAGTACAACCAATCACAAACTGTTATTATACCTTTTGACAGTTGTTTGACATATAAAAATCAACCGTAAATTAAAAAATAGTGTCAACTGTCAAATGACATAAGAAAATAACCAAGTGTCAAATTATATAAATATACTAATATATAAGAAATGACGGGATGAAATAAAATATCATTCGACACACGTCCGTAAGGTGTTGTTCCAGCCTCGTTTAGATATTTTAGACTCGGCTCCTGACGTCGCCTCGTCCATAATATCTACTCGACTGTAACAAGTCACCTGCCGGACTTGTGACGAAAATTACTATTAATGCCAAAAAAATCCAGATACTGTGATATTGATTATCTATTTTTTAAATAATTTTAATCTCAATTTTAAGTGACATTAAGAAATGTCATAATAGTAGGAGAGCCCTCGACCAGGATTCTATTTTCTATTTTTTTTTTCAACAGTTCATGTCAATATGAAAAAAATTCGTTCTCGTTGCTGAAAGGGTGAAAAAAATTATCGAAGATGTAAAAAAAATGGGTCAATATTGTTTTAACATAGGACTATGATTTCGGTATAATTGCGTATTACACTCTACGACCTACCTGGTTGCACCTAGATGTCCTGGGCTATTCGCAATACTCGCAACTACCTCCCCAACGGGGATTGTGGACTGTATGATAGGGTTGAGGTCTGGATGTACACAGTAACTATAAGCACTAGAATTATCTCGAGATTTTTTTATTATTGGATTATAGAGAGAGAGTTATTATTTTTATTATTAGCTTTTAACTGAGAACACACACGCGTGATAATTATTGATAGCGAGCTCAAATTGTTCTGTCTTGTCCCGCTTATCGGCATTCTTCCCGGCTGGCCGAGAGGGTTTTTACAACCATACCGACAAAACAAATATTATACCGGGAGAATCACAATTATTGGAGAAATATAATAAAAACAAACACAAGCCTAATAAACACATATTATACACTTACATTAATACAAATAATTACGTGGGATTTGAACAATATAGTTATTTGATTATATGAGCTCGGCCACGGATGGATATTAAGCAACGAAATTTTCAGGGATCCGAGAGGAAGGTTGGTTTTAGCTCTCCTGAAAGTTCGGTCGAAAAAATCCTCCGGGGAGAGGAGCAAGGACCCCCGGAATAGTACAGTTTTTCGACAAAATTGACCTTTTAAAAAAAATTCATATCTCACCTAACCTGACCTAACCTAAAAAAAAGAGTTATTATATTTTTCCTTCTTCTTGCTCGCCGTCCGGGTCCGGATCCTCTAGATCCAAAGAGAAAGGCTCTGGCGCGTTTCTAAAGGGTACATGTTTGAAAAATCGCTAAAATCCGACAAAATCACTTTCCCTTTAAAAAATTCATAACTTTCTTAGGAAAACGGTTACGCCTCAGGATTTTCTAAATTACATCTAGTTTTTAAAAAAAAATAAAAAATACGCCGCCGGTCCTTCTCGAAGGAGGTGCGAGTTAAAGGTCGGTCCGGACGCGTTTAGAGAAATTTGAAAAAAATTGCAAAAACATGAAATCTTTAAACGCTATTACCAAACGAAAAATCTCCACCGGGCCGCCGTTCTAGTAAGAAATCCAAGGTAGAGAGTCCAACCTATGTACAGGGATATCCAACGAAAATGACCACCCCTAATAACTTCTTTATTTTTGATGCTATAAAAAAAAATTTCTATAAAAGTTGTAGGGTTTATTGAAAGCATTTAGAATATGTATTCAGAAAAATAAATGAAAGTCGTTTAGAGGAGATATGGTTTTAACTTGCATTTTTTCTAATGGAACACCCCATTTTTTTTTGCATTTTTGAAATCAAGGTACTTTTCTCATTTCGAATAAGGTATCGGCTTTGTATCGAACATGAAGGGCGTCATTTTGAACAGTTTATGTGGGATAGTTTTAATTACTTTTATTTATAGTTATATCTAAATTAGCCAAGACTAATGCATTCTAAAAATTTAAATTTGTTCTGTTATTTTATTTCCTTGTTGTTTTCGGGCCACAAAAATTGCAATAATTAGAAAACCCTAAAAGATAATATGATATATATATCTATATATTCGAAATGAGAAAAGTACCTTGATTTCAAAAATGCAAAAAATGGGGTGCTCCATTTGAAAAAATGCAAGTTAAAACCATATCTTCTCTAAAGGACTTTCATTTATTTTTCTGAATACATATTCTAAATGCTTTCAATAAACCCTACAACTTTTATAGAAAAATTTTTTTTATAGCATCAGAAATAAAGAAGTTATTAGGGATGGTAATTTTCGTTTGATATGGGTACATCGTAAACTGCACGGTCTCGTTGCGATTTTCGAGGCTCGAGGCAGTAGCAACGAACGAAAAAATGGTTGACGTTTTGACGAAAATTTTTAGGTTGGGTTAAAATTTGCAAATTTTCTAAAGCGGTCATTGTTCTCTCATCTCTTTTTAATCTCACAAATTTTTCACAATCCTCGGATACGTGGGTATTGAAACTTTCTTAATACTCGAGGGATCGCCACGAAATATAGCCCAAAAGATTTTCCCGACACGAAGACGCCTATCAAATGTGACGTCACGCGCCGACTCTCGGAACACTCAGTCACACGAATTTAGAGCGATTACGCTTGATTACCGTAATTTTTTTTTTACCGACTGAAAACTTATTTACACTCTTTCCACAACATTCTGGGACTTTCCTTCAGAAATAATACTTGTTTCTCTTCACTCGAAATTAACATATTTCATGAAATTACCCGTGTCGTGAAAACTCGAAATTTTGGTCGCGGGCTCTCCTACGATATTATGATGTTTCTAAAAATAGATTTACTTACATTTAGAAATGTCATAATTATTAAAAGTTCTTGTAAGAAAAAAATAGTGATAGTGCAATTCTGAATTTAAAAAACTGTATTTACTTGACTTATTGACGTTTATCTTGTCACCTCCGTCAACTACACAAAATCGTATAATAGTGCAGCAATTAATGACTATTTCTAGCAATTTAATTACGATTTTCAGGTACTTTAATGTCGATTTAAATAAAAAACAAATTTTTTTCATAGAAATAGCTTGAAGTAAAATATTATTAGCAGGCAAGGCAATCTAGTCCTTCCCCTGGGGTGGAAAAATCTGCCCTAATATGTGCAGAGAATTTGACTGCAGAACCTAGTTTGAGATCATATGGGGATCAGGAAAACATGAGGTGGACATCCCGGTTCGTGGGAGGAAGTCCGCCATATTGGATTTTATGTCAAATAGACGGGTCGCTGTATCTCCGTAACGCCTGGTCTGATTTGAACGATTTTCTTTTAGTTCGATTGCAAATTTCGTTTAGAATAAGAAAGGTTACATTCATTTTTTACGTATCTCTAGGTAATACCCCCAAAAAATACAAAAAAGGGAATTAAAATTATTCTTTCCCGTTCATTGTCATTTCCACCCATTTTCTTGCACCGTAACAAAAAAAATAATATTTATAGCCTATTGCTTTAGCTATAAACTCGCGTTTGGAAAATTAAATTATCTTAAAGAATAAGAAAGTTATAGCTATTTCAGTTCCGCGGTGGCACTCCAAGCGGTTACAATTTGAACAATTATTAGTTGATATACCTACTACTCAGCGCCTGCAAGAATATGGTAAAATGGAGAAAGCTACTAAATGATTTACTTCATGTGCTGGAAAATGTGCTAGATAAAAATTATTGTTTTGCCTGCATATCGATTCACAAGAATATATTTATTTTCATGAACAATTTAAGTACTTGCCAAATATTTAAAAAAAAACCATATGTTATAAGTTACGTTTTTATAGTTTTGACGATGATGATTATGTTGACAGAAAACCACATGCCTCATTAGTCCTGAAGAAGACAATAAATAATTGTTCAAACGTCGACTTATGAAAATTTGAGGTTTTCTTTTTAATACTATCCAACTGCCGACTAAGGACCTTACATATAATAACATTAGTGGATACGAAATTTGTGATATAAAAAATAATTATATTTCCCCTTCTTCTTGAACATCAATGTATTTTGGTTATTGATTTTATGGCGACTATTCGCAATATGAAAATGAGAGAAATTAAAACCTTTGGTTCTTTGTTTCAAAATTTTATTTCTTACATTACAAATATTTGCAAAAATGCCTCACGTATTGATATTATTTATCAAATTCTATTAAAAGTAATGAACGCAACAGAAGATATATGCCACAAAATCCAATAGAGCTGGGATATATTAGAGATAAAACTGTTTTTGGTCATCTTCAAAAATTAAATTCAACTTACAGGAATTTTTTAGAAATAGGTATATAGCTTGCAATGTTAATTTTAATATGTCTTAGTTCCTTTGTTAATTGTGCGAATGTGGTATTTCCTTGTTTATATATAAGCAAGAGTGAATCGGAAATTATTAAGAATAATTTGGAGAAAAATTTGAACCTAATAACATTGGAAGAAGTTGACCACAAAATTATTCCATGGCACATATTATGAATTCTAATGAAAATCGTGCGGTAATTTTATCCTCCGACACTGTCGCTTTTATTCTCCTTTTGTATTATTTTTCTTCATTTCCACTAAAAAAGGAAATATGGTTTCGGATTGGGGACAATCCTAAGATATACTATACCTATTCATAAAATTTTTGAATATCATGTTCTTCCAGTTCACATTCTAACTGGATGTGATTACACTAGTAAAATTGGTTCTAAAAAGCCAATACTAAAATTGTTCCTATAAAATTTCTAAAAAATTTTGGTGTGTACAGCTTAGAATCCTGTATAAATCGCGCAGACGAGTTTTTAGTGGAAACTATAAAACCTGAATCTTCATGTAAATCTTTTGATGAACTAAGGTCCTGGATTTGTTTTAATACGAATAATTTTATCCCTAAAAATTTGCCACCAACATCGTTTTCTTGTTTGGAACATATTAAAACAAATTATTGCGCTCATTTATATCTAAATCGTTTCAAGGGTATACATTTTGCTCCATTAAATGCCGTTAATTTTGGGCATAAATTAGATGATGAAGAGGAATTTTTAGAGCCTCCAAATATTTTGCGCGCTATTCCTGATAATTTTTTAATAACTTGCTCGTGCAAAACGTAGTGCGTAAAAAAATTATACTTGTAAAAAAATTAAATTCAATGCTCTAAATTTTGCAAATGTGTATTAAACAAATCTTGCAAAAATGTTTATATAAAGAGTTAATTTCATTATATTTTATAAACACCGTAATTTGGCTGGCGCAGGGACGCTCAGGGGTAGCAACTACATTCAAATTGTAGCCGCCTGGAGTGTCGGCTCGGGACTAAAATCTTTCTTATTCTTTAAGAAAATTTAATTTTTCAAACGCAGATTTGTAGCTAATACAATAGCCTATAAATATTGTTTCAAGTCTTTTTTTTGTTACGGTGCAAGAAAATGGGTGGAAATGACAATGAACGGGAAAGAATAATTTTAATTCCCTTTTTTGTATTTTTTGGGGGTATTACTTAAAGTTACGTAAAAAATGAATGTAACCTTTCTTGTTCTAAACAAAATTTGAAATCGAACTAAAAAAAAATCGTTCAAATCAGACCAGGCGTTACGGAGATACAGCGACCCGTCGATTTGACATAAAATCCAATATGGCGGACTTCCTCCCACGAACCGGGATGTCCATGTTTTCCTGATCCCCATATGACCTCAAACTAGGTTCTGAAGTCAAACTCTCTGCACATATTAGGGCAGAGTTTTTCACCGTAGGGGATGCACTAATCCAGCTACAACTATCACAGAATTTTTTTGTTAATAATAATAACAAACCGTTTAATTTTTTTGTATGACTTTCATACCCTACACAATTAAGATAATGTATTGTAAATGTTGTTTTAGGCAAATATAAATGGGTGGTGTAGAATTATCCAACAATCAAACAGTTCTAAGACATTATTTTTCCTATGGCGATAGTTTCGTCAGAAAACAATAATTTGTGTTATCAGAATGACCAGATTGTGCTTTACATTGACCTGGGAGTGATGCGTAATCCATAGGCAAGCAAAGTTATTTTGTAATGCGGCCAATTTGTTCATAAACTTTAATAATAATCTAATAACTTTGATTTAGAGTTATCACAAGTGTCTTTTTATGAAATGTACTTTTCTCATAAGTAAATAGAAGTACACGCCAATTTTGCCTGTGATTCTGTACTATTCTTAAAAGAAACATTTGTTTACAAAATCATTGAACGTTGAATGTGATGTAAACACAGTTTGCTTCACTGTTGGCCAGTCGATTGATCTTGTACTATCCTAATTGAAAACGTTTGCGTTATTTATAGGGAAAAACTTCATATTAGTGAAAAATATCATATTGTTGGATCATTCTACACCACCCATTTAAATGTACACTTGATTTCAAAAAAAAGTAGTACACTTTATTTTAGCAATGTAAACATGACTTTTGCACAAATATTTATGTCATCTAAAACTCAACTGTCACATTTTTTTTCAAGTTGAAGTTTATTAATTCAAGTTTGATTAGGGAACCATTCTTGAAAATTTTAAATATTTACAACTAACAGAAATTCAGAAGATTAGGTATTGTTTCCAAATTGGAAAATGGATGGTGCGGAATTGCTTCTGAATATAACATAAATAAATCCACTCTGATGAAAGTTCAAAAAATATGGGAAAATGAAAGAAAATATATCCCCCAAAGCATGGATCTGGTAGGGTAGGCCTAAACGAAGTAATGAGCAACAAGATGAAACCATTATAAATTAGTGAATGGAATTTTGGAAACAAATCTTCCCGCATCAAGATCTACTGCCTGTAGAAGAATTAAAAATAGCATTCTGAAGTGTGCTGCTAGAAAATACAAATTAACGGAGGAAAAAAACAAGGACTGATCATTTTTGCACTCAACCATAATATTGTTGAACAATGAAGACTTTTGGTCAAAAGTCATATTTTCTGACGCAAAAGTTTTCCAGTCGTGTAATCGATAGATATATAACTATTATCTTATTATCTATCGTCATCAAAATGCGGAACAACTTCGTGTTCGTGCCATAATTGAAGATGAATGGGAAAGTTTATGTAATACCCAAATTGCAGAAGATTTAGTTTTATCAATGCCTAGGAGGCTACAAGCAATTTTAGATGGGGATGGAGCAATGACTAAATATTAATTACTGTTATTTATGTTGTAATTTGTTTATTTGTGTTTTAAATTTTTATTCAAAATGTTATATTTAAAATATATTTCTACTAAAATAGGATTATTTATTTATTTACCAGTATAAACTTACGTAATTACAAGTGACTGCCATCTATATTTTCATTATTAAGTTAATTTCAATAATTTACTGTCAAAAGAACAATTTAGACAACTAGAAATAGGCCATTTCCCATTTCCTTATCTAAGAGCTCTACTACTTTTTTTTGAAATCAAGTGTACCTAAAACTGTTCCTAACACCCTGTATTCCAGCACATATACAAGTTACTTGGTCGAGTTTTGTCATTTGGCTCAACAGTAAATAGTGACCGATCGAATTTGTGTATTAAAATCATTATAAAGTTTATTGTTGTAATTCTAATATGATTTTTACTAACTTAAAAAACTACTTTTAGGTAAATTTATAATAGAAAAATATATTTTTCTACAAACACCATTAAAAATTAAATTTTTAACACGGCATACTTGAATTAAAAATGTAATATTATATAAACTCGCGTTAAAAATGATCACATGATTTATTTTTAACACTAGTGCAGAAAGTAAAATGACAAGTCGTTTGTCATAATGACATTTATTAACAAAAAATTACAAGTTATTTAGAAATATTTATATTAATTGTACAATTGGAGCATTTAGTAATATTTATCCCTTGTGGGGAAGCTAATTCACAAGAAGAAATTGTTGAAGTTGAACTTGAAGCAATGGAGGAAATACTTAATATGCTGTTATTTCTGAATTGTTAGAAGGACAATTATTTGGAAGAATGTTCCAAGTATCCTTCTGCAACACTCGAACTTTTCCATCCTCCATGTCTTTTTATTGTACATAAATTTGCACCAGAGTCTGCTAACAAGCTACAGGATGTCCGACGGAAACAATGTCCGGTGTAAAGTTCACTATTTGGTAATTTCAAAAATCTTGCAATATCTGCAGGCATCTTTCCAAAAAAATTTATTCGAACAGGTTGAATCGTACATTTGATACCATGGTAGAGATATAAGATGGTATGTCACGGCGCACATTTTAACTACCGCTAGGACTACGTCATCAAGTAGAAATCTTGGCGCGAATTTTAAATATAAAGTAGAATAATTTGACAGATTTTGCCGTTTCTTCTAATCTTGAAATCAAGTACCACAAATTGAAAATCTACCTATTTATATATGGCCCGTGCTTATTATCGTGGTGTTTACCTGCATTTTTAATTAGAACGTGTTTGACATAATATGAAATAAGCTTTGAAATTAATCATGACTTTTAATAAATAAAAGTTGTAACATTTCACAGTTGTAGACTTTAGTAATTGAAAATAATTTAATATAATTATAATTAATAATAATAAATAGTTTCATTGAATATTATGAATGTTAGATAATGTTTACATAATTGTTCATAATATTCACTAAAAGAATATATAATTTAAAGTAATGAAGGGATATTCAACAAAGTTGAAATCTACTTACTATTAAAAAGGACATGGGACAACATAATAATAACTACATACTATAAAGCATAATATAACTATTTTTTGAATCCTGTAAATTTTGTGATCTTGTTTGTTTTTCTAGAGTTATCTTGTATTTTTCTGTTGATTTCTCGTAGACAAAGATAAATGTAAGTAAGTTCTTGTCCAAATGAGAGAATGAATAGCATAGCTGGCAAGAGTGGCAAGCATCTTTATTTTGCTACATTGTCAAAGATTTGATAGTCTTCAATTTCTCGCCGTGGTTAAAGGAGTCCTCCATGACCTTTGTGCATTTTTCAATTAAAACTGATACCACCAGACTAAATTAATAAATTCAAATAACCAAAACTTAACATTCTTGCAGATTTGACAATTTGTTATTTGACAGTTGACAGTTCCAACTTTGCAGAAAACATATAGCTATTTAGTGGCACTCAACAAGTTTTTCTACTTGCGCAGTACAGTACGAAAATCGAGCCGAGATAAAACTAACCATGTTTTATCTCAACCATGATTTGATACTAGTGTATTTAATAAAAAGACGTTGGTGGTTGACATGAGCTGGACGTAATGCTAAGTACTTATGATATAAGTCAATATAAGTCTCAGTAATAACAGTAAAGGTTTTTGAAACTCTAGTCTTGCTATCTGGAATGTTTACCACTAGTGTATTTCCCAAATCCTCAATATTGTTTAAACTCATTTGACAAAGTTCTTCACGGCGACACGCGCCTAGTATACCCATTACAGCAACTACTTTAAACATCAAATACTTGTCATCTGGCGCCTCTGCAATAAACTTATCAATATTTTGGCGTGTAAAAATTTTTGATTTTTTTGGACGATATCCTTCTCCTTTGCGCTTCAAAAATGCGATTAGTTTATAAAACTTACTTATATCTTAATTGTTCTTAACATTTAACATAGCCTTTATCATTGAATAATGTGCCCAAAGCGTCGAAGATTTCCAAATTTTAGAATTTTCAATTTAGCTGTACTTGCCTGCAACATTGTTCCGATCGCACCATTCCACAAAGCATTTGTACGCTAATTCTTATTGTTGTTTGGATTTTGTGGGCAACAAATCTAAAGTTGCCCTTGTAGCTGCTTCTTTAATATCTCGAGGAATCGATTCGCTTCCTTCTGGACTATAATTAATATTGGAACTCATCATATTGCAATAGTTTTTCACATTTGACAAGCATGTGTCAAACAACGGGCAAACTTGATTTATTTTATTTATTTTATAAATCCTACAAACTACTAGAATTATGAGGTAACCATTAAAAGGATTTGAAATCTTTTTGACTTTATTGTTCTTTTAATGGTGTTTGTAGAAAAAACATTGTAAGATACACGTGTTAAAAATGACTTTATTTTGTTCGTGGAGATGCTCCACTCGCTTACGCTCGTTTCGCAAACTTCTCCACTCACAAAATAAAAATTCATTTTTAACACTTGTATCATAAATAACTATTGTCAATAAATTTCCTTTAAAATCTCAAACACAATATACCATTGCATTGTTTAACTTGCAGTTTACGTAGATTTGTATTGTAGCATACGCTGATATTTTATTAAAATTTGCAATCTATGCGATATGCCTTTTTTTCATAAAAGTCAATATAGTTGTTCAATCTAAATAATTTTTGTTTGTTTTCCTTCCGCTGCTTCCTATGTAACAATGTTACCTAATATTAAATAACGTTGATGTAGTAAATTTAGTTAACCTAAATCCTAACAAACTCATTTAATGGAAGCGAATGAAAAGAAATATAAGGGAGCGATAATAATATCCACTATATTTATATAATTGATGAGAACTAGGTAATAATAATAATAATAATAATAATATATTTATTTTCCTTTTGACAAACTTTTACATATGTATAGGAATCGTCACAGAAGCTTAACTAACCCAACTAGGGTTCACAAACACAAAAAGTCCTTGAAGCAATAATAGCACTAGTCTATTAAAAAAAGTTTTAAATCATTTTTAAACCTAAATAAACTTCTTGCTTTTTTTATATGGTCAGGTAAACTATTAAAAACATTAACTCCTAGATAAGTAGGTGAACAAGGGGATATTTTATATTTACTAAAACGTTGATGAAAATCATTTTTTTGTCTCGTATTAAAATTATGTAAGTACATTGGAGTTTACAATGAAGTTACTTTTATTTACAAACACAAATACACATAATTCAAAGATATGAATTCCTACAAGAGTTAAAACTTTAAAATTTTTAAAAACCTCTCTACATGATTGAGTACATGAGATACCCGACATACTTCTTAAAATGCGTTTTTGTGCAACAAATATGTCAGATGCTAAGGTAAACCCACCCCAAAAACAAATTCCATACCTCAGTCTAGAGCCAACCTGAGCATGATATAGGTTAATTAACTGTTCCTTCGACAATATATCTTTTAAGTTTCTAAAGAGATAGCATAGTGAGTGAAATTTAGATATTAGTTGAGTAAAGCGTGCTTTCCAAGTTAAAGTTTCATCAATGGTAACTCCTAAAAACTTAACTGACTTTTCTTTATTTGAGAGAAGGTTATCATTGATTTTTAGGTAATAGGTACTACTAGATATGAAAACTCTAAGAAAATTCCCAAATTACATTTATTATGCATCTCAATTTTGTAACCTAGAGTTAGTTTCAGTGGAAAGTAAGTTATTATTTCAATTAAATTTCTTAAAATTAATGAATGACAAATTATGCTTCCCTTTGTTTTTTTCCAAATGTTTCCAATGACAAAATAAATCAGTAGATACTCGTATTAGTATGAACATATGTATTTGCATATATTTTATATTAACATATTATTATAATATGCAGCATGTAGGTATATGTATAATTTTTAACGTTTCATTTATTAATGTTTTCGAGGAATTTAGCGTAGCTGTCCTACCTACTCAAGACACACAATACAAGCATTCCTGTGATACTTCCATCTACTGCAGGTACTGAAGGTACTGCAGAGGTTTGAGCAGGAGAAATAAGTTATCTATCGTACTACGTTCGCGTTTCGTAATATATTTTGTATATACCTACACGATTAAATAGATTTACTAATATAAATACAATGTCAATAATTAACGTTACAAATTATCATACCTATAGTTATTCCACAGTAATGTCATTAGCATGACATATATTTTTTATTTCCCTACTGTATATTTGGACAATACCATTATTAGAATGATATCTATTATTAACAAACTATAGGTTACTGTACCTAGAAAGGGGTGTTTATTAATGACTCCGGTTATTATAAACTACAATAGCATTACTGTGGGTTATGAATAGACTTTAACAGAATGTATAGTTATCTTTACCCATAAATAGCTATAAATTATGTTTTTGTTTGGGATGATCTGCGTTCCAGAAGGGAAAACCGAAGTCGAGGGTAATGCAATAATTTTCAGTTTGCCTTGAAACGCCATATAAATCTAAATTATGGTTTATGGGGCAATATGTTTTGGAAGTAGCATTCATCGAGAGCAGTTGATTATATCAATAATGCCCTTGGGTAGACTATAGTTCATGTGATTCATGATATCGCACTATAATATTTTTGTAGTAAGTATAAAATACAGTGGTTTTTGTACATTGCTCCAAGTTAAGTAAAATTGCGTAAAATTGCTCAAATTGATTTTCTCTTGCAGGAATAATTTGATTTAATTAAGTTAAAAAAATGGAGATCTACAATTAGATATTATGCCAATATCTTACGGAATATGAAATTGAAATATCAATATTTTGAATGTAGAATTACACCTTTTATGGTCTTAGGGTGACAGAGATGTTTGATGAATACTTTGTTAATTAATCAAAAGGAGTATTTGCTAACGTAAAATTCCCAATCGGTTTACTTATATTTAAGATGGGTTATGTGCTTTTTAAGTTTTATCAGCATTGTCTTAACTTTTTTATACACTTTAAATTCAATTTGATATATTTTAATGATGTTCCATCTCTGAACATACATATATAAAATCTGCTACTAAATAATTTTTAATTGACTTATTTTGACCTCGAGAACCTGTGGTAATTCCGTGTACACGGAATATTGGGACCCCCTGTTTTATGTATATTTATTTTTATTTATTATTATTATTATTATTTTTATTAATGAAATCTATCAAATAAGATATGTAGTGTGAGTTGGATTTTCTATGTATCTTTATCTATCTTCGCAGGATCCCATTTAACATATTAATCGATCCTTAAAGAACTGATGAATTATTGAGAATTTCACCGTTAGAAGTTACATTACATTTTTCAGTTAGATTTCTAAAATTGCAAATATCCAAATAGATAAAAAATGTTTATACCATCTTGATAGTCGTTGAAATCAAAATCTCGGCTCATCCGTAACTTATCTCTTGGACACAATGTATTTGAGGAATGTAGATAAATGAATGTAAAGAAGCGTTTTATTGTTTTGGAAAATCAAATTCTAGATGAAGAAGTATGGACTATTTTAATCAGTAAATGGTTTTGAAGAGAGTACAATATTTAAAATGTAAGAGTAAGTTTTCATAAACAGAAAAATAGTGCATAGTATACTGAGACATATTTTTGCAGTCAAGTTGGAATTATTGAGAGAGAGAATTTATTTTAAAAAATCTGGCATTTATTTATTTACATAAAATTAAGATACTGAGACGCCCGCCTGGGCTGTCTCATTACGCGCAATTTTCCTAAATTTATATTATTTTCAGTGAATGTTATGAGATTTCGGTGAATTACAATACGTTATATTTTAAATAACTCGGTTCATCCAAATTTTAAAAAAGTCTAAAGTTCGACGATTATCGAGCGTACAACCGCAAGGGAAGACAGGACCTTATCTTGCTAAATAAACAGAACCTACCTATCTTTACGGGAAATTAGCCACTATGCAACGCTTAGTCTCGGTTAGTAATCCAATGGCCGGCCACACCTGGCATTTTAGAATGACGTCCCAAAGCTCGTGGCGTAGGAATACAAAAGCTAGTCGTCTATTATGTAAACAAAACTTATCTCCACGGGAAACTAACCACTATACAGCCGGAGACTCAGGTCACAATCTAATGCGGGGACCCATATACCTTCTTTGTTGGCTGCACGCGAAAATTAGTATAAATACGCAAAACCAAACGGCATTCAAGGAGACTTCTGAAGACTCCAAAGTGACTAGTTGAGTCGTAAACCGACACCTGTCACGCTTCTTCATAAAATTCTTATCGAGGGACGGACTTAAAACCCCGTTGTGACTAGCTGGTTTCGTGAACCGACACCGCACCCACTTTTCCCTCGATACGACGCATCGTATTTAAGTCAAACCGAATTTAACGTACGCGATGACGTCTCCATACACGTATAACCTGTATGCATCTGAGAAGTAGAGTACGCGAGGCGTCACCAGACGTCGCGACGTCTTTATCCAATATGAGTTCCAGCGAAGAACGGGTTGGTGAATCCGGGGGAGAGGTTATCTCTAACTTCACCGTAGTTCCGAGACTAGATGAGACATACCATTTTACCCATTCAATATTAACTTCACGAAATAAAAAGAACAAATTACGACTCTATGAAATTACCGTCGCTGTGGTACTATTTTACTATTTTACTAATTATGTCTGTTCATTTAAATCACATTTAAGGGAATTTATTACCTACTTAACCATCTGTTATCTGAGCCTTTATGCTAATGTCGCATAGTTTTAAACCCCAGTCAATTCTTGTAACTTCATTGCATGTACGCGTGCCGATGGTCGATCTGTTGGGTTTTACAAGCCGCCAACACGCTTTTGAAATATGCCATCTGGATTATTGCTGACCGACCCTTTGGGGTTAACCATAAGCGTACTTCAAGGGTAATCTCGGTGGTACTCCGCCTAATGTATTTATGGCCACAGTATCTGTACACTTTCACTATGTTCCTTCACGTCTACATACACTATATAAATCTACGATTGGCAATAAGTGTTTACCTTGGTTTCCTACTGATGGGGGGTACTCACACGTCAATAAACGAGAGACAATTGTCTTTCACAAAAAAAGAATACAACGAGTTATGCGACCTAAAGAATCATAGTGAGACTGTCAGCGACAAAGGCTCGGTAATTAAAAAAGCAAGGCTTGTTTTACTTATCAGTCGATTGTGTCACTAGTTCATCCAATGAAAACTTACGAGAGGGGTTCCTCTCCGCCTATGGCGAAGTTTTGTCATTGGCATATCTGCTCAGATCTTATATAAATCATTTGTCACAGTTGTCTCTAAATGCAAATAAATTGGTTTAACTACATCGAGAGTATTCATTCACTAATCGTTTTTCTTTCAGAAGGTAAATTAAAAGGTACTTAAATATCAGATTTAAGTTTACCTGTGTGAATTAAATAGTAACTAAATAATACCAAACTTTATAAAAAGAATCTAAGTAAAAGCTACAAACACAACGTATTTTGGGTCCTAACCACTTTAAAACTAGACGATCACATTAAAAGGCCAAAGGTGTATGTTTCTTTTTCTCTGGAAAAAGATTAATAAACATACGAGGGGGGTATGGGGTGTCACAATACTAAGCAAAAAATTGCAAAAAGTATAGTATTAGTCAAACAATTTTTCTTGTTAACAGAATTTAGATCAACTCGTAATAAAATATTTTAATACTTTTTTGTACGGTGCATTTTGAACAATAATTTTTTTTTTAGTGTTATTTCTATAAATCATATATCATGGTATTGTTTTAATGAAAGAGAGAGGGAGAGAGAGAGATATATTTACTGTTTTATTTCCAATACTGTTCCTTTTTTATGTTACAGTTTATTTACGTCAAATTACAAGTATTTTAATACTTATACACATTTTTATTGTAATAGTTTATTAAATTAGTCCTTTATGTTTCGTTAACGTTAATATTATGTGAATAAATTATTCTTAAAAGCTTTTATCTTTAAACTAAAAAACTACACTTTAATAGTGAAAGTTTATTTGGGTTAGATGAAACTGTTGCCACTCCAAAAGTTTTAATCAGTACAGTCGTTATCCAGTTTAACTAGTTTCTGCAACTGACTTGCCAATACGTAAATGATAGTAGTACACAGTAGATTTTGCAAAGTTTTACTTGTACATTGAAAAGTTTGATATTTTGTTCTTGTGCAATGTAATTAAGTTGTAGAAACTTCAAGAAATAACCGGAAAATGTGATATCTTAGTCCTCTAAAATTCAATATTCCCTAGGCGTGAATATAGCTACCCAACAATAACCATTGAGAAAGAAAGAATGTTGTCAAAGTGTAAAGTGCCAAACTAAACCAAAAAATTTTGCAGATAATTAAAGCTGATTTCTTAAGGTTCAATGGCAAAGAATTGAATTAACAACACTGCAGAAAACAGACAACTTCCAATACCAAGCTGTCCATCAAGGAGCGACACGTTTTGAGAAACGCCTCTATAGCCCAACTAATAAATGCAAAATAGGATTGCCTCTTTTTTATGAAGCAGTCGTCTTAGAATTGTAAGAATCATAGGTACAAAGTACCTACTGAACTAAAATATATTGTTTTTTTTTTATCGTTTTACTTTCTAATCTAAAATTTTACCTTAAGAGGACATTCTTTAACTGAATCTATTTCTAATTAAATAAGTTTTATAACGGGCTCTTCCTCAACATTTTGCGAATAATACCAGACTATAATGTTTTTTAAAATAGCTCCGAAGTATTTTTTCTTTTTGATAGTATTTTTCATTTAGGGCCAAAAAAATTTTCAAACCGAAGTAATTAATCTATTAAATTCTTGTGTCGTCAAAAACAGATAGTCATTGGTATAGGTCTTGTATATCATGTGACTCACATAACCTTAAATTTTGTGTTTTTGTAAATTTATTTTCAATTTTAATTTTAATTTTTGTAGTTTTAACATGGATACATTATAATATTTATAAACTCTCGCAGACAGAAGATATATAAAGTTTTAATATTGTAAATTATTAAAAACAGATATGCTAATTATAGGTTGAACAATAATAATCTTATTTTATTAGATCAAGGCAATTAAAACTTCATTAATAATGCACTGAACACGATTATAGTTGATAGTACAGGAACCAAGCAGAAATTTTGATAATAGCGACATAATATTCGAAATTCGTAAAAAATACATATTTTTGAGGTTAGTATTGTGAGATCACGTGCAAAAACGAATTTATTTGGAGTTTAACTAATAGCAAGACCGTCCGTCTTTGACGTCATTAACGGACAACTGGCGGCGCTTTTGAAATTGATACAACTTATTAATATTTAAAGCAACTGTAAGAATGATATATTATTGGAACTTATTACATTATTATATTTAATATGTATTCAACTTTGACATAGATCTATTAAAAACTCATTGTTATATCCACCCCACTAGCGAAACCAAATAAATTTTCCTAACGATTACTTGTATGCCTGTTAATACAAGTTTTTTTTCCATCCAGCGAGGGAAAAAGTATTATCATTGACATGTAGAAGAAAACAAGAAACTTTGGTAAACCCAATTGCTAGAATACATACTTAAGTGGATTTACGTATAATTTGTAGCCACCTTCAGTGATTAGTATTTAGCTAGGTTATGCAGACAGAGTTAAGTGTCATAAATTATAACTTATGTGCAGTTGTCATAGTGGCAATCAACCTTCTCTTAGAATAATGGATATAGAAAACATTTACCACATTTGGGGAAGGTAATTTTCAAGCTCAGTCGTCTCAGTTACTAGTAGACCACATTACAGCTATACAATATCTTTATGATAAGATAATTAAACTTTTTTAATAAGAGATTAAAAAAATATATAACTTTGCCCTAGCGTCATCAACTACAAGAGTTTTTATTTTATATTTACAACAGAAAGTTACGAAAAATTCTATAAAATTTCAAAATACATGAATTGAGAAAATAGATTTTGCAACGTTAACTGTTTCCGTGTTAATGTAATACCTCAATTATTAAAGTTTTACTCGAAAAATTATAAAATGACATATTGTTCAACAACAATAAAAGTGTATTGCTATTACAACATCTTGACTGCTTTCGTTATAATTATCGCGAATTATAGAATAGAATAATAGAATAGAATAAGGTTTATTGTGCAGATTACAAAAAATGTACATAATATAAGGAAGTACAATAAGTAGTATTAAAAGTAATCTCACAATTTGGTCGATGTTCGCATACATCTGCGATCTTCCACCTGCGTAATATATAAGTGAAGTTAATTTAAAAGCTATATAAAACTAATTATTATCTAAGTATATATGTACCTAGTTATAAAGAATAACACTGTTCAAGTCAAATTTTTGAGTTAATACTAATATACAATGATTGAAGAATGTATACACAATTACACAATGATTAAGATATTCAAATGTTTATGAATATAGTTACATTATAATTGATTTTGAAACAAGAGTTCCTTTAATTCATTTTTAAAATTGGTTTCTTAAAAGATTAATTATAGTGTTTAATAGAGTAGGTGCTCTATAAGTGAAACATGCTTCATATTTTGATGTTGTGTGTTGTGGTATTGTAAAACTATTCGTTCGTATGTTTATACTATGAACAGTAGATCTTAACTGTAAGTTATTAAACAAATAATTTGGTATTTTATTTTTCACTAATTTGTAAAGAAACATGCAGTATAGATATATGAACCTGTTATGCAATTTTAATTCTCTGCAATTATTTATGAATGGTATAACATGATGGGTATAAGGTATATCGAATACATATCTCATACATGCATTTTGTAGTTTTTGTAATTTAGTTTTATTATGTTGTGTTAAAAAATCATAATATACACTAGAGCAATAGTCCAAATTGGTGTAGATGAGGCTTTGTATTAGTTTTAGCTTTGTATCTGAGGATAATGATTGTTTCAGTCGATATAGCATTTTTAATTTCATATATGATGTACTGATTATTTTATTTAGCATTTTTAATTTCATATATGATGTACTGATTATTTTATTTGTATGTTTTTCAAAATTTAAGTTGTTGTCAAATATGACACCTAAACTTTTAGTGGAATCTGACCAGTCAATCACTATGTCATTTAATATTACACTGAAGTCATCAAGATTTATTTTTGAATGTATTTGACGAGTACCAATACACATAGCGACTGTTTTTTTCAGGATTAATCCGTAATCCATTTTCTCTGCACCAGCTATATAAGTTATTTAAATCGCTATTTACTCTGTGAATTGCGTCGGCTATATTATCAATTGTACAAGATATGTATATCTGTAAATCGTCAGCATACAAATGATATTTGCAGTGATCAAGACATTTTGGTAAATCGAAGGTATATACTGAGAAGAGAATAGGACCTAAGATACTTCCTTGTGGTACGCCACTTTTCATTCTTAATAAATTAAATGTGGATTCCTTGTATTTGACACTCTGAGTTCTATTGTGTATATAATTTTTGAACCATGTCAGGGCCATATCATCACATCCTATGTAGTTTAGCTTGGCAATTAATAAATCAAAGTTTACTACGTCAAATGCCTTGCTTTGATCGAGAAAAATGATGAATGTAACTTGTTTATTGTCAATAGCGAACGTACCCAGCAAACACCGCTTCGTAACTATTAAGGAACATTAACGCTACTTATATTTCGTGTTACACTTTTGTTTCAGTCACAAAAATGCGTGTTTTTGGTGACAAATTGCTTATTTGTCCGCAACAATGCATCGTTATTAAACTGCAACTATTACTTTACATAATTTCGAAACAAAATATTCGTAACAAATGCCAATTTACATTTGGAATAAATTCGTTTTTACCAAAATCTAACTCCGAAAATATCTTGAAACATTTAGGCTCTTACAGTTTCATTCACCAAGTTATTTCTAAATACAAAACTTATATAAATACTTCGCAACCGTTATGCAAATTTAGTTTAAGTACAGATTCACAACAGTTGCAAGTTATTAGAAACTAAGGTTGCTCATTAATTTCAGAAAAGTTGCTTATCATAAGCAATATAAATTTTACAATTTACTTTCAAATCAGTTTCTTTTTTGTTTTATATTTATTATGCAAATAATGCAAATAAAGCAGGTTTGATATATGTGCACAAATCCGCCTCCCACCCTGATCCCTCACCTTCCAATTCCCGATCATTGGAGTCTTTTTGATTTTTAAATGCATATAGTAGCATTTTACAGACGCTCAAAAATATGACAGGCCCTATCAATCAATACATGTCCATCTTTGCCGAACCACTTATTACCTATTCACTGTTGAACAACTCGAAAACGAAAAAGTGTGCGGAAACTTTTTTGGTTCTCGCGAGTTGAGTAACAGTGAATAAGTAATTTGTTCGACAACATGTAGGTACTGGCAGTATAGAGCCAGTTATATTTTTGGAGCGTCTGTAAAATGCTATACTAAATACATTTAAAAACAAAAAAGACTCAATGATCGGGAGTGCGCAGGTGAGCGATCGGAGGCTGGGGGGTGGATTTATGCACGTACAGCAAACCTGGCTTCGTTTGTTATTGGACGAGTAATTTTTCTTGGACGAAGACCTCAGTCACAATTTTCTAGTAGGGGGCTCGTTACTTTTTCAGGACCCATCTTTAAAATCACTTTTTGCAATATTTAACAAAATTCACATTCTCAATCTCTCATCTTTATACTTAGACCATAAATCCTTTTAAGATAAACTCTTTTTTATATCTAGGCGAAATTAATCCTTAATCCTTAATATTCACTGTTAATGTGTTTGGAGGAATCCTATAAAATAAAGGAAAAAGATAAAATATTGACAAATAGATGTTCAAAACAATTTATTGTCCATTGTACAATAAAATAATTCATTTTCTCTGTTTTCTTCAATCTCTGGCTGGCCGCTCTAAACCAGTCCTTACACGCAACTTCAAAATTGGCATCTGTCATAAATGGAAAGCATTTCCTGCATGAATCTACAAATAAAAATCAATTCTTAATCAAACTAGCAATGTACACTGTACAGGGTGAACCCCAATTTATTTATCTCCTTAAGGTGAGTGCGCTAACCCAACTCTGTATCTAGTTTTAAATAAAAATAAGAAGAGAAGGCGGGAGATTGTCAAAATTTGACAAGGTTTTTTTTTGATGAAATGAGAAAACGATTTCGATTGTAAAACTTATGAAACCTATGTACTATATGTAACTCTAGCCCACTCAATAAAATAAATGAAGTTAAACAATTACATATTATTATTCCTGAGAGAAAGAAGCTTGTTGCAAAGGGATGGTAAATCCAAATAAAAAAATTAAAGAAATACACGCGGTAGTTTTCGAGAAAAAGAAATAAAATACGCCAACATTTTGAATTTAACTGACCTATCTCATCTGAAGTGAATATAAGATAGGTCAAGGCTCGGGTCAAGGTTGATCTTGTTTTTTGTTCATTAGCTTTTACCGGACCACTATCAATGTTCGGAAGTCATATTTTTTATACCAGTGTTTACACATTTCATCAAATGCGCCAACTTTATTAGCGCCTTTTTGTGAAGTTTTTTTTAAATAATTTATCGTTCGAAATACCTACATAAGAAACAGACAGACAACAGACCTTGTCGGTAATTTAATTATGTGATGTTTTTTATATCTTTGGCACAGAGGAAGAATGAAGAAAGTGGACGACCGGCGGAATGTCTTTGTCACAGCTGTGACCTCTACGTTTAAATCGGAAGTGTGCAATGTTGCAAAACTTAAAAAAATCGAATCCATAAATTTCAGTTTCATATGTTACAAATTGTGGAAAATTAGATAAAATCAGAAATGAAATTAAATATTCAACACCCGCTTATCTCAGAAACAAAAATCTTTAGAACATAAATATGTTCATATAAACTTTTCTTCACTTCAAATCACCTGAAGAATTACTTCTTTAAGTAAAGCGTTTATTTTATTATTCGATTTATAGGTACCTAGTAAAAAGATCCGCTACCCACACTGTTAATGTGCCCACGCCATGTTATATCTTGCCCAGGAAATTAATTTTTACAATACATACAATTAAAACTTATCTAATTTTAGGTCTATAAGTATTAGAACTTACCTACCAGTTACGCTGTGTATATTGTGTAATTATTTTTCACAATAGTAGTTTTTGCACAAGACCACTTGTTTATACCACACATGTAAGTACACAATTAATTACTCACTCTACACATTCAGTCAGACCAACTTGTACTGAAGCCGGAAACAGTTCTTTGCGCTGCTGGCGCAGTGTGCCAGGATTCTATTGGTCGTTTGAATTTTATCTCTCTCTCAGAAGTAATTCTAGCCTATAGAAACGACTTATTTGTTTGAAAATGTATAGCGAAAATGTAACGTATTACTAATTATGTAAATTTTTCAACACTTCACAACTGAAAATTAATTGCTTCAATAATTCCGTAATTGTTTCAGTTTATAGCTACTAAAGGAATACCGCATCAACAATTGCGTAATATTCTCAAATTTTAACCATTGAAAGTATGGCGTTTTGTAAGTTATGAAACATTTACGTTTGTCGAATTAAGAATAACATTTGATAGGTAACAGTTTCGATTTTTTTCAAACCCAACAAAGATGTTTTATACTATATTAAACAATTTCAAAACAAATCTTTCAGGTACAGATATATTGCCATAATTACGAATCTGTTTCACATTTTGAAATATGCTACTAGAGTTACTTATTTGTGACTTAACGTTACGAAACAAATACACTCTGTGTTTGCTGGGTAGTATCATCTACAACTTTAAGTAATGCAGTTTGTGTACTATGCATAGGGCGAAAACCAGATTGATACTGTGGAATTATATTATTTTGATATAGATATGTTTTGAATTGGTCGGCAACAATTTTTTCAATAAGTTTTGATAATGTAAGCAAGATACTAAGGGGTCTAAGATCTTTTAATTCATTACAGTTGTCAACTTTAGGAAATGGAAGAACAAGTGCTGTTTTCCATACATCGGGGAATTGGCCGGTGGAATATGAGAAATTAATAATATTTACTATTAAGTTTATACAGTATGGTAAAACTAGGTTTAACATCTTTATGCTAATTTCATCTATTCCTATGGCTTCAGATTTAATTGTGTTTATTTGTTTGTAAATTTCTGCACTAGTTATTTCTTGTATCGAAAAAGTTGACATATCATTTAGCTTATTATTATTGTAATAATTTTTGATATTTTCATCTATATTAATGTCACCTCCTACATTAACAAAAAAATTATTTATGTCGTCACCAGTTACATCGTCATCAAGATTTAAAACATAGTTTTTATGACTTGATATTCCAAGATTTTTAATTTTATTCCAGAGCGTTTTAGGATTATCCTTATTCCTCTCTAATTCAAATTTTATGTAGCAATCTTTTTCTTTTCTGATAGCATTGTTTAGATAATTTCTTAGTTCAACATAATAAAATCGGTCATTGGTATTTTTTGTTTTTATATATTTTTTATGAGCTTTATCTTTCAATGCTATCATTTGTCTAATATTGTGTGTAATGTATGGTGGTGAATGTTTTTTATTTTTATTAATAAGTTTAGTAGGTGCATGTGTATTAAATAGCTCTGTTATAGTGTTATTTAAATCTGTTGTTATCAAGTTTATATCATTAGTGATGTTTAAATCATCCCAATTTATACTTAAAGCATCTAGTGAAAAAGTATCCCTATCTAAATTATTTAGGTCCAGATAATATATCTTACCAGTTTCGGGAAGAGTATGATTTAAGTTAAGTTCACAACATAGCAACATGTGATCAGATATACCCACCATATCCATAATGCCACACTCATTTACGCACAGATCATTACTAACACAGATAATGTCAATTAGAGATTCTCCAGCACTATGTATTCTTGTTGGTGTATTAACTAACTGTACTAGTTTAAACTGAATTAGAATATTATTTAACACCGTATATCCATTATCATTTTTATCCATAAAGTTTATATTTAGATCCCCCATAACTATAACATTCACATTCCAAGTATATTCTTTCTAACACTTCCACAAAATCATCTAACACGTCCGGTTTTACATGTGGTGGCTTATAGATAACGCATATTCCAATTGTTTGTTTTTTTAAATTAACTTTGATCCATAGCTGTTCTAAACCTCTTGAAAATCCGTAGTTTTGTAATAAATTGTAAATTTATAGCCATGTTTTATATAGAGTGCCGTACCTCCTCCTCCTATAGACGACAACTACTTTGCTATTTTACTTATACTTTATTTCTATTTAATTACTTGCTGTTATCTGTATTATACGAGATTTCTTTAAAAGTGGAACTTTTCTTATTTACTCTGGATATTATTTATAGTATTAAACTGTCTGAGGAAGAGTCCAGCTGATTAAATTATATCATTAATGAGAATAAAAGAATATATTGTCATATATACCCCAGGTGGAAAATAAAAAAATAAAATAAAACTCAAAATAAATTAATGTAAAAATTCCTACTTCTAAAAGACCCAGGAGATTTTATTTACGCCGCAAATAGTGTCACCTTAAAAGGATATAAATCTTGGGAAACTTGTTTTGCTCTTAAAGGTACTTGCAGCCATCGTGCAGAAAATAGTCCACGGAGAGAGGCTCGTAACACCTAAAAAACAGTTAAAATGCAATAAATTTACTAAAACCCTACTCAAATTAGTTTTATAATCTACAATAGTCAATAACAAACCAATTACAAATGTACTATGATGAAAATAAGGGATATTTAAAAGTTTAAACAGACATAAAAAAAGGTCAGCTACCTGCAGTCGATGCAAATATGTAGTTTAAGACAAATTTGTAATAGATTATAAGTAGAATAAGTTAATCTGTGCACGACCAACATAAACCAAGTGAAATTAAAACGTCAAACGGTGTGTAAAAAGTGAAATATAAAAATCAGTGTGAGAACGTACCAAGTTTCGGAGGATGAAAATTTCATCAAACGTAATATGACATATGGGGCATCAAGAGAAAGATCCTGGCTCCAACAAGCTGAATGGAAACATAATTCACAATATTATATCCAAATAAGAGGAAAAACTTAGAAAATACTTACGAAACAGAAATGTCATCCGTCTAGATTGCTTTGAAATATACAAAAATTTCTTAAAAACTCCTTGACGACGAATAACAAACAGTCGGGGGACAGCGTCCTTTAAACCAAAAAAAGGAAGAAGTTTTCGGCGTGGTTCCTGAAAAAATCAAAAATATTTAATAAATTACTAAGATATTCAATTCCAAAACCAGTAAAAAGGCTTTACAAGCATAATTCAAAACAAAAACAAACAAATTGAGGCCTAGAAGCAGAAAAAAATATCCGAACAAGGAAAGAAATATACAAGGTACTTACCTAGCTTAAAAATAACGTTTAATTTACCCAAAGTGGACTAACTTTTCATGTACAAAGTGTAAAAAGTATATAACACGGCAACAGACAGACATAATCTCAGTTTGACAACCTAAAACATTGTCTGAAAATGCCCAGCGAGCATAGAACTCTAAACCAGTGTAGATCGCTAATTCACATTTAATTAAGCTTTAACAATTTAAGAAGTTGATAATAGTTCACACAGTGAACAAATTTTGTTGCACGATTAATAAATTAAGTTATCGCCTTATTCTAATTAGATATTAAGATTATTTGTCCTTAATTTTCAATAAATTGTATTACGAGGGGTAAACCGCTGAAAAAATTTGTACACCAGAATTCCTTTTTGGTCCAAAAATTCCCGCAATTCCTTGGAAATTCCCACAGTTCCTCGGCAATTCCCGCAATTCCCTGTAAATTCTCGCAATTCCCGCAATTCCTTGGAAATTCCCACAATTCTTCACCAATTCCCGCAATTCCCTCTAAATTCCTGCAATTCCTTGTAAATTCCTGCAATTCCCCATATGAATTGAACAAGGTTATTGGCGAGGTTATTGGTTATATTTTGACACTTTTTATGTCGTTTATTTTATAAAATACGAACATTTTTGTAGCTAAAAAATTGTACCTACCTAGCATTTTGCAAAGTATTTTGGATACGCCGCGCGCCATCAAAATTTGGATTTGTTAAAACAATTAAGCGTCGCAGTATATCGAAGTTACACATGGGTTTTCTAAACGGAGAACCCTCGGTAGCACCCCTCGGAACACCCTGTATATTATTACATACCTAGGGAGAGATTTTTCTGATTTCAGTAATATAAAGTGGCTAGTTTATTTTTAATACTTTCTGAGATATTTCAGTCATAAAAATGAGTATACGATTGAGGCGAAGAACATTCGCAAAATTAAGAAAGTTAGCCGTGGCGATTATAAAATGGTCAAACTATACAGGGTGTGTCACGAAGAACTTCTATTAGCCTTTTCCTAGAGAAGTATGCATACCGGAATTCTAAATATTTGTGTACGAGGGTTACGTACAATATTCTGTCGATTAAAAAAGGTGCGTCAAATAACTTTATTAAACATAGGGCGTTCTATTTAAAATAAGCGAGTTATTGGACTATGAATTGGTCAGTCATTTTTCGACGCCCTGTAAAATTTTCAACAAAATTCACGTATTAGAGATATTTACATACATTTGAGTATTATTCATCTAAAATTTAAGCCCTCTAGATTAAGAATTAAAGGAGATAGAATATACTCATTATTATGTGAGAAGTCTCAGACTATTCTACTACCTATATTAGAAAACAAATGAGAACTCTAGAAGTTGTTTAATTACAAACTATAAAGAAAATTACGCTATGTCTTGCTGACATATGACTGCCGGCGTACCCAACCTTAAAAAATAGAAATTCATCGATTTAGCCGAACATACTTTTGTTCCTTTAACAAGTTATGGGCAGTCAGAAGCAATTTTTGTATTTCGGTTTTTTGTTATAACTCGTCATTATTTAGCTAATTTGATCCAAACTCGCTAAAAAAAGACGTGTTATTAGTTACTGAATAACGTACAGGGCACTGGGAACGCTTAATTTTTTCATTTGTTTTTGGCCATTATTTTTTGTGGATAAAACTTTTTAAAGGGGACATATATTTTTCCTCGTATTTTTTCGAGTATTTTTCTAATGCAACATTAAATTCAATTTAAAAAAGTCATACTTGTTTTATATCGGTAAAATTCAGCATTTACGGTTTTCTAAATCGTTTTCGAGACATTATGGAGCTAATTCTAACTGTAAAAATAAGAAAAAAATTAATATAAAACGAGACATTGCATTATGAAAAATGCTTCCTAAGGGAGCTAAAAAGACAACGAAAAAACTAGTTTCAGGTCGCTCTCCAAAGGACTGCAGCTCCCTAGGCAACATTTTAGATATATTATGTTAATATAATTTGTTTTATCTTATTTATACATTTGAAAACCAGTGCATTTTATCGACATAATATCTATGTATGTATCAAGTCCGTAATGCAAGGCTTTATTGAACGAGTCCGAGTGAGCGTAGCGAGTAAGTTCATAAAGAGGGCGAGTTCAATAAAGCCTTATTATGGACGAGTTGCATACAAAGCTTTATGTCCGACTGCTAAATTGTGAAATGAATTTATTTAATAAATTTATGTTGACATTAGTTGTACAATTGTACATATTAATTAGAAAACGTCAAAATCTGACCCAAACAGTAAAATAAAGTAACTTTATTTTACTAATACAATAAAAAGGTACTTTATAGCCGCAAAACTATGCCATAACAGTCCTTTATAACGTGGTCGGACATAAAACACTTTTTACGTAGAATATAATGATGCCTTAGAAAACTAGATTAAGTTTGAAATTTTTATCCGCAAAGAATTAATGACCACAACACAAGAAAAGAAAGCGTTCCCAGCTCCCTCTACGTTATTCACGTGAATTAATAAATAGCACGTCATTTTTACAAGTCAAAGAAATAACCAGACCAAATTTAGATCAAAATACATAAACATAGTCCTAACTAAAAAATTTTAAAAAATCAGTTCTAAACTATGTTCATGTTCCTCTGAGAGCGTGTGTATACAAACAAATCACGTGATCGTGACGTAACGTCGTATACAGAGCGGTAGCTTTATACCTATGCATATTGTTTGACGCGCAAGCTCGAACTCTCGCGCAAACCTTTTTACACGCATATTTATCTTAAAACAATTCCCCGAAAGTTCCAGAAATTCCTCGCAATTCCTCGACAATTCCCGCAATTCCTCGACAATTCCTCGACAATTCCCGCAATTCCTCGGCAATTCCCGCAATTCCTTGGCAATTCCCGCAATTCCTCGGCAATTCTCGCAATTCCTCGGCAATTTCCGAGCTCTGTACACCAAAATTCCTCAGCGGTTTACCCCTCGTTGTATTATGTGTTCAATGGAATATGATCTTTCTTTCATGGATCTGTAAAATATCTATAAAAGACTAAAGTGTCATCTAGGCATGGTGAGTTACAATTATCATTCTCAAATTCATCATAGTACAAACATTACTATCTAGAGGGAGCAGCTGGCTCCATAGAACTTTTCAATTCAATAACAAATAAAACTCCTAAAGCACCAGGAACTCATCTAACGGCCCTGAAAATCTAAAATAAAAGAGGGATCAGACAGACCCTAGTAAATAAAACCTCCTAGTTTCACACGCATTCTGTTTGACAGATCTAAAACAGATGTAGTGTGTGCTGGGGAAGAAATTTTGTGTGATAGGTGGAAGGAAGTATTGTGTAAAAATAAAATAGAAAAATAATTAAATAAAGTAAAATTTTCACCCCACTTTCACCAGAATATATGTATACAGTAAAACGATTGTAGCTTAGCGGCTGAGATAAGCAGATAAAGAAGAGATTTATTTTGCAGTAAGGATTAGCAGACCAGATCATTATTATGCCACGTACAGTTTGAGGAAGAAGTATAAGGTCTACAAGTAGAGTTGTTCATAATTCAAGAAAAACTACTATTTCGCCATTAATTAGTCTCGTTGCTACTAGCGCAATTTAAAACCCAGTCGCAGAACTACAATCTTTTCACTGTAAGTCCGATTCCGGTTAATTGCATTACCCATCAGGGAGTTCAGAAATTGAGAACTATACAATATAATGCTATTATTTCTAGCGTGATGTTTCAAATTATGATTTGAGGTGTTTCAATTAGCAAAAATGTGGCACAGTTATTTTTTTTTTGTACTTACTGACATGAAGGGAAAATATTATCAAAAAGAACGATTTCCATTCCAAAATCACCACGCTCCAAACAGATTTGCCTTTCTTGTTTAACATCATTTAAATATGATACAATACTTTATATTTTTGAATATCTAAATTGATTAAGTTTTTTTATTTTTTCGCCTTAATTGACATATTTATTTCAAAATGAATAATTATGTCATATTTCTTATTGCTGAAAAATAATTTTTCTGACTACGCATAGATTTCTTTAATTCCAATTAGTTTTTAGACTAATTTCTAACAGTACCCACATTCATCTTTAATATACCTCAACGTGCTTCTCTCTTTAGAATATTTTATTATGTGCAACAGAAACATGCAACATAGCTTACATTCCACAGTATTTTACTGGGCGGTGCACCCCTTCTTTGCAGTAATTTAACGGTTCTTGACTTTATTTTTATGCATTTTCCTGCAGAAATAATAAAGTTTATATCCCAATAAATAAAAATATGTAATCAGAATGAGTGAGTTGATAGCGGTACTAATAAATTCACAAATTTTACTGCGTCTTATTTCGAAACAAACTATTGGTCTAAGTAAAATCTGTCTTGTAAATAATGATGGGATATTATTTTAATTGTCTATATGTTTAAATTACATGAAACATTATTTTGATAGTGAGAAAATTATATTTTAAAGTAAAACAAAAATTGATATACCTATTCAATGCCATAACGAATACCAAATGTTATTTAAAGATGTGTGTAAGTAACTTGAATTATTCTAAAATATATCAAGTAGCTATTTAGTTTGCACAAAAATAACTAAAAATATAAACAAATGAGGATATGTTGTTTTTCTAAATTAAATTAAGCTTATAATTATATCTAGATGGTTGTAATGGATCTCAAGATCTCAATAAATTGTGCATAATACTGAAGTATATAAATTGAGCCTAGTATTTAATTAGAGTAAAATGAATCAGCATAAGAAATAATGCTTCGGAAAGTGGCACATCTGTCTATCGAGTCAAATCCTGACTGAATATTTTGGTGAGATATATTGGACTGATCTGAATTTGTCATCTTCCTCCTAAAGGGATGTAAAAATCGTGGGTAATTTTAGTAAGTGACCGTAGTAAAAAATCCTACCCTACAACAAAATGATGGTTCATTAGAACTTATAGGATAAGGGACAAGTGTTTACAGATGAACTGACGGGTTTGTTAACTTATTTCCTGGCTTTGAGGATTGGTTTTGGTGTTGTTGGCAGAAATGGGAAAACGTGATTAAAATAGAAAAGCAATTTTTCATTTCTGATATATTTTCAAGAAAATCAACTACCTGAGCAGAAATACTGTGTATTAACAATATAAGGAAACAAAAGTTTTAAGAAAATATGATAATTGGCAGGAACATCGCAATTAATATTTGTACGTGACTTAAATAACTAACAAATTTACAATTTCACAGTGGTGTAAGATACGGCTAGCCACTTCAAGTTTCTCGTAAGTTCAAACTTCACCTGAAACAGACAGTATTCCCGGAGATAATAATTAGAGACCTCACCTCGCACTTAACACTTTTTTTGTTACGTACATTTTGTACTAGTACTTACATTCGGATTCACCTTGGAATTTGGTTTCCACAAATCCAACTCCTTAAGATTCTAATGAGACAACGACTTTTATCGTATTGAAATCAACGATATAATTATGAACGTTTTATCCTAGTACTTATATTCGGATTCGCTCTCGAATTTGGTTTTCACAAATCCTACTCCTTAAGATTCTAATGAGCAATGACTTTATTCATATTAATATCAACGATTTAATTGCGAATATATTTTTTTAATTTCATGGTTTCATTACCATTAAGTAAAAATTTCTCCTATTTGCGCTTAAAATGTAAGTTATATTAATAAATTTTTTCTTATCTCATAACACAATATTTGATGCAATTTTTTATGATGCTAATAAAATCAAGTTATTTTATAGATTTCTCTCAGATACATTGTTTTGACCTCTCTTACGTAACCTTCGCCTATCTTTTGCTCTTTCTCATTCGCCCTAATTTATCTTAATGTCAGTCATTCGTTAACCTACTATATCTTTTTAGCAGTCTCATCTAATAAATTGTATTATCAATCATTTACAATATTAGTTATAAAATTAGATCACAGAAATAAATATGGTTACAGTGGTAATTTTTTAAATTAATTTATATATTATTTAATAACGTGTTTTAAGGTATATTCCAGTAGTAATAAGTAATTTTGAAAACAAGTATACTGATGCTCCATAAACCGTGAAATATGACAACATTGGTCACAGCATCACACACATTGGAAATGTTTTTTTTTTCCTAGTATGGGGTCGAAAATCAGTTTCATGTTGCATATTACGAAGCATAACTTAGGCAGAATGACCTAACGCGTGAGATTTTAGTGGTTTCAGAACGATAGACGTCAAAATTACACTTTTTCGTTCACTCCTCCTGAACCTAAAATCATCAATAAATACTATTTTAACTGATTCTGAGGAAAATCAATATAGTGATCGAAACCGGTCAATTGAAGTAATTTAAAAAATTTTTGTCCAATTTTACCCACGGAAATTAGCTAACGTTTATGAATTTGGACACAAAGAACTTTAACATTTAGTTTTAGCATAACTTCGTCATTTCCAATGTCTCCTCCGGTTGCAACTTTGCGAAGGACTGTGAATTTTTTGTAATGCAAACGTGCAATAACATTAATTCCAAGTAACTCTTAACAGATGCATAGATAAATAGTATCCCTCTCTTATCAAGATATGAATTATAACTTTGGACGCTAAACAAAATAGTTATAATTCAGACCCTTATTTTACATTTCAAATAGAAAGTATTAATTTTCGTCGTTTCTGGTTTATTTGACTCTGCTACTTCGCCACTGCCATATTGATTTCGTTGTTTTTAGGACCTTATCCTTATCTTTTTTATCTCAAGACCCATCAGCACGCCGTATTTTAGATATCTTGGTTTAAAAGTGTTCGAACAATTGCCATTTATATTATAGATTGAAAATTTTATATCCTTCTCAAAACTAAGTATAAAAGCAGTCTAATTTATCATACATTAGCTAAATCAAACATGTTTTTTGAGTGGTAGATATATAAATTAGCTTTCTTAATACTCACATTTTTTTCATATTATTACTATTTTTAAAAGAAAAAAAGTAACAAAATCTTGTTCTGATCTGCAAAGGTATATTTCTGGTGAAGTAAGCTTTGGTTCATGTCGAGTAAAACATTAATTAGTCCTAACTTTAACACGGTCTCGTCATGCAAATATTTCGAAAGTCATTAGCAATGTTGAGAATTTACTCGGTACATAATGCGTTTATCTTAAATTATTTAAACGTTACCCAGTATTAATATTAATTAAGCTTAATATATTATAACAAACTTTGCTAATTGGGATTTAATTCTGTTTCCAATTCATATGTATAAGCATTTACATCAGATATAAGAAAAATAACATAATTTAAAAAGATGTCACAAACATACACAAAAATAGCATATAAGGTAAAATTAATGATAGTTGAACATACGAGGTGAGTAATTATGGATTTGATGATATCAACACTCGATACCTTTCCAAAAATTTAAATATTGAAATTGTATAATCAATAATCATCTTGCATAGAGTTGTTCTCAAAATTCGTCATTACCTGTGTGTTGTCAAAACATTTCAACGTTTTCTCAAGGTATTATGACAGACAGATAGACAGAAGAACGGATATAAAAAAACAATTTGATAACTTTGTTTTATTGTCCTTTATCAGCATAACGAATTTAAGAAATGGAATCTCAATGTGAGGGGCCAATTCACAGAAGTTCTATGTATCTTGTAAATTTCTATTAAAAAAACAAAAACGTAAAAAATTCAATTCCATCATTAAGGAGCTGTAACTCAAAATCTATTTAAAAATTTTTGTATAACATTTTCTTCTTCGTTCGTTTTTTACAACCACCCTGGATAGCATTTACAACAGCTTTGCCATTGCGGTTTCTGACATTTCAAGTAATGCTTTTCTTGCATGTATCGTTTAAAATTCGTAATTCTGATTCCAGTTTAAAACTCGCATGAGTGAGCAGCTGATAATATGGCTATAAGCAATTTTCTGGATGATGGATTTTTCATTTACATATATTTCATATATGTGGTATTATTTTCATTATCAGACAAATCTACGTGTTTGCATTTTGAGCCATTAACAAACATTGTGCAAGCACAATATGGGCTAAGTTTTTGGGTTTCAGATTTCATAAATTTAACTTATTTCAATAAGTAAATTGTAGAAGAGGTAATATTATGTCACAGTTGACAGGTGGTGTGTTAACACAGTCCTCACCCATATAAAACCTGTACGATAAAAATTAGCTAATTCTACAGGGTGTCTCACCGAAAATTAAATCGATCGAAATAGGGAATGCAACAAAAAATTTTGGGAATTTTGGGAATTACCAGTCAGTGTGGCCAATCTAACAAAAATAATTACAATCATTTGATACTTCCTGTAATACAGGAAGACGATACCCTCTGTGTTTTCGATTTTTCGAAATGAGCATAAATTCTGATTTGAAAACACCTTTAAACTTAAACCCAGCAGTTTCGTAGATATTTGACGTTTTATAAGTAAATTGGCGGATGCAATGGTTTGCAAAAACCAACTATCTTCGTGTAAGAAAACCTCGATTACTTCTTGGCAAATAGAAATAACACGAGGGGAGCTACGATTTATGAAAATACGTTCCATAATAATATACCAGGTGATTGACGTTTTATAAGTAAATTGGGGGATGCAATGGTTTGCAAAAGCCAACTTTCTTTGTGTAAGAAATCCTCGATTACTTCTTGGCAAATAGAAATAACACGAGGGGAGCTACGTTTTATGAAAATATGTTCCATAATAATATACCAGGTGATCCATTTTTCACGTTACATTTTGTCAAATTCAAACCTCAAAAACTTTTTTAGTTTATATATGGGAAGAATTTAATGGTATTGAAATAACGGTATTTTTTAAATTCTTCTCTGGACTCTCCCAGACGAAATCAATAGTTTCATTAGTTAGGTAATAAAACAGTTTTATTTTCTGTTTCATAAATACTATCTTTATAGTTTATATAAATATTGATAACTTCAGTGCTCTAAAATATGTTTCAGAGTTTATTTTATAAAATGAATTTTTAATAAATTTCTAATTATTCCTCAATATAAATCCAGTCAAGATTTTCCGCAAGAGAGGTCTCAAAAAATAATGAAATTCATTCGTTTTCTCCCGCTAGACAGTGAAGTGTTTAGGTACTCATTGGTTGGATCTTTCACTATTTAAATGCAAATTAAAATTGTTGGAAGAGCTTCGTGATGTTGTATGAAATCCATAGGCGCTTCAGATAATAATTTTTCTCAATAATGGTCTATAAATAAACATCGATATTTATTATTATGGAAATTGTAGTACAAAAAAGGAAAATCTCAATTGTAACAGATTTGCAGCTACCCTTAAAATTACCTTTTTTCTTCTTTCTTTTTGACGTAATTCACCAATCAAGTTGATATTCGGCACACACATTAAGCGCAACGAGCCCTCTCATAATAAGATAACTTTTTCTCTTAATAGGTATCACAAAGTTTAAAGAGCCATTTTAAAGTGAAAAAAGGGGGGAGAACAAAGTTAAATTTCGAGAATGAGTTTCAAAATCCTCCTTGAGCAGGTCTGGGTTGGTGACAAGGAGGGAAACAAAGGTTGGAAAGAAAGCCCAAACCAACATATAAACCATGTAAGCCTCGTATGTAAAAAGTATAGAAAAATGTATGAATATGAAAATATATAAGAACATTTAAGGGCAACAATAATCTTTTTTTATGTAATATACTCGTAATATTACATAGAAAAAAGAAAATGAAAGTAAAAATTTAAAACAAAAATAATAATAATAAATAAGAATTCCTACGAAAAAATTTTTTAATTTCCGTTGCGTAACTTCTTCATAAAAATTAGTACTTTGAAATATTTTTTAGTAGAGATGTCCAGTTGCACGATTATATGTAGGTATAATTTAACACTAGATAAAAATGGAATACAAAAAGTCATAATAACTTTGAATCATTAACATACAATTTTTTCTTGGTGTTGTAAACATACAGTTCTTTAGAAATAATATGTAGGTATATTATATTAACATTAGAAAAATATCAAAAACAAAAATTCAACATAACATGTAATATACATATTTAGGTATATTAGCATTAGATAAAAATAAATTTTGACAAAGTATAAAATATAAGTATAGTTACATACTTATATTCTGGTGAATTATTTAACATCTAACACCATAAAGCAGATTAATTTTGATATGTAATGCTCACCAAGCAAAGCTCATTGTGAACCATCCGAATATAAATTGTAATTTGATTCAATACCTAACTAAAATATTAAATTCATTTTAGAAAAAAAAAAATATTAACAATTTTGAAAAGGATTCTTGGATAGAGAATCTTTTGGTTTTAAAGGTTCTTTAAAAATAATGATGTTAGATTTGTAATGTTTCTCAATAATAATTGATGTTTTCGATAAATGTTAATCTCCATCATAAAGAGTAGTTAATGTTAGTAAGTCTATAATTTCAAGTGGTTCAAGTTTTTTACCAAACAAAATATCTCTGCTGATGACATAAAACAACCGGTTAAAAAAAAGTTATATATTTTCTCTTTATTGAAGGTTTATTTTTTTCCAAAAAGCCTTAACTGAAATACTTTATTTTCTCCTTGAGACTGTACAAGCATTTTTAATCGTAGTTTACAAATGATACAAGCCATACCATATCTATGGATACTTTCGCGAAAGTGTAGCAGTTTGTCAGTTACAGTTCTCTTAGATACCATTTACCTTATTATTGAAATAAGTAGTCGATTTTTCTTAAAAGTTAGTCCCCTTTAGCTTAATACATATTTTAAATTTGCCTTGGATCAAATATAAAATTTGCTGTAGTTTGTTGCAGTAAATCTCTTAGTTGTGTTAAGAATAAAATAGAAATTCGAGTTATCACCTTGGATTAATCACATAAGAAAGAATGTATGAACATTATAACCTTTGTTAACCTTGGCAACATCATTCTGTTTCCAAAACATTAAACCTATTAATATTTTAATTATAGATTCGTAGATTCATGGAACAAAATGTTAGAAGGACCAGCTCCAAACTGCAATACTGAATACACCCTCTTATCAAAAGACACAAAGTAATATAAGTCGTTCACGTCTCTACGCCTCGCATTTAATTTAAAGGAAAAATTAATTTAGAACAAAATATTTCTTTCTTGTAGTAAGACTTCTGGTTTTTTTAAAATACAAATTTTAAATCTCAGGATAATTAAAAAAATAATAACTAATTGAAATATATAAAAATGTTTCATTTCAAGATAAATTGTTACTTATACTCGAAATAAAATTTGTCAAACTAAAACCTGTTTAATTGTTAGAAAGAAAATTGCGCAAGAGAAATAATTTTCTCCATTGAAACAAACATTTTAAGTGTGCAGGTAATTTAATGGTGGAAACAGAAGGGTTTCATTTTGAAAACAATTGATAGATTTTTATTTTTGGGAATTTGTTGTAGGTAGTTTCTTGTTTTAACATTGTGGTTATTAAATTAAAAATATTCTCGGGTTTTTTATTATTTCTTGCTGATTGTGATTTCATCATCTTGTATGTAAGTACCTAATCACAGAATTTTTCAATTTGATATGTGGCCATTCAAATAAAAAATGAAAGTGGAATACATTCACCACAAGTTTAGTATACTGGGAGAATTTTCATATGGAACTAGAAATAAAAATTACTTAATCCGGATTTGGAATTTGCCATCTTTGAATATGAATATTAATTGAGTGTCAAAATATAATTTATCATAAAATAAATATAGAAATCTACATAAAAATTTTATGGAGCTAAATGCTACTTTTTAATTGCGATTTTTAAGAAAACGAACCTTCTGAACGCCCCTGAAGCGTAGCTGTGAGCGAATAAGACTTAGAATCCCCCATTTCCACCACAATAAATCAAAGTTATACCCTAAATTGCTTCTCCTAAGAATAAGTTGATGTGAGATGGTTGGGATTAATGCATTTTACGTTACATCTGCCGCTAGAAAATGATGAAACTTTCGATGAATACAAATTGCTTGGGTAGAAGTGTTTTTCATTAGAAACGAGGTGTTGAAGGAGGATCGTAACAAGGCGTTTTGTGAGATTTTCCTGGTTAATTACCTTGTTATTCCCAGGAAGCTTCATCTAAGTAGAAATTGAAAGTATCTTCCATAGTAAGTGAAAGGAATTCACCAAGGCCTACTTGCGTTTCAGAATATTGGAAAAGATAATTGAACTTTGCTCTAGAGTCCACAAAAGCAACGAATTATTTGATTTAATTAAATTTTCTCAAACAATGTTCTGCTAAAACAACCCAAATGCAACTTAATTGTACTTTCTACTCCAAAACATTTTATTTTACGAAAATATTCTTACTTATAAGAATTATTTACAAAATTAGGCACAAAACACAATAATTTCGAAACGGGTAATTTGGAAACAAAATATATTGTCAAAATATTCTTGTTTTTGAATTTTTTATAAATTTTTCCAACTTGACTGTATTCATCTAGCTCTATTAAATTTATGTTGAACTAGTTTAAAACTAAACTATTTCGTGATGAAAGCTAACCTAAGACATATATTCAGAATTATATTTGATGTTTAAAAGAAGTATGTAGGTCTAAAACAAATTTCATTTTGCTCATTTATTAAGCATTATAAATTGTTGAATGCTGTCTTCGTGAATGAAGGACAAAACATTTTTCTATTGTTTGATAATTAAATTATAAATAATATGATTTAGTTAC
This sequence comes from Rhagium mordax, assembly GCA_963680705.1. NCBI lineage: Eukaryota > Metazoa > Arthropoda > Insecta > Coleoptera > Cerambycidae > Rhagium > Rhagium mordax. The sequence continues at coordinate 77,440,552 of OY796657.1, forward strand.
AAAGCTGTACTTAAATTCACAATAAAAATGACATTGTAAATTTTCAACTAAATTTTATCATTTTTCAATAAATAATTTACCATCTTAAATTTGTCTCGCAGTTATAACATTCCGCAAGGAACAACTTTGTACACTCATCACATAGAGTTAAACAACGTCTAACCTTATGTACAGTTTCGTTGAAGAATATTTTCTACATAAGTTCTTTCTTTCAGAGATCTGACAGTTCGTCGGAATTCTACAAAATTCTATTGACTTTGATTCCTCTAAAACGCAACGCAATATGATTTCCAAAAAAGTGTAATAAAAATGGATCAGCGAATCATATATTTAACAACATATTAAGTCAATTTGTGAATAAATGGCAGTCAATATCTATCTTCGAAATGACTATCTGTGATATTCTCTCCAGGAGCACTCATTTTACTGACATAGCTAAATCTGCTACAAGGAAATTTGGTTTTCTGTATAACTAAGTGCTATAAAACATAAATACATCCTGGTTTGGAACACTCATAGTTGAGGATCTGCACTTAAAACAACTTTTGACTGAGCTATAGGTTATAGCATGGAGATTGTTCTGCACAACGTCGATAATACTAGTGTCGCAACTTGTCCCGTTATTCTGAAATTCCATAACACATCGCTCAATCCGTCATATTTTCTAATTTGAGCAACAAAATTATGGACTTTATTCAACTTTGTCTTTTCTTAGTCCTATTCTTATCAAGCCTTTAAAGTTAGAGTGAAAAGGAACTTTTTCCAGATTTCTCGCATTCACAACGCTCCCGTGGTGTAATAGGATCCACCGTGAGTTAAATGCCATTCAATAAAAAAAGTTAATATGTGACGATACTATAACATTAGTGCGTCAAGTATTGAATTAATTTGGATGGTAATGGTCATATTTATTTTTAAAAATTGTTAAATATAATTTTACAATATTTTAAGACATTCTCGTGGTCGTAGGAAATATATTATACGCAACCTAAGTATAAAAAGCCCTTTTTAAAGTGTACAAGGTGATTCCGAATTGAGTATTCAAAATGTCATGGGTGATAGAGCGAGTCAAAATTTGAAGAAAACCTTAATATAGATTATCTCTAAAGTGCCTTCTAAGGGAACTGCAGCCCTTAGAAGGGGTTGTTCCGAAGACGGTTTTTTATAAAATAACTTCAAAACGATCTGATATGAAAATATAAAATTTTGGTCAGTTGCTAAACTTTTTATGTCTAATAGTATGCAATAGAAGACGTTTACAAATTTTAATCAAGAGTGCAAGAGAATGGGGTGATTGGGGGTAGTTTTAACCCTACCTTTTTGTGTGTAATTTTTTAGAACTTTTGATGAAAAATTATCAAAATATGAAGTTGTTTGCGTAAAAAAGATTCTCTTGTTCAACTTCGATAGGATGCCATAGTTGTGAGTAAAGTCAATTTGAAAATTTCACTACATACTCTAAAATGTGGCTTTTGTTAAGATAGCTAAGTACTAATATTTTTAGTGTGCCATGAGAAGAATGCAAATTCCTGACACTTAACAGAAACGTCAAGTATACGCAAAGGATAGTATATTGTTTTATTAGGAGCAAAAGTAATACTTTTGCGACGAGTCTGTAGGTTTGCAATTACAGACGAGTCACAAAAGTGACTTTTACTCCAAATATATTTTAAAGGGGGCAGAACCCCAGAAACCCAAAATAATACTTTAAAATTATAAAAATATCAACATTTTATTTAATATCCAATCGCTTGTTTCGCTTTTTTTTAAATAATACTTCATTTTTTCCATTTTTGTGAACCTTAACACCTAAATATTTGAATGTTTGAATGTAATAATTGTTCTAAATTCCTTCGATATACACTTATAGTTATGTTTGCGTCGTCTTTTCCTAGCACCATTACTTTTGTCTTTTCTATGTTTATTTTTATATTGCTGGCTACAAGAGATTTTTTCCATGATATTAAATTATACCAAGTCAGTCACCTGCAAACGCACAATCAGATATTTTTACTGTTTCCTGTACCCTATTTTTAGTACTTTTGTATTTAGCTTTACTTATTTTGTTATATCGTCATTCGTCCATTATTGTGTTAAATAAGGTGGTGCTTATATCATCACCTTGTCTCTGTTCCTCCTTAGTTATAAATTCATGCGATTGTTGATTTCCTGTTCTTACATATTTCCGCGTATTAATGTTTTAATTTAATTGATTTATTCACTAACAAGCTTAAATCTGACATTTAATCGAAAAGGCTGATTCATTTTCATTCAAGGACAACTGTCACAAATGATAAATATAAAAACCATCTGGGCTGACATGCAAATGGTAAAATCTTGCCTTACGCGTAGAGAAGCCTCTTTTGTAATGCTGAATGACCAGAGTAAATAATAACTAATAAGGTTTAGAGATTTTAGGGTTGTATTTCTTTGCTAATGATTATAGAATTCGTATACAAAAAATGATATACATTTAATAGAAATCACATTTTACAAGAAGTGCATTTTATGAAATTTTTTCTCTTAACTCCTCTACCTCCTTACTCATTGGCAAAAATTACTCAAATATGGTCTTAACATGAAATAGCTAATCTACTAAATGGCGGGAAATATAGAAATCACTTTAATTATCATGTTTATAGCAACTCAAACACAATATACTTTTGTTAAGTTCTTTTCCAAATGACTAAACATTGAAACTTGCGTCTACAATCTGTAGCACAGTATTGTGATTTATTAACTCATTAGGCAATATTAACACGTAATCATGCGAAAATGGAATAAAGCAATTATTTCAGTGAACTCAGAAGTTACAAACCAATATAGGAAACGCTTATTGAACCGAAGTTTCCCCAACACATTCTGAATGACAATTATGATTCTAGCAAAACGGGTCTTGTCTCATAGGGAAACACAATGCACGAACGTACAATATATTTATCAGTGACAGTATGAATTGTCCCCTTTATATAAGACTGGCTGGACCAGAAAATTTTATACTAAAAATCATAGAAAAGAACTTTTAGTACGGTAAGAAATATTATTACAATAGTTTTATATATTGAATTACAAGAGACTTATTATTACATCTTTCTTTAATATATGTATAAAGCTCACGGAATTGTTGTAAAATGTCTCCCTTATTTTTTACACAACATTATATGCTAAAAAAATTTGTTAAATTTAATTCCATGATGTCACCTATACTGCTATTATCTCTGAAGATGTCATTTTACGTTTATCTGGAAATAAAAGTGGTCATTCCTTTTTAAGATACGAAAATTCATAAACCCTGCTATTAAGGTGTGGTCGAGCAATATTATTTATAAACAAAAAGTCACAGGCACAAACAAACAAACACAGCCAATTTAGCTCTTGTTTTCATATTCTCTTCCATCTCATTTTTTTTTTTTTTTGGATTACATAATGTTGTTCAATCAACAGAATCGTCCGTCGTCCTTTCGTCTCTTCAGTCTGGTCCAATATGCGAATTTCAGTAGCAGATCTGTATATGGTATTGTTCGATAGTGCTCGTATATCTAAAAATTGAAGTGAAGAAATTATCGCTTCTCATTGATAACTTTCCCTTTTACCTAATGGTAACAAATTGCCCTATGAATTGAGGTTATCGATGTTCCAAATAAATCGGCCGTTTCTCTTACTGAAAAATTTCGCTCCGTCACTTTAACGAATATCGTCATTTGGTGTCTGCGTTTGCATTATTTTACAACCACACAGGATCTGATAAAAGTATCTAGAGAATAATATATGCTTAAAATTTATTAAATCAGGCTATACAGCAAATCGACTAGAGACGAGAGATATATATCAGAAATCGGTTTCTTGAATTTGGAAAAGTTAAAAAACATAATGTCAATTTTCTAAAGCTCCCCATATATTATAAAAGATAAATATACTAGAGACTTATTTGGAAAATTAAATGTAGGGAGTCGGTTCGTAAGCATAATAATAAATTGGCCCAAAACCATTTGCTAGAAGGTAAAGATTGTAAAGGAGGCCATAAATAATTCGATAAATTACAGCTAGTGCATTTATCTAATACCTTTTACACCAATACTCACTTTTCTAATGTATAAATCATCATCCGCACCCAATAACAATTAATTATAGTGACCTTTCCCTGCTCCAATAACGGAGTTATTTATCATTACTACATTTATAACAAATTGAGGTTACCTGTTTAACCACGTGTAACACCTTGTTTCAGAACCCATAACTACCCTTCTCGGTGGGCCGGAAATGTACATCAACAAAGGTAGCACGATGAATCTGACTTGTATCGTGAAACACAGCCCTGAACCGCCGCCATCGATTTATTGGACACACAACTTACAGGTAAGACAAATATGATTTCTCTCCACTCGTCTTTTTTATCCAGAGCGTGATATTCTTTAAATTGAGTGTGCTATAAACTAGTATATTGTTATAAACGTGTTACAAATAGTACTCATTTTAGGAGGGTGATAAATGAGAAGGAATAAACTGATATTATTAAAATAATGCAATATACAAGGTGGTCCAAGACTTGATATCTTTCAATTAAGGGTAGATACCAAGTTCCTTATTTAAGATAGATTCGATGACTCGATATCTTAATTTTTTTCTCGCCTTCTGTAAACGTTACAAAAATTTTCTGAATGATGTAAACATCGATACCTACTTTCTAAATTCTATGCGTTTCCAGTCAATGCCTTTTCTATGTTGATTAGTTATATAAAGAAATTAATTTCAAGGTCCATTGAATCCAAGAATGCCCCAAATTTTTTTATTTATAACAAAATGTCATATTTGATTATTACGGGCAGTTAACTCTTTTTATGAAACAATTGAGGATGGGAAAGTCATTCGCAAAAAAAGCAGAAAGTTTGGGAAACAGAATAGATCTACTTTTATCATTCTGAAATTTTAAATAGTTGTTGAGGAAATCACAAAAATCAAAAGGGCAATACTCTTTTATAGTTAGTATTTCCACACTCATTTTATTTCTGAAATGGCTCTCTCTATTGTCAGATTTGATGCTTGATTTTGATCGAGAGAGTTTAAAAAAATAAAAACTTTAAATGAAAGGGCGGGTCTTTAATTTTGACCTTCCAAAAAAATTTTCGTGTCGTACAATTCTTTAAAACTAATAGAGAATAACCCGTCATTAAAACTGACAAAAGAACCTATACAGAGACAAAATGCATTCAATTTAAAAGAATTCTGAAGGTCTACAGTTATTTTCCTTACTTTACTATTTTTTTAAAAATTGCTTCTCTTACAAGACGAATGAAAGAAACACACCCACTTTCAACCTCACTACTCAACAGTAAAATTGTTTCTCAAAGTTTTTCCAAGAAAGAATTTCACACAGTAATAAGGCGACTCACTACCATTAAATAGACTTTTTTGTCATATTGCATCAAATCGACCCTAAACTAGATTTAAAACTTGATACCAAGTTTAATTGTTCTAACTTAACACGCTCTGATTAAATTCCGCATTCTTGGATTCTCATTTTCAACTTTAATATAGGTACCTACTGTAACTCGTTTTTGGATAACAACATACTTGGTCAATTATTATAATTTTCTCCCACAGCCCAGCTATTTTGAAATATTAAACAAACACCTTGTATGTTCCGATATACATTAGATAATGGGATCAAATTTAAACAACAAATTAATTTTAGTTCCTACAAAGATAATATTACTTTGTTTTACAGATGTTATTAGATCGTCTTAATTTTGCTTGTTGCTTTTATACTGTAGGCCATAGTAATTAAAATATTTTGAAAAGGTTCAGTTTAACAAACTTTCAGACACAGTTGTGTAAGTTCACTAAATACGTTATTAAAAAAGATATTAAAAATTTATAACACGAATGGGAGCTGCTGAAAGTTTGGCAACCTTATAACCGTTTTGTTTAATATCCTTTATTATGAGCACCTGCTTTTTTATTCTATAGAAAACAACTGCGTTGTTTTTAAGAAAATTTGTGATTCGGAAATTACCTATAAAAGTCTAATAATTAGACGACCATAGTTATAAATTTGAATGACAGGGTTTACATAAATAGTTTAAGGAATATGAATTTATAATAATTAAGATTTAAGTATTATAATATCTGCAGTAATCACCTACTAGAATTATATACCACATACCCTGAGCTATCCTAGAGACAACTGCCGAAGTCAGCATAATTACGATAATAATGTAAACGGGCACAAGCTAGATCAGTCTTAGTCTTGTGGCCGGAGGCTAAACTCTGTAAATTATAATATTGAACAATTCGGAATTTTAGAAATAAAAATTGTTTTTAAAAATAGAATTCATCGATAAAGTAATTTAACTGGCGCTGCGAACAGGATTGTTCAACGTTGTTGCAATCGAAGTGATTCACGGTAACGGCGGATTTCAATCTCTTGTGAACAATCGACAAAAACGGCCTTGTTCAATCTTTGAACAATCAGTGGGACATCAACTTAAGGATCATCCCCCTGGTACGACTCAACCTCGAGTGTGTGACAAAGGATATCAGTTATTCGCAGAAGAATTGAGTGAAATGCATCTTTCCATCTTCCTGTAAGTACGATCATCCTATCTCATAATTAAGCTTTAGTCTTAAGAGCCATTTTCCAACAAAATTTTTTCGAAAAATTAAAACACTCTGTTTTAATATTGTGTAATGTCAAATAATAAACTAAGTGTAGAATTAATAGAAAATAAAACTTATCGTGAGACTCCATATCAATCGCCTAGAAAAAGTAGTTTAAATTCTGCTCAAGGAACTTCTAGCTTTACATCAGAACAAATTAGTCATTTAGAGAGTATAATTCCGGAGACTACAATAAAAATGAATATCACAACTAACGATATATCTGAATTATTACAAACACTACCTTGTTTTGAACCTAACGAAAATTTGCCTCTCTTTATAGCAAAAGTCGAGAAAGTTCTAGAAACTCTCAGGCTATTTACATTAACAGCGTTTCAAGAAGTTTTAATCACACAAATAATATTAAGTAAAATTAAAGGTCAAGCCGCGACTAATATCTTTTTAGAAAATACAAGTGAATGGACACATATTAAATTAGCACTTATAAAATATTACGGTGATCATCGGAATGAAAATCTTTTAAATTCCAACTTAAAACAAACTCGTCAAAATCAAAATGAAAACTGTTTACAGTTTTATCATAAGGTAATTGAAGCTCAAAATGCCTTAATCCAATATGCACAATTACATAGTGCAAGTGTTGAAATATTAAATTATGAAATTCAAAAAATTAAAAATGCAGGTCTTGAACAATTTAAAATAGGAATTAAAGAACCGTATAGGTCCTTACTTTCATATGCTCCACCTCAAAACATCGAGGAAGCTTTATTAAAATGTCACGAATACGACAATAACCAAACCGCTATTCGTCAATTGCATAATCTCCCAAATAAAAGTCATTTACCCATAAAACAAGATAATCAAAGATCATATCAGTTTAATGCACGTACAGTAAATGAACCCAACAAGTTCAATTACGGCACGAAATATCAAACACCATTACAAAACTCGTTTTATCAATCTCCCACTAAACAGTTCGGAGATATAAATCGCCCTATTCCCCAAAGAAATATACCGCTCACAAATAACCAAGTTTTTAATCAACCAAGTCAAATGAGACCTTCTACTTCGTCTCAAAACTTCAAACCTACACCAATGTCCACTCAGACAAGTAATAGTGTTCGTCCCTATTCAAGACAGTTCACATCTAATGGTAAACCAAATTTCCTTTTCAAAGAACTGCATAATACCGAAGTAACACCGGAACTTTCCATACAAGAAAACGAAGATTTCTGTAATGACCCACAAAGTGACGAACAGGAATATTATGAAGATTACCAAGAAGAAAATTTTCAGACACAAGCCTCAGATCCACCCCCATTGATTTAAATAATATCAGCTATGGCTCCAAACTTCCATTCTTCTATCTACCGGAGAAAAATTTAAAAATCCTAATTGATACCGGAGCCACCGATTCCATTATTAACCCGAATAAAATAAAACAATTCAAAAACAATCTTTTCATTGAAAGTTTTCAAGTTACTGGTTTACACCGAACTATACAATCAAATAAAAATTTAAAATTAAAATTATTTGAAGAATTAGGTATAAATAAAAATATAAAAATACGAGTAATTCCTTGGCATAAAAGATTTGATATCCTCATAGGGTCTAAAGACCTACATAAACTGCAAGCTAATATAAATTACAAAGATAAAATAATACAACTTAACGACGTTGTTATACCATTCTACTTAGAGTATAATGATAACGAAGTGAACTTAATATCTAATGATAAACATTTTATTAAAATACCAACTAGCATAGAAACTGGAGATATTTATATTCCAGAAACTGAATTAGAACAAATTATAATACCTGAATGTTTTTTAACCACTGTAAATGGAATAGCAAAATTACCATGTAACAACCCTAATGAAATTGAAATCAATTTTAAAGAAAGAATATCTGTAATTCCGTGTGAATATTTCCAACAGACAAATCCTGAAAGTAATCCTCAAAAAATAAAATTTTCCGAAAATTTTCGTACACCTCATTTAAATAGCGAGGAAAAAGAAAAAATATTAAATCTTTGTTATAAATATAAAGACTGTTTTTATACAGAGGACAGTGACTTAAGCTTTACTAACCAAGTTAAACATACAATACGCACAGCAGACAATGACCCGATTTTTACCAAGTCTTTCAGACACCCACACAATATGCAAGAAGAAATACAAAGACAAATATCAAAATTACTTAAAGACAAAATAATAAGACCGAGTGTTTCCCCATACAGCTCACCTGTGTGGATCGTTCCAAAAAAGACTGACGCGTCGCAAAAGAAAAAATATCGTATGGTTATCGATTATAGGCGTCTAAATGAAAAGACAATAGAGGACAAATATCCTTTACCTAGAATCGAAGAGATATTAGACAATTTGGGTAAATGTACGTATTTTTCCACACTTGATCTTGCTCAAGGTTTTCACCAGATCGAAATGGACCCGAATAGTATAGAAAAAACCGCATTTACAGTCAATAACGGCCATTTTGAATATCTTAGGATGCCATTCGGCTTAAAAAACTCTCCTGCCACATTCCAACGAATGATGGACAATGTACTTCGTGAATATCAGTACAAAAATTGTTTTGTTTACATGGACGACGTGGTAATATTCTCCAAGTCTCTCCAAGACCATTTAATTCATTTGCAACAAATATTCCAACGATTACGTGAAACTAATCTTAAAATACAATTAGACAAAAGCGAGTTCCTTAGAAAAGAAGTGTCATTTTTAGGTCATGTTATTACACCGGAAGGCATCACGCCAAATCCCATAAAAATCGAAGCGATACAAAAATATCCTCTACCCCGTACTACGAAAGAAATAAAATCTTATTTAGGCTTAGTAGGTTACTACCGAAAATTTATTCCAAATTTCGCGAAACTAACACAACCAATGACAAAATGTCTTAGAAAATCTGAAAAAATTGACCTTAACGACTACAAGTACAAAGAAGCTTTTCGTATCACTAAAGAAGCAATAACCAATGCCCCTATTTTAACATACCCTGACTTCTCAAAACCTTTTACTTTAACTACAGACGCTAGCAATATAGCCCTTGGTTCTGTATTGAGTCAGGATGGTAAACCGATAGCTTTTTATAGTAGAACCCTTAATTCCGCTGAGAAAAACTACTCCACTATCGAGAAAGAACTCACAAGTATTTTAGCATCGTGTAAACACTTCCGTCCTTATCTATTTGGAAGGACATTTACTATCGAAACCGATCATAACCCATTAGTATGGTTATCTAAAATAAAAGAACCAAATTCGCGCTTAGTACGATGGAGACTCAAACTAGACGAATTTGATTTTAACATCAAGTATAAAAAGGGAAAAGAAAATTATGTAGCCGACGCTCTTTCCCGAATCGAAATCAATATTAACGAAAACGAATCGATAATACCACAAATATCAGAAAATCCTAACCCAGACGAAATTGACGACATTATTAATGACTTACTAAATAATACCCAAAATTTACCTGTTATTAGCGATGAAGCTCTCGAAGACTTAGAAAACACCTGTCATTCAATAAACAATGACGATAACGGTCTAGTAATACCAATTACAGAACACCCCGTAAACCAATATAAAAATCAACTTATTATACTAACAGACGATACTGCAGACGAAATGTCTACATCCCAGCAATATTTATTTAACAAAACCAAAGTAAGACTTACAATAAATATCCCTAACAATAATATAGAAAAACATTTATTAGAAATATGCAGAACTCGCATAGGCCCTAATGTAAACACATGTTTATATATACCAGAGGAAGAAGTAAAAACCATCTGTTTAAGAATTTTCAAACAAAATTTGAATAACTCTGTACACATGTTAATATCTAGCCAACTTTTAGACGATGTACAAAATGAAAATGACCAAAAAGAAATCATTTCCTCTTACCATAACGAAACCCATAACGGAATTAATGAAACCGTAAAACATCTAAAGCAAAAGTATTATTTCCCTAAATTACAAGAATTAGTCAATTTCCATATTAATAAATGTGACATTTGTCTAAGAGCCAAATACGACAGAAATCCTTATAAACCTCAACTAAAAGGACCAATGATGCCTTGTAAACCTTTTGACTCTATTTACATAGATACATTTACTTATAAATCTTCTAAATTCTTAACTATCATTGATGCTTTTTCTAAATACGCTCAAGCTTATTTATTGAAAAGCGCCACCGCCCCCGAAGTATTAAACAAATTACGTCACTACATTTCTCATCATGACCGCCCTAAACGTATAGTTACTGACCAAGGTACTGAATTTAAAAATAAAACTTTCCAGGAATACTTAACAATGCTAGGTATTGAATTTCACTGTACCACAGCTTATAATCCTAACTCCAATTCGTTCATAGAAAGATTACATTCAACTTTGTTAGAAAAACTAAGAATAATTAATATAAAAAACCCTAGTGAAAAACCGAGTAATCAAATGATTACTGCCGTATGGATATACAATCAATCAATTCATGCATCCACGGGATTTTCACCCTTTTCAATTCTCTATGGTCCCTATCAACATGAATTAAGTTTTTCAATGACCGAAGAACTTTACGAAAATTATAATCTAAAACGTAAGAATGAACTTAAACCATTCTTAGACCAAATTTATCAGAAAACAAAAACAAAGGAACAAAATGTTCTTGACAAAATAAATAACGACAGGGAACAAGTAGCAAATATCTCTGAAAATACTTCTCTATATGTAGCAAAACCAACCAACCAAAGTAAACATAAAGCGATTTTTAATAAAGCTACACTAGTTAACAAAAATGAGAACACAGTCAAAATAAAAACTCCTCACGGAAATTTATGTACTAGAAATATATCTAAAATAAAGAGACTAAGAAAACAACCTTCTTTGCAGGTCCACCCTAATGACGGTGCAGACAATACAAATAATTCCAATTAAAACACCTGGATATTACCAAGAGCCCTTAGGTTTAGCCAAAACTCTAAACTACTATCACAAAATATATTTCTCATATAATCTTAATACATTAAATAATCATTTTTATCAACTCGAAATTAATACCGAAAAAATCTTAACGGTAAGCAAATTATCAAGTGCTCAGCCTAACCAACTGATTGTAGAACAAATTGAAACCAAAATTGAAACTATACGACATAAATTACATAAAATCATCAATCCAACTAAAGTAAAAAGAGGCCTTATAAATGGACTAGGTAGTATTGTAAAATTTATTACAGGAAACTTAGATCAAGATGACCTTAACAATATTAATAAAAACATTGAAATTCTTTCAAAAAATGAAAACAAACTTAACCAAAGAATATCACAAAGCATTACATTATTTTCAAAGGTTACAGATAAATTCTATAACGAATTAAAAATAATCGAAAGAAACCAGAATTATACTGCCTCAATGATTAGTATTTATACAAATCGATTTGAGCAACTCTACTTTTTACAAATTCATAAAGATTACCTTCAATCTTTTGAGAATCAATTAGATGTAATTATTAGAACTATCACTCTTACTAACGATAAAATACCCAATTTAGAAATTATTACATTCTCTGAGTTAACAGAAATTCAAAAAGAATTGTTATTAGATCACGATAAAAATACTCTAATAACATATGACTCTACTCATCCCTTTGAAATTCTACAAAACGCAAAGCTAGGAATAGTATCAATTGATAACCTAATAGTAATGGCTCTTAAGGTACCCATCCTTAATCCCACCTATTATAATATCTCCCGAATTCACCCTATTCCTAATGAAGATGCCATCGCACTCATTCCACCTACCAAGTACTACCTGGAAGGCGATCAAGAGGACAAATGGGCCGATCGATGTCAACCCACTATTGAACTTTTTATATGTCAATCTTGCCAATCAAGCAGATGTATTTTATCAAAACCTGATAAATGCGAAGCCATGAAAACAATAAATGTCGACGCCTACATGCTCACATCCCATGGCCTATTAACCACGTTTTCAAAACCCAAGGAAGTAATAGAGAAATGCCAAAACTCCGTCACCAGACATTCCATAGTCAAAAATAATATAATATTATCCACATGTGCAATCATAATGGATAACAATTTAATTACAATAAATGTCAACCATACATTTAGCATCCCAGTAATGGATATTCCCAGTTATATTGGAACACAACCAAAACAATCAATCCAATTACAAACATACCATTTAGAAGACATCTCAAAAATAAAAGAAGATTTGCAACCCCTGGAAAACGAAAGTATACTGAACAACCCTCAACTAAATGCCGCTCATGTGACGACAACATTTATCCTGATTATATTATGTATCTGTATACTTGTCTTTCTGTACATTTTTAGGCACAGACTTTACCAATTGTTATGTGCCAAGAAACACATTCTGCAAGTTAACCCTGCAGAGCTCAAGAATCTCCAAGCTGTCGAATCACCCTTTGACGAGGACGTCAAAGACTAAGAAGGGAGGAATTATATACCACATACCCTGAGCTATCCTAGAGACAACTGCCGAAGTCAGCATAATTACGATAATAATGTAAACGGGCACAAGCTAGATCAGTCTTAGTCTTGTGGCCGGAGGCTAAACTCTGTAAATTATAATATTGAACAATTCGGAATTTTAGAAATAAAAATTGTTTTTAAAAATAGAATTCATCGATAAAGTAATTTAACTCTAGTTATTATGAGTTTTATTAATAGCACTCAACTTCAAACTTATTAGTTAGGTACTAATAATCAACATTACTTATACTTATGGCTATTAATTTTATATTATTTTTATTATTTTCGATCAGCACAAATACATATAAAGCGTAATGAACGCTTCTCTATGAAATAGTATTTTAAAAATTAAATACTCAGAAACGGTGAGAGATAGCAAGTTGCGATTTTCTCAGACTTTTAGAGAAGGAAATGGACTTTTTCTTCTCTTTTTGTTGATTCAAAAGTTTCATTATCAGATCGGGAGTATTTTCTGCGAATTTTCAAATTTTAAATATTTCAATCGACGAAAACTCATTTTTTTGTAATAACAATCCACATTTTTTATCTGACTGTCTTTGGCATCTTATATTGCGTCTCTTGATACCCACTTGTCATATAATCATATTGCATAGTCTAAGAAAAAATGATCAATTTATTAAAACTCACCATTACAGGATCAGTAATTTAAGCATAGATATTAGACAAAATACAAAAACAACAAACAACAAAAAACATGACCGCCGTCTTGAGCATTACATGTCTCAATTCTTCTACGAAATGAGGACCCAACTCTCTGCAGAATATCTCCGTTGACGTTGCGAAATGCCGGGATAATTCTGTGCTGCATATCTTCGCGTGTGGTCACTTCTCTCTTATAAACTTTGTTTTGTACATAGCCCCAAACAGGACTTCCACGACAAATTCACGGGATTGATCGTACAAATAGTCCCTGACAATGCAACTATTATGTAGTTGGGCACCGTCGTGCTGGAGCCACATTGCTACAATATTCAGAGGAAGATTTTCGAGATCCTTCTGTACTTAATTCGTTTGAATGGAAGTTCAAGTACATCTTTTTTTTTTTAATTGGAAGGAGGGAATGGCTAGGGAATGTAGTATTCCATTAGCACAGTGAAACCGATTTTTTTTCCTTTTTCTTGACTATCATTTTAACATAGGAGATTTACAACCTGCAATCTTATTTATTTTATATGCTATTATTATTCTTTTTTTCTTATTTTTATTATTCTTATTTTTTTAATATAAATATATACATTATACATAGATATTTAACTTGTCTTAGAGATTATTTACCGCCATTTATATATTTTTTATATTTTATTTTATTTATTTTTTTAATTATTAACCTGGGATCAAGTACATCTATACAGTTAATATTCCTTCAATAAAGTAGGGCCCAAGAGCACAGTTTCTCATTACACCAATGATTTTCGATGTCATAATAATGTAAATTGTGGCGATTTACTCTTCCGTCTTTAGAAAATAGAATAGAAGAGAACATAATCAAAAAAATCATTTCTTTGCTGCCACATTTCCCAAGCCTATAATAAAAAATTCAGTTTTTGTGCATGATCATCTTCACTTAATCTTCGCACCAATGTAATAGCCATGAAACTTGTTCTTACGGTTTATTCTAGACACACTGGTTTTTAAAATATCCAAATCCCGGCTAGTACCTCTACAACTTGTATGAGGAATTTCTACTACATTTGCCAAAACCATTCCTTCGTTTGCCTCGCCCGTTGCAGGTTTTCTTCATTCTTGTTTTTTTATTATTCACATTGTGTGTAAATTTTTGATGTTGGTACCGGGTTTTTTCGTTCTCCCCCAAAACAAAACCATGTCCACCAATTATTCTTGTTAAGAGAATTTCATTTTTGAGACACAAAAATAAATTGATAACAATTATGACAGTAGTAAAAAGGTTTGCTTATTTTGTTTTTTATGGAACATTCTGCAATGGTGAGCGAATTTGAATAAATTTAATGGTCATTATTTCCTAAACTATTCCATAATGGGTTATATGACGTGGGTATCAAGAGACGCAATATAAGATACCAAAGACAGCCAGATAAAAAAAATGTGGGTTATTAAGTATTTGAAAAAAATGAGTTTTGGTCGATTGAAATATTTCAAATTTGAAAATACAGAAAATACACCTGAGCAGATAATGAAACTTTGGACCACCAAAGAGAAAGCTCATTTCTTCTTCCAAAAGTTTGAGAAAACCGGAACTTCTATCTCTTACAGTTTCTGAGTAATTAATTTTTAAAATACCCCTTGCAAATGAAATTTTTGGCATAAAAGTTAAAATGGCGGGCCAACGGTTAGAGCTAAGGGTCAACTATGGAGTATTAGATGATTCCAAATTTTATGCAGAATTCTAATATACCCTCGATTATACCTAAAGAGAAAGTTGGCGGTGCTATTTTAAAACAAAGTTGATGTCGGTGGCGCATTTATGGGACTTGAAAACTCAGCAGCAGCTCAGAAAATGAAGGAATCATGGTTTTTTAATTTTTCGTCCATCTCTAACCGTTCAGATGTAATCAAACTATTTTATAATAATGGCACATCCTTATAATATACCACTTTTTGAAGTAGAAAACAAAACTTTAGCTGATTAAACGAGTCATAGTTAAACCGTAACGAAATTTTTTTAAATTAGTGATTCTAAAGTTGTTAAGGCTAACGATTATATGACGAATTCCATCAGCTTATAATTTTTCTCTTCAAATTTTCCATGTCTTCGAAATTAATTTCTATATTTAGAAAAAGTTTCCTAAGGTACCCAATTTACAGCTACTCTTATAACCATTCATTACCACAAAGCAAAATTTATTCCACCAGTGCAAGATATATCCGTAATATGAAATTCTATCAGTCGATTTAGTCTTTATACTTGTTTTATATTCGTGAACCATTGGTACCTTTCGCATTAATAAAGTTTCATTACAGATAAAAAATTGTGCAGGTTAAGAGAAAATGTTTTTTTTGAACATGCTGTCTGAAACTACCACTGGGGCTGTTCCTAAAAATTTTAACCTATGAAAACCACCTTCACCATGTATTTACGAGGATCATGAAAAATATTACCAATTAATTATGTAGTATCTTTCCCGTTTCAGATTAAGATGGAAACTTAACAGTTTAACGACTATACTATACGACTTAACGATGATATTTGAAACGAATGTTCAGAAATGATATCCCCCTTTTAAAGTAGGTAATTATTATAAAACTACATATTGTATAATCCCATGTATTCCTTGGCTAATGTTTTGTGGGAAGCAGTATACATTTAGAAACTACGGACACACACCTAATACCTGCGTATAGCTGAAGTAATCTATATCACAGTTAATTCCACTACCTGCAATCGGACCCAAAAATTTTAGCTGAGAGGTGGGGTTGTCCTTGCTTCTCGGCCGTCAGTCATACTAAGCAATTAATACCAATGATACCGGTACCAAGTTCCCCTTCCCCTCTATTTTTTCTATATAGTTCTATATTTTTTAACATTTTCACACGCTTAAGCCAAACAGATTTTGAAAAAAGGATTCGTAATTTATTGAACATATAGATATTATTAGAACCGTTACTTGGAGCAGATATTTCCTTAACATGAAATTCTACTAGTAAAACCGGTCTAGAAACTTATTTAAAGTGACCTAAATTAATGTCTTACTTTTATTATTGAGAAAAATGTGAAGGCTAAGAAAAAATGTCTTGTTCGCTAGTTTAAATGTATTAAATTCGTTCTAAAAAAAATCTATCTTTACCTAATAACAAACAAACTCCACCAATGTTAATAATTTACCCTCAACAATCTATTATATGAAGTTGATCGTGAAGAATACCATCATCTTGTCCATGTAGTCGTAGTGCTTATTCTACTTAACAGTTCTCTTAATAATTTAAATTTAATATTCTTAGAAAGTGATGTCCCCCAGAGTTATTAGGAAGAAGTTAGGGAAACTGGATAAAGTTCCGCTTATACCGGTCTTCTCTATTTCTTTTCTGATATTTCATATTTCTCAGCATTTTAAAGCAGGCCAATCTAGTTTCCGTTTTTAAATAAGTACTCCCAAGGTACCCGATCTGCAGCTACTGTTAAGACTGTTGATTGCTGTAACGTAATTGAATTATTTTAGATAATAGCACCAGATGTTTCAGTAAGATATACTGTCAACGGAACCGTCCTATAAGAAACTAGGGGATTTTAATAATTATTACCTTATACTACTAAACTTTGATCATTTTCCAATTTAATCACTGTAGTTAAATAATTGGCGTTTATACTTTGATTACAAAAAAAAACAAAAATAGATTTTATATCAGACAACAATAATTAGACTGGTAACTAAATAACACTCAAAATTTACTTGCGTTAGTAAACTAAATATTTACACATAAAATAATTGGTGTGTTTGGTTCATTTAGTATATTTTTTTTGACTATTTGCAATTTTAGAGCTTAAAAGCCACTGTAGATTGTAGATATTGAGCGCACTACGTTTCAGCCAGGCATGTGAAACTGTCGCGACGGCTACGTGATTACAAAATATCTTTAATTTAATAGTGAAAGATAATAGAAATAAAAATGGAAGTATAGTGTCCAAGTAAATGTTCAGTCAACTGTGCAAAAACACCCAAAAAACTTATTTTTTTGAGCTCGTGTTAAAAAATCGAAGAAACAAAAGTTAAAACTAATTTGGAATGTGCAATCTCGTCATATTACTTTATAAGTATACTCTCAATTAAAATACCGTTTTAAAGTATTTATTTGTATTGAAACAACTTAGCAACTAAATTGTTATATTTAGAATTAAGACTCAAAATAAAATGTTTAGGGAAGTACGATTTGGTATCTGAGAACGAATGCTTTCGTCCGTCCGAACGGAGATTTAATTATCGCTCATTGTCTCCCTTGAAATCATTATTTGCTGTTCACGCTGTCTACTATACCGGGTGCTTATTTGAAAACGAATTACCTCGATTATCTCGTATACTAAGTACATTAAAATTGCAATTTCACATCCCAACTGGGTATAATATATATTTTATAATGATTGAGTTTAATATTTTTCGAATTATTAGGTATATTATTATTGTTATCCTTTGTTTGGGAAGTATTAAGGATGGGCCATTACAATAAAAGCACCCACCACTATCTGTAGGTTGGTATATTTTTACCTTTTTATGTACCCAAAGATATAAATTTGAATGCTCATTTAGTATATAAAAAATATTTTTTAAAAGATTGAATTTTTCTTATTAACAAGTGACCGTCAAGAAAAATCATTATCTTAAATAAATCCGCTTTTGGCAACTAACAAGTGATGAACATTTTCACCTCAACCTGCTTTACAATCCTTGACGATTTGCGAATGAGGGAAGTTTTATCTACCGGCTTTTATAAAGTACTACAGCTTCGATGTTCCAAAAACAGCTCATCTAATTGATTTGAAATTTTCAGAATCGTCTAATTTTAAGTAACGCTTCGTGCAATATTGTGCATACAGTGTGAGAACTAGTTACTAAAATTCAATAAATGAGTCTGAAGTTTCGCGGTTTCAGTCTCTCAACATACCTAATTGGAAAGTAATTAGAAACATTTAAAAATACATAAGGTCTATTTCAATTAATTGCTAAGAATATTACTGTCCCCTGGTAATAAATCATAAGATTGTATGTATTTAGTGGAGTTTGAATCAAACATTCAATTACAATATGATTTATTGGGTATTATATCGGTGAGTTGGGTGCCATAAAGTTTACTTTATGGTTAACGTAATAATGCATAATTGAGGATGAATAATTAAACTAGAATTTAACTCGCAAGTTGTTTGAAAAGTGAATGTTTGAAAATACGTAGATTTATTATTGGATTAACAAATTCCAACAGGGCTTAATTAAAAAACAACTGAAGATATTTACATGAATAAAATTCTCTGAAGTGAATGTCATATTCTTCTAATAATACGATTTTAGCAAATGCGTATTTTACGATTTTCGGTTTACATAATTTATAATCAAATAAATTTGCTAAGGAAATATTTAATTTATATTAACAGCACATTACATATTAAATCCATTAAAATTCCCTCTGATATATTTCAACTACCCCAGTAAATTAAAGTAATATTTGTAAGCCCGCAAAAAACCCATTTGACAAATTTAGTAGAGATTTTGTTTGTTCCAATTATACAAATATACCTTTTTGCTCACTGCCCGAATTTGTTACTGTCGAAAATTTTAAATTAGTGGTTATAACTAAAAAGCTATGTTGCAAAAACAGCTTCCCACATTTCACTCAACGTTGATGACTTAGAGGAGGTCTGCCTTATCAGGGCTTCATCGACCACAACTCTAAACGTATTATACCCTATATCTAGCAAAAACACCCTCGGCTGCTACATACGGGGGTCGTTTTATATCTCCGATGTGAATGATTCTTGGCGATAACAGCCAATGCCTAGTGCGTATTGGGTTCATAACCCTATAACTATTGTAAGCGGGAAAAAATCAAATACAAAACTTTCCCAATATTTAAAGTCACATCTAAAAATGTTTCCATCCATATTTATAATTATACATAGTGGTCTCTTTTGACGGTGTTGTAGTCAAATTTATTAAGGTAAATGAACCACTTACGTATTATTGTAATTTTTGATGAAGAACGTCTAGAGCTTTGCAATGTAATGGATTATCAGAATTTCCACAAGTTTATACTTTTTTCGTTCAAAAAACAGTTTCATTCGGTTTATCATTTAGTGCGTAAAGATGATCCTTAAATAGAAATAGAAATAGTAAACGAGAGACAAACAGTCTATTTATCAGAAGATTGTTTTCATATGGGTTTAGTGCCAAAGTCCTAAAGAAGAAAATTACCATACATTGTCAAAATAAAATATAAAAATGAGCAAATATATCAACAGGCTCTTTAGTATGACATGTCATACTTCTAATTCGATTATATCTGTTTTGGGATTTTTTGCAGTTTTGATTCCCACAAAAACCAAAAATATAGTTTTTAGTTAATTGTGCAGTTACAGTTTCTAGTTCAAGCTGTTAAGAATAAATCTTTGTAACTTTCTACTAATTGAATATCCGAAATCCTGAAAATTTTACACTAAATTCAGAACAGGGTAACAAAATGTATTCTCTATGGGTTTGTTATATCTGATAAAAAGCAAGTGATCTAAAGAAACCATTCCATATATACGTCGCTATAAATGTCGAAAATCCCTCGTACATTATCTCGCAAAAAGACCCTCCATCAGCCATATAGTATCATATAGAGGTTCCATGTATCATAGTGTCCTACAAACCGGAACGCTCAAAAGACTGATGACTAAAATAAAAGAGAAGAAATTGTCATCTAAAACGTTTCATTGTTATGGAATATATAAATATATCTGTGATTTATTTAGCATTTTTTTATTTACTCATTTAATATATGTATTGTGAAATGGATAAAATAATTTTAATATATACATGGATACTTTATTACCTACTGGGATTATATTATATTATTTAAAGTGATTATTTCACTCAGAAATTATTAACCAATGAAACTACTACAATTTTTAAATTTGGACCAATGACAGCAGTATTATATCGATAAAATCCCTGAAACAGTTTTATCAACAGTAAAAACACAAGAGCTTTTTTTTTTATCGGATAAATTTCTCTTCGTAACGAAACAATTTTGCCAAATTGTGATTTTACGAGAAAAACTGACATGAAAAAATCGCGAGACCGTAGGTCGAGCGATTTTGTCAAATGTCAGTTTTTCGAGCAAAATTACTCATTGGCAAAATGTTGAGTTACAAAGAAATTTATCCATAAAGGAAAAGCTCGAGTGTTTTTTGGCAAGATAAATTAACTCCTATATGAAAAAGTCTATTTGACAGTCACGTTTTGTCACTTTGACAGCGATAAAAAAGGTGCATCGTTTTTTATCACCGATAAAAATGCCTGCTCCTCAAAATCAGTGTACATCTAGTAGTCGCACGTCACTTTAAAATCAGTACACCAAACCAAACCATTTATAACAACTGTATTTTTAATAACTGTTCCTTTAAATAATTGTATAAATAAAAATAATTATTGTTGTTGTTCGTTCACATATTCTGTCGTTAATTTATCAACAGTAAAAACACAAGAGCTTTTTTTTTATCGGATAAATTTCTCTTCGTAACGAAACAATTTTGCCAAATAGTAATTTTAAGAGAAAAACTGACATGGAAAAATCGCGAGACCGTAGGTCGAGCGATTTTGTCAAATGTCAGTTTTTCGAGCAAAATTACTCATTGGCAAAATGTTGAGTTACAAAGAAATTTATCCATAAAGGAAAAGCTCGAGTGTTTTTTGGCAAGATAAATTAACGACAGAATATGTGAACCAACAGCAACAATAATTATTTTTATTTATACAATTATTTGAAGGAACAGTTATTAAAAATACAATTGTTATAAATGGTTTGGTTTGGTGTACTGATTTTAAAGTGACGTGCGACTACTAGATGTACACTGATTTTGAGGAACAGGCATTTTTATCGGTGATAAAAAACGATGCACCTTTTTTATCGCTGTCAAAGTGACAAAACGTGACTGTCAAATAGACTTTTTCATATAGGAGTTAATTTATCGCGATAAAATCATTCTTTATGTCAACTGTCACTTAATACGTTACTTTGACATTTCGTCGTTAAAGATATGTTTTTGTATTTAAATAATTTATTCGTGAAATATTCTCCGCAAATACCATTCGTGCTTGAAAATTTTATCTATAAATTTTTTCTCGAGCGATATTGCCAACAGTAATATTACTCGTGTAAATTGGTCACTTTATTATCAAAAATTAAATCCCTCACGCTAAAGCGCTCGTGATTTAATTAGATAATAAAGTGGCCAATTTACACTCTAAAAAATATTACTAGGTAATATCGCTCTCGAAAAAAATTTATCGATAAAATTTTAAGCACTTATGATATTACATACGATTATTTCTACAATACACTGTGTTAATGAAAACTGAAATAATACCGAAACAAGTACGACCGCTCTTTGGAAAGACAAATACAGAATACTGCCACCTTTATAGATGCAAGAGGCTATTTTCGTGCATAAATGAATGGTCGTAATTCCAGGGCTACCTACCACGGTCGCTTCTGTAGGTGTCAAATAAATATCTTCCCTTATTTCTAGATTTCAACACATGGGTACGCCTTGAAAAATAGCTCTATTTCCTATTACTATATTTTCACATTCCTGTCTAGGAATTTAAGCTTATATCATAACTTTTACAAATGTTTCTCTACGTTTAAACCCGTTTCAATATTATTCCGTAATATTTGTAAATTATTATAGAAATTACAATTTTAATCGATTGCATAAAAGCAGATTTCTATTTGTAATGACTTAACCAAACCGATAATTTTAATTAAGGTAGGTTTGAATAAAATTAGCTATAGCTAAAAATTAATACTAGTAATATTAATTACCATATAGAGGAGGTAGAGGTAAGGAGGCTTTTTACCTGAATTATTTGATGAATAAACAGTAATTTTACAAAAGATTGACGTACATTTAGAGCAATTATGGACATCAATGGTAATTATGGGGAAAATGTATGTGTTTGGAGATTTATGTCATTCACCATCTGTAGTCTATATTTGGCCTTTCATAAAGTTGGCAATTTGATTTGTAAAAAATTTACGGTTATGAGTGGAGAACCTTATCCTTTATACATAAGTAGTTTTTTCTTAGACTTTGTATATAAAGAACGGTAGCAAATTTAGCAATGCTGACCTAAAATACACTATGATGCACTTAATATGGAAGCTATAAATCACATAATATGATAATAATAATAATATATGTTTATTTACCAAATTACTTTTACACAATAAATTCTTAATAGTAGATAGGTAATAGCGGACCGAGGTCTCCCTCCTCCACTTTGAGGCCCCCACCACTTTTTCTGGGGTGGGGGGCAATTATAGTGGGGGGGAGGTAATTTGTAATTGCAATAAATGTAATTAGAATAATTAGATTGGGAGGTAATTTGTAATTGCGTAATTAGTAATTTGTAATTGCATAATTAGTAATTTGTAATTGTGTAATTGGATTATTGCGCTGTAATTAGACTAGTATAATTGCAATATATCTAATAAATGTAATTAGAATAATTAGATTGGGAGGTAATTTGTAATTGCGTAATTAGTGCTTTGTAATTGTGTAATTGCATTATTGCGCTGTAATTAGACTAGTATAATTGCAATATTTCTAATTGAATTGTACAATTGCATATTAATTAGTGCATCAATTGGAGAAATGGAAGTAATTGGCTTATTGCGCTGTAATTAGATTAGTATAATTGTAATATATCTAATTGAATTGGTACAATTGTATATTAATTAGTGCATCAATTGGAGAAATGAAAGTAATTGGCTTATTGCGCTGTAATTAGACTAGTATAATTGCACTATTAGGTAATTAGGTAATTAGGCAATTAAAGTGGAGGGAGGTAATTTGTAATTGCAATAAAGGTAATTAGGTAATTAGAGTATTGTCGATAATTAGTAATTTGTAATTGCGTAATTAGTAATTTGTAATTGCGTAATTAGTAATTTGTAATTGCGTAATTAGTAATTTGTAATTGTGTAATTGGATTATTTCGCTGTAATTAGACTAGTATAATTGCAATATATCTAATAAATGTAATTAGTCTGGAGGGGGGATAATTAAAACCCAATTGTCGCGAGAAATGAAAGTAATTGAATTATTGCGCTCTAATGTAATTGCGTAATTAGTAATTTGTAAATGTGTAATTAGACTATTTGCGCGTTAAGTAATCGGATTATTGCGCTGAGAAATGAAAGTAATTGAATTATTGCGCTGTAATGTAATATAATTGCGTAATTAGTAATTTGTAAATGTGTAATTAGACTATTTGCGCGTTAATTACACTATTTTATATAGTCTGGAGGGGGTTAATTAAAAAACCCAATTGTTGCGAGAAATGAAAGTAATTGGATTATTGCAATTAAACTAGTATAATTGCAATATATCTAATTGAATTGGTACAATTATATATTAATTAGTACATCAATTGGAGAAATGAAAGTTTATTACGCTGTAATTAGACTAGTATAATTGCAATATATCTAATTGAATTGGTACAATTGTATATTAATTAGTGCATCAATTGCTAAATTATGCGCTCTTAATTGTCAAAAATATATGTCATTCAATATCGCTAACAAGGGATCTGGTAACCAAAGTCAGCTTTTATGCGATTCGAATAGGACAAAAGGTTTGAACCGCATACTAAAGGAGTCATTCATTGCCACTGACAACGTTATTTACTGTCACATAATTTCTCGAAACTGAAAATCAAACCACTCGTATTTCACATACCCTACTGTCACTGTGCCTTTACAAATTATTAAAATTTCAAATTGTAGGTAGTCTTCGACCAGTATTCCATTAAAAAAGGCACACTTTCTATACTTTCCGACGTTGATTCTATTTTTTTATTATTATGGCGATTTAGTGATCGATTTATTAGAGCTTAATTTGATTATAATTTAGAATATGAAGGTTTTAGAGCAAGGAGCTAATTCACTATTAAATATAAATTACCAACTCGATCACAAAGTATATTTGCAGTCTGGTGGGGGGATAATTAAAACCCAATTGCCGCGAGAAATGAAAGTAGTTGGACTATTTGCACATTAATTACACTAATTGAATTGGAGCAATTGTTGTATAGTAATTAGTGTAGGTATAGTGTAATTGTATATTAATTAGTGTCGCATGCAATACGCAAATAAAGTAATTAGTCTGATGTAATTGCATCAAGTTAGTGTCACACAACAGTTTGAGTACCTACAAATTCATTGTTAGAATTCTATAAAGTAGGTGTCGAAATATTGCAATAAATTTGACATCGAAACCATTCTAAATAGTTATACAATAGAATAATATAATGGGGGATATTTGAATATTAAAATGTGGTGGTGGGGGTCATATTCTGTAGATATATAGAGAGTGAGAGGAGTTGTCACAATCATTATTAGTAGCAATAGACTCCTAGTGAACACGCAAAATGTATAAGTGTACGTCTTGCAGTAAAAGTTTTACGCGATGTGATAATATGCGTCGTCATCAGAAACAATCGTGTGTGAGTTTACGTGATAATGGACCTACAGCAAAACAATTTAAATTTGATTCAACCCCATCAACATCCGCAAGTATGCAAACATGTGATTGTTGTAATGTGACGCTGACAACAGCTCAGATGCATTCCCATAAGAGGTCGTTGCAACATAAGGCAAATGCATGTGTTCCTTCAATGGATGGTGTAAGCATTATCCAAAGCGCTTTCAAATACAGAATTATTTCATATCGAGTGCATAGTGAACATAATCATCTGGACTACGTAATGTTCTTTAATGAAATCAAACATAAAATTTTAAATCTGCTAGAAGAAGCGCTACAAATACATACGGCAATAAAAGTAAATCTTGAAGTGTTCGCCAAATACATGATACAAAGTAAAGAATTAACAGATATGAAATCATTTAATACAACCAACAAAATTTTGGATCAAGCTATGAATTTAAGTGATGTTTTGGATAGTTTTGTAGAAGAGATGATTACCCAAACTACAGAGTTTCAAGAGCGAGATTCAGGTGTGTAATTATTTTTATTAACGTATTAGAATTGCATTTAACATTTGCATATTTTTAGGATGGGCCCTGGAACGAATCGAATTTGTTGAAATTAATGTGAACAAGTATAGTCCACTGCGTGGCTCATCATATATAAAATTACCAAAATTCATTGAAAATAAGAATGCAGTGGTAAACGTGCACAATCAAGATCAATGTTGTTTTGCCTGGGCGGTGACTTCAGCACTGCATCCTGCAAATGGTCATACATCGGACTTATCATCATATCCACATTATTCACAAGTGTTAAATGTAACAGGTATGGATTTTCCAGTAAAATTGCGGGGTATATCAAAATTTGAGGAAATGAATAATATATCGATAAACGTATATGGGTTAGAGGAGAAATTTAAAAATAATAGAATGGAATATGAAGTTGTAGGTCCTTTACGTTACTCGGGGAAAAAACTGCGTATCCATTTAAATTTATTGCTAATTTCTGAGGTGTGTAATATTAATCATCATTGTAAGAACGACTGCGCTAAAACTCACTATTGCTGGATAAAAGATTTGTCTAAGTTAGTTTCGCGTCAAATTTCTGCTCACAATCATAAAAAACATTTTTGCGACGGTTGTTTGTTATATTTTAATACCGAACGTCACTTATTGCAACACAAGTCACACGATTGCAATCACATTTATACAACAATACCTACTACCCAATTTCGAATAGATAAATATGGTAAACAAGTGCCCGAGAATATGTTAAAATTTGAACATTTTGAAAGGCGAATGCAAGTTCCATTTGTAGTGTATGCCGATTTCGAATCAATTTTAAGTCCTATCGATACCTGCCAACCCAATCCAGAACGGTCTTTCGGGAATAAAACTTTTAGACATCAACCACATTCTTTCGCATATTTAATAAAATGTTCGTTTGACAATTCCCTAAACAAGTTTGAGTTATACCGGGGTTCTGACGCCGCCAAAGTCTTCGTATCACGTATCGAAGCTGACTCGAGAGATATCTATAATAGATATATGAAAGATATAGTCCCAATGGCTAAGCTCACAGCGCAACAAAGACGAGACTTTGAAAACGCAACCGTATGCGGTATATGCGAGAAGGCATTCGAAGACGATGACGTGAAAGTTAAGGATCACTGCCATTTAACCGGAAAAATAAGATTTATCGCTGCACATTCTGTTTGCAATTTAAATTATAAATTACCATGTTTCATACCGATTATATTCCATAATATGAGCTCATACGACGGACATTTATTCATTAAAGAGCTATGTGCACATAACGATAGAGTGGAGGTACTAGCGCAAAATAAAGAGAAATACATATCTTTTTCAAAACACCTTTATATGCATGATTACATTAATAAGAATGGGGAGAAGAAACAAAAATTTTTACAACTGCGATTCATTGATAGTTTTAAGTTCTTGTCAACATCGCTACAAAATTTGGGTGAAAGTTTAAATAATGACCAGTTAACTATAACCAGAAGTTTTTATACGGATAACAAAGAATTCCGTTTAATGAGACAAAAGGGTGTATTTCCATATAGCTTTGTGGATAGTTTAAATAAGTTGAATAAACCAGATCTACCATCCAAAATCGAATTTTATGACAACCTAAACGATCAGCATATATCCGAAAATGATTATCAAAGGGCTAAAGATGTGTGGAAGTTGTTCGCATGTCAGAATTTAGGTGATTATTCAGATCTCTATTTGAAAACAGACGTATTGCTTTTATGTGATGTATTCGAAAATTTTCGGAAAATCAGTTTAGAGAAATACAAGTTGGATCCTGCTCAATATTTTACAGCTCCCGGATTGTCGTGGGACGCTATGTTAAAACTGACAGGAGTAGAGTTAGAATTATTAATTGATATAGATATGATTAACTTTTTTAAGAAAGGAATTCGTGGTGGAATAAGTCAGTGCTCTGAAAGAAAACATATCGCAAATAACAAATTTCTTACCGATTATGATTCCAATGAACCCTCGTCGTTTATAACTTATTTGGACGCCACAAACCTATACGGTCACAGTATGTCCCAATCGTTGCCGACAGGTGGATTCACTTGGTTGTCCCAACAAGAAATTATAAACTTAGACATTACGAATATTCCAGATGAAAATCCGCGCGGGTACGTTTTCGAAGTAGACATTTATTATCCCAATGAATTACATGATCTACATTCGGACCTCCCTTTCCTAGTAGAAAACATGATTCCTCCTAATGCAAAATCGGCAAAGTTGATTCCAAATTTGTTTGACAAGAAAAGGTACATTGTACACTATAAAAATTTGAGGCAGGCCATGGATCACGGTTTGATGGTTTTAAAGACTCATAGAGTGCTCGCATTTAATCAATCTTAAGAAAATACATCGATTTAAATACGGAGATGAGAAACACGGCAACAAGTAAATTCGAAAAAGATCAATTTAAATTAATGAATAATGCAGTTTTCGGTAAAACTATGGAAAACGTGGATAATAGAAAGGATATAAAGTTGGTTACGCATTGGGAAAGTATTAGAAGGTCCTTTGGTGCAAATGCTCTTATAGCCCGGCCGAATTTTAAAACTTGTTCGATCTTTACAGAAGATTTCGTCGCGATTCATATGAACAAACTAAAAGTAGTATACAACAAGCCAATTTATGTAGGGTTTTGTGTTTTGGAATTATCCAAGACGGTGTTATACAATTTTTTCTATGATGTGATAAAAAGAAAATTTGGCGAAAATGCTTCCCTGTTATACACCGATACGGATTCTCTGATTATTAAAGTTTTTACTGATAACATTTACGATTTTATAAAGGAGAACCCCAATAAATTCGATACATCCAACTATAAAGAAGGAAATAAATTTGATGTTCCTAAAGGTCTGTCGGTTTTAGGGAATTTTAAAGATGAGTTCCCCGCCGATCCGATTATTAGTTTTTATGGGACGGGGGCTAAAGCTTACTGCATAAAATCTATGAATAATGAACTGAAAAAAGCTAAGGGGGTAAAGAAATCAGTTATTAATAAAAATTTGTCAATAGATGATTATAAGAAAATAGTGGAGCGGGGTGGGGTAATATTAAGAGAAATGAATACATTTAGAAGTTATTCGCATGATATTTACACAGAAATGAAAAATAAGGTGGCACTATCTCATTATGATGACAAAAGATTCGTCATTCCTAATACGTTTAAAACTTTACGATGGGGGCATTGTGACATACCGATATTTCAAAATGAGTTGGCCGTAATAACTGATACAAATAATGTTGTTGAAAAGGAAAAATATGATCCTTTAGATGCTTTACTTGCAGCAATAGATGAGTTAAGCCAGTCACAATAACATTAGCATATCAAATAAAATTTGCATTATTTATCGGGTTAAAGTTATAAAACTGGAAAATTCATACTAAATGTGAGATATTGTATTATATTTAAGTAGATTTATTGTGTAATAAAATATATATTTATGAAAAAATAATTGGTGTTTTTTAAGTTAAGTATTTGTAGTATATGTAATAAACTTAAAAATATTTTTATTTTGTTTACAATTTAACATTAAGGAAATAAATTAAACAAATATTAATTGAGTACATTCGTTTTATTATTTATTTATTATACATAAAAATATTTCATTTGACATAACCTTATAATGATACAATAATATATTTTCTAGACAGTGACAATTTTAAACAAGAGAAGCTCTATCAATCCACGAGTTGTGTTCTTTAGAGAGTCCAAGCCATTTTACAAACACTTTATTTCCTTGCTTTTTTAAAACATTCTCTACTAGATACACATCGGGGTATTTTGTCTTTAGTAGCTCCATCTCATAAAAACACCCCTTGATTGGATGTCCAAGCATGTCTGCAAGCAGGTAAGTTGTGGGATTTGTTATGTTTATCTTGACAATTTTAAAAAGTTCTGTTGAGAAATTCGGTGTAAACCCTTTATCAAATACACCTTTATACTTGCTAATACGAACTACGTCACCGAGGTGGAATTTCGGTTTGAGAGCAATTTTTATGTTATTATATACATTTAAATGTGTAGTTGGTGTGACATCAACAGGTTTCATACCAATTGTACGATGGACTTTGTTATTATAACTTTTTGTAACATTGGGTAGGATGTCGAGCCATTTATATTTACCCATAGCTGAGAATTCTTTATACAACCAACTCTTTAATGTGCGGATTACTCGTTCAACAATTGCTGCTTTTTTTGTGCTATATGTAGAATAATGATTAATTTCATGCTGCTTCATTAGTGCGGAAAACTTTCTGTTGTAGAATTCTGTACCATTATCAGTCTGTAAATTTCTTGGTGAATAATTTGCTTCTTGAATAATAGTCTGCATAGTCTTAGTAACTTCTACAGCTGTTTTATTTTTAACAGATCTGGTCCATATGTACTTGGAATAGCAGTCAATCACTACAAGAATATAACGATACCCTCTATTTTTATCAGCGTATGGTTGCATTTCGGCTAGGTCTGCTTGCCACAAATCACCAAACCCCTTAATTATGGTTCGCCTTCTACGAAAATTTCGTCGAGCATTTCTATGTAACTCGTTAACAACTTGTAATTTTTCGCTGCTAACCTCCATTATAAAATTGTCTTCAGCTATATATCAACTTCAGGCATTAGTTCTGGTGGAAATGCTAGGCCTCCGGATTGCACCTTCTTTAGTTGGAGTTCGGTGGCAATATGCTCTAATTTGGAGATTCTAGTGATTAAAGTATTGTGATTGTTTATGGCCGAACGTTTAACTTCAGAAATTGCTTTATCAACATATTTCCTCATTTCTATTTTCATTTTCTGCATCGTATCATTATTTTGTTTATTGAAAATAGTGCGATTTTCTTCTCCACTTTTTAAAAGTCCCACATCAACATATTTTTTCATTTCCTCAATAATTACATCAGTTGTATCAAAAATAGCTTTGGCAGCATTTTCATCATTTGTTTGTAGACGCTTGTTAACGTAATTACATGTTGCACCATCTTGATCATCGACAGGTTCCCCTAGATTTTTTAAACGCTTATTTTCAATATCATAGTGATTATCTCTGGTAAGTTTAAAACCCACGCCAGGTAATCCACGATAGGCTATTAACTTACTTGCACTAATTCTTTTGCTGCGTCCAAATTTGTCAATTGTGTTGTTTACAGTAGACATTTCTGATTGCGTCTGATCCATTTTATATATTTCAGGCTATATAATACTTATTGAGTATGATGATACTAGGTATTATATCTTTAATACACTATTTTTTCCTCCCTAAGTTCTGATATTATTTCTATTATTTCATTGTCGTGGTTGTTATTTCCAGCCATTTTCGAACCCCATAAGAGGCGTAAACGAGCCACAAGTTCACTAGGTTTATTCCAGTAGATATATTCTTTATCTTTATTTCTGTACAATTTGTGGGTAGGTACACGTTTTAATCCATAACCACTTGTTGACGATCGTGTCACAATTGTAGAAGATGTTAATGGTTTGATAATTTTGTGAAATTTTTCACGTTTAGTGGTGTTATAGCCACTCGCTACATTGAATTTTTTATACGGCGCTTTTGTTTTCCTTAGTATTTCTCCATATATCTTACTCCATTCATCATCGATAACACTCTCTGTATTATCATCTAGAATTGGCGGACGTTTTAGAAATATTAGATCGTACAATTTCGGATTACCTAGATACACGCCAAGTTTCTTATTGCCATATAAACTATCATACTTGGAATTACCCGATTTTACATTCTGTATATGTCTTTTTACAACCTCACGTCCTTTTTCTAGTTTTCTAGCTAGAGAAGTTTCAGATACGGGGGTTGTTCTTATAGACGATGGTGGTGTTTCCATAATGGGGGTATAAGGTGGAACATCATCACCGCCTACATACTTATCAGATCCTTCTTCAGAAGCACTCTCCCATGGCACTGCCCTCTGAGTAGACACCCTTGATGATGATGATGGTTGTTGGGTATGTGGTTTGTTCTCCGCTGCTGAAGATATAGCATTTAAAGGTTCAGTTATTGGTTGATAGATCTTTTCAAGTGTTACATGCATCTCAATATCTTTGTTCTTAATAGAGTTAAACTTCTTACGTACCGCATCTGTCGCCTCAATCAACTGTCGCTTGAGGGCTATTTCACTATTGGGATGCACAAGATTGTTATATTTTTTATTATCTTTGGTAACCTTCATCTTAGCGCATACGTAAACGAAGTAACCATACGAAGTCTGTGGCTCAAGTGAAGTTTTTATTAAAATTCATTATGGATATATGAAGCTATCAAACCCTTTTCTATATCGCCCACCTTGTACTTCTCTATCCTTATCAATCACTAGAAACCCATATTTGTCATTCCAGCACTCTGCACACATATTTTGAAATACTGTAAACGTTACATCAGGTGACACATGATCGGAAAATATGTGGTGAAGGTTCATGTCATCCTGTTTAAAGACAATAATTAAATTACTATCGTCTCTTATTAGCTGCTTCGGTATTCGAGAATATGTTTGACCAAGATAAAAACAATCCACATTTCTATGGCGGCCCATACTAAAATATGCTCTTATAACATCTTGCTTCTCACATATCACATCGTCAAATATAAATAAAGACTCCGGTTTTGCCTCGGATGGTTCCACTATTTGCGCTCCATTACTAAATGTATAAAATCCTAACCCCTCAATCGGCGCTAGCACCTTACGCAGATACTCATACTTGGGTTGATTTATAGACTTTGAGTATAGGTAAATGTTTAAAAAGCGTAAACCTAAGCGATGGGTGATCAAAGATATTAAGACATTTGTTTTCCCACAATTCGAGGGTCCTATTATGAGGGCACGTACAGTTGAAGGTAGTAGTGGTCCATGACGATTATGAGCGCTTAACCCACGCCCAACTTTTTCATCCAAATTATCTATGGAAAGCGTTTGTTTCTGTTTCACAATGTGCATTGTATCGCAGCTAATTGGTATATAAATAGACATGTGACTTGCAACTCTTATTTAAATGGTTTCCACCATACGATACACACGTGAAAAACGTATGAAGCGCGGTAGAGGATTAATTAATTCCCTGATTAATAAGCTTCCCGTCGAGTTGCATTTGCCAGGTTATCAATTTTGTGGTCCAGGCACAGATTTAAATAAACGGCTGATACGGGGTGATCCTGGCTTAAATCAGCTCGATAAAGCGTGCAAGGAACACGATATTGCATACGACAAAAATAGCAGTAATCTAGCAGCCCGCCATAAAGCAGACTATCAGCTTGAACAGGCTGCGTGGAAACGAGTGAAATCCAAAGACGCAGGACGTGGAGAAAAGGCCGCTGCTTGGTTAGTTACAACTATAATGAAAGGAAAACAACGTCTTGGTATGGGATGTAATTCAACAATATCTCGTAATCCAATAAGGAAACGAATCATCAAGAAAACAAAGAAGGGTAAGAAGAATGTTAAAAAGACAGCATTTGGATCTGGGATAGTACGAAAAGTGCGTGACACACTGCGAAGTGCTGGAGGCAAAAGAGTAAAAGATCAAACGAAGGCGACTGAAATTGCTCTAAAAGCTGCACGTCGATATATAAAACAGGCCGGTGGGAAACGCAATATTCGAACACCTCGAGTTATACCAATACCAAAAGTTGGCGGTATTTTACCTCTAATACCCATTTTTGCTGGATTATCTGCATTGGGTAGTTTGGTGGGTACGGCTGCTGGTATTGCTAAAGCTGTAAATGACGTAAAAAAGGGTAGAGAAGAATTAGCTGAAGCAAATCGACACAACAGAAGTTTGGAAGCAATAGCTATGAAAAGTGGTAAGGGGATGTATATGAAGCCATATCGAAAGGGAATGGGCCTTTATCTAAAACAGAATTCAAAAAACTAATAGACTCCCTACCTCGGAGACCTCTTACCGACATTGATCTTAAATATTATGCTAAGAAAATGAAGGTAGCATACTTTCGGGGTGTATTTATGCGCGACTCACTACCAAGACGTGGTCCACATTACAATGAATCTGCAATAATCAATTTGGATAGTATATATGGTCCTGGGACACATTGGGTGGCATATAAAAAACGAGGTAGTTTAGTAAATTACTTTGATAGTTTTGGTGATTTACCCCCACCTATAGAATTAGTTACATATTTCAATAACGATTCAAGGAGGGCCAACCAAATATTCTATAACTACAAACGTGTACAGAATTTTAACACAGTGTGGTGTGGACATTTGTGTTTAAAGTTTCTCTCTACAAAAGAAATATAAAACGCCATGGAGCTGAAAACTATAACCCCAGCAATGGATCGAGAGGATATCAAGCGAATGGGCCACTCACTAATTGCATTCTCCCGTTTGCGTAGTCTATTGAAGATGAGCAAACAACAACTTGCTGATATGCCCAAAGAAGTGATGATTGGGTTGGCTTCACATGAAATTGCATTAGTATGGGATAAGCTACCTACACATCTTCAGAACGATGTCGATATAATAAAATATCAATACTGCACAGAACATTACCTTAAAGATCATGAAGGCAGTTTTGATGCTAATGACGGTCCAATACCTCGAAAAATGTTTTGCTGCTATTGTAAGGTAAACGATGTAAATGTGGCATCCAATAACAATGTTGATATATCACCATCAACTTCAAAGAAGAGGAAATTATACCATTATTGCTGTAATCCACAATAAATTGGGTAACGCAATTTAATTACATCAGTCATGTCGTACACGTTCACACTAACGAGCCGCTTAAGTGTGCTAAGTGTCAACTTTAATCCCCCCATTGAACTGGATAGGAGCAGTCGTCATGGGTTAGGCCTAATTGGATTCTACTCTTACAACTCCATATTCAATGTGGATGAAACAAATAACATCTTCCAATATAGGGTTAGTGCTAAAGATACATTCACTACTGTTCACATACCTCTGGGGGCTTATGAAATTGATGAAATCTATGCAGCAATGTTGAAAGCTATGAATATTGATGGAAAGGATTACACGCAAATATTCACTTTACGAGCAAACAACAACACCCTAAAGTGCGAGATTTTGTCAAAGTATGAAATAGATTTTAGACAACCAAATTCCATAGGAAGTCTGTTGGGATTTGGACCAATATATTTACAACCAAATAAAAATTATGAATCAACACAGCCTGTTGATATTATGAAAGTAAGGATGATACGTGTAGATTGCAATATTATTTCTGGAGCTTATCTGAATGCGGAAGAGTCACACACTCTCTTTGAATTTGATATAGATGTTGAGCCTGGCTACAAACTTACTAGAGAACCTACAAATATCATATATTTACCTGTTAGACCTAAATGGTGTCAGTTAATAGATAACATCACGCTACGTGTGCTGGACGACAACGGTGATTTGATCAATTTTCGAGGTGAGAAAATTATTGTAAGGCTAGAATTGAAGAAAGTTTGATATCACCAACCAAATGGGCTTTCGATATAAACAGCGACAGCAAGTACATCACCATCAATATGATACTGTAGCGAACAATAGTGTGGATAAAAAGAAAGGGAGATGTGGAAAGCAATTCATTCAAAGTCTATACCTTAAACAGTTAGGACATAGGTTGTCAGCTGAGGATCAAGCCTTTTTAAAACATATTGGATTAAAACTGCGAAAATATTTGCCATAATAATGGTGGCGGCTGCAACTAGTGAAAAACTTGAGGTGTTTGATGAACCTGTGTTGGATCATTCCCTAGTTAGCCTACATGAGCATACATATAAGCCATATGGTTCCCCATATTACAGAAACTCTGATGAAATACGTATCCCCATCAATTTTCAAGATGTTATACTCGACATTTCAGAAAGTTATATATACATAGAAGGAAAATTTACCCCTAGTGATGCCACAAAGCGTTGCTATTTATCCAATAATGCACTAGCATTTCTCTTTGAAGAGATACGTCTGGAAATGGGTGGTGAACAAGTAGCAGTAGTTAGAAGACCTGGTATTACTACAACAATGAAAACTATGGTGTCGTATGGGCAAACGCATGCACGCTCATTAATAACAACAGGTTGGGGTCTCAGTCAAAATAGACAAGATATTTTAGATACCACCAGTCACGTGTTCAGTGGCAAACTACCCCTTAAGCTCCTTATGGGTTTTGCAGAAGATTATACCAAAGGCATTCTGAATGTGAAGCAAGAATTAATTATGATAATTGCACGCTCATTTAAAGACTCCTATATCGGTGAAGTTGATGCGGAGCTGGAAATAAGCAAAATTGAGTGGAAAATAAGACATATTGTACCTGAAGATCGACAAAAGTTAAAATTATTGAATCGAATTAATAAAAGTGGTAATAATGCCAAGGTTAATACCATAATGGCATAAGGTCGTATGTTCAAATCTATAGTTTTGAGATAAAATGGACTTTAAATCTTGGACAAATTCATGGCCTAATATTTTTTGCTATAATTGAATTATCACTGATTTGATGATTACATTATTTTTAAAAGTAATATTTTGAACTATGGTTTATTGAAAAAGTGTGATTTATTCATAAATTTTCGAAAAATCAACACACATACGACCTTTCATAAATAAATTATAAAAAAATTGTTACATACGACCTTATGACAAGAATAGTTTTTTTTATAATTAACGGTCTTACCCAAACAAAATCATACAAACTAGGTATTAAAATAAGGGAAAGACTACAAATAAATTTTCACGTGTTTTGAGCATAAATATTTAGTTTTAAGTCATAGAGACAGTAGCTTTGGTTTTAGTGCTTTGCTTGATTGACCTTTCTAATGATTTTCTAGAAAAGACTAGTAAAAAAACTAATTATTTTATGCAGAACTTTATTTAAAAAAGTATGAACAGAATATGTATAATAATATACACAAAAGTGTTTCCTTTAAGTTTCCTCTTCTTCCTCGTCTTCCTCCATGATGCAGTCATCTGCCAAATCATTGACCCGTTCAGTGGCAAACAACGATCTATAGAAATCGTGGTATATATCCGGAATAACTCGCTGATCACATAAAGATAGTATGCTTCTCTTTTTTTTCTCATCCACTGCCAGAGGTTTATTAAATTTAGTTTTTAATACTATGTTATTATTATTATTACGTTGCGCCCTGGTTTTGTTCCTGGTTTCCTTCTGAGACAAGTTAATCTCTTTGTAATCCTCCTGGTAGGAGTTTTTGTAATAAATTTTGTTTGGAACAAACTTCAGAGCTTTTATTTGCAT
The DNA here is from genome assembly GCA_963680705.1 of Rhagium mordax. NCBI lineage: Eukaryota > Metazoa > Arthropoda > Insecta > Coleoptera > Cerambycidae > Rhagium > Rhagium mordax. The sequence goes on from OY796657.1 coordinate 77,477,671, forward strand.
CCAGGAGATTTTGTTATTGTCGACGGCCATGTTCAAATTTCCGTGAGGTATTACATTTTGTTTTAGATCTTTGAGATCTAACATATCTCTGTAACTCAAATTCTTTACAGTTAGGGGATATTTTTTGCCGGCAGATTTTATCACTGTAGGCCATTCCAGTGGTGATTGGATTGAGATACCGTTTTTTGCTCTTTCTATGAGACTGTGTATGCAATCTACCTCCATTTGCGTGTGCCCAGTTTCCAAAAATTTTAAATAAATTTCTTTTATTGGCAATGTGTTTACAGCATAAAGTAGTAAAGCTGCCATGTATCTGTTGCGGTTTTGTCCGCCACATGAATCCGATGTCTGAGTTACACATTTTACATTTAATGGAAGGGATGTCAATAAGGTAAAAATTGCAGTGCCAATTTCATCCGAACCCCTCTTACCATCAGTTTAATTCCAGATGAAACATAATCCTTTTTTCTCTGCCTGGTCATTTACAGTTAAGTTATAAGTATTTTGTGTGTGTAATAGTAAGAAGAAACGTTTGAAGAAACAAGGACTGTAAAGGACAACTTCCAAATCGAATGTAAATGACTTATAGCTAGGGTCATCCTTAGCTTTAGTTTTATCTAATTCTTTTTCTAATCTGGCTAGGTCTTTATTTTTTATATGCAATTGATAATTCTCTTCTTCACTGGCCTTTTCTGTTTCTGAAATATTCTTGTACTTTTCACAAATTCGGCAGGTATCTTTCTTTGGCTTAAAAAAGCTCAAATTATACTGGGTATTGAATATTTTACTGTAAGTGCCAAATTTCACTTCAACCGGTTGTTGATTCTCTTCGGAATACTCTCTATAGAGTTGATACATTTTGCTAATCGATAATTCAGGATTTAGAAATTGCCTCCTAGTTTTGCTCCTGCAATAATGACTTTCAATCCGTGGAAATGATTCAATGTGCGCTTTAACCCTCTATAAAGCAACGTGTGAAATTTTATGCTTTGGGGGGTGTTTTCCACGCAAATCATCTGCAATAAATGGAGATTCTTCATTAAGCTGTTTCTTTTTGGCTATAAAAACTGTTCTTTCGCCAATATCTAGTGTTTTTAAAAAGAAATTCTTGCATATTTTGATATTTTCGGAAGCTCCCTTTTTAACAAAATGGTAAACGTAGGTAAACTGACGTTTACTGTTTTCAGATGATGTCTTACGTCTCCTTGCAACCAGTATGCAGTTTACCATTTGACATATAAAATCCCGTTACCTTGTATAAGAGCCAAGAGACCAGTACTTCTCGTGTAAAACTGTTCTTTCTTCCTCTGTAAATTTTTCCGTGCATTTCATTTTACACAATCAATTTGCTTTACTGCTCGATTTGGCGTTGTATTTCCGCTAGTGTTGACATATTCTTTTCCCCTGTTGCGAAGAAGTTTTTGTTTTTCCCTTTTATAGTTTTCGGGTTGACACTTTCTTTTACGAGTACCTCTATTGACAAGATCCTCAATTTCCATATCTTCAACAGTTGAATTGTTGACGCTTTCATCTGTTTCACTATTGTCAGCTTCATTTTCAATTAAATAGTTAGGGTCATCTCTGTCCTCAAGATCAGAATATAAACTGTTAGCAGGATTACTGGGATCTGGCTGATTACTATAAGAGGATAACACTGACTGATTTTCTAGAACGGGTAATTCAGAATATTCGTCTGATGGAACTGGAATAATTTTATTAGGATCTTCATCAGGTTGTAAGAAGTCACTGGCTGTTGCTTGTTCAAGATGCATGACATTAATTACTTCAAGCTTATCTTGGAAAATAATTGGCGTGTTCTCATGTATGATAGTCGGTTCAATAACATCAATAACATCAATAACTATTAAAGGTTCTAAATCCCTTTTTTGAAATTGATCGCATTGCTGACCAACAGTATCTTCATCTAAACTTTTTTCAGCAATGTAGGCATTTTGTAATACAGTTAACGAAGTTTCTTCATCGTCTAAAGTTGGTATTGTGACTTGGTTTCTATTATTTATATCCAATTTCGGGTATTCACTGAGAGGAGACACAATAATATTATTATTTTCAAGTTCTTTAAACTCATCATCTGTCTGCGAAAAGAGCTCAGCGGCCTTCTGAATAATTATTTGAGTACGCTGATTCATCTAGAAAGAGGGAAAAGGTTGGATTTATAAACTCTCTCTATGATGTTGGCTTTGAAATTTAAAACGTGTTGAGAACAAAAAAAAATTGAATATTTTATGTAAAAGCAAAAACAATAAGAATTATATAAATACTCAATAAAAACTCTTATCCAAACCAAACCAAAAATATCAGTGAGTCTTTGCAATTATTGTAATAATTACACAAAGTTCTAAGCCTAGCCTAACAGAAATTTGCATATAGTGAGAAATTCAATTGATAAATTTTCCCGCGGAGTCACTTCCTATAAACCGGGCATACTAATTTTGAGGTTACACTAACAAAGTTTATAAAACATAAATTTTTGCTTTAAATTAGTACTAGAATTGTAACTAACTTACCTTAAGCTATTATGCACACTTTTAATTCAAAATAAACATTAAAAATGTTCCTGTTTAAGCGAAAACACTATTTTAAATAACCAAAACGTACACCGACGGGACACAGGTCAATACTAACTAAACAAAAACCAACCACACAAAGTCGTAAGTGGTACATTCACATCTTTGACGGGCAAGATGAAATAAAATTATGTATGACTTAAAGTCGTATGTGCGCACATACGATGTTCTTTCAGTTCCTTTGTATTAAATTTGGAATAACACTGTGACAGAAGGTTGTAAGTGTACACATCCGACTTTGTGTCAATATATTATTATAATTATAGGGTAGTATGTGTAACACGCGAACACATACGACTTACTGTTATTCTCATATTATTAATTTACACTTGATCATCGGTCATTAAGTACAAGTTGTGTTACATGCGACTTTCCTTAGTTTCGTAAACAACATTTTTGCACATACGTAATTTGATTAATGTTAATTTTTGGAGTTTCCTATTGGGCATGACTTACAACGTTCTGTCATGTAGAAAATTGAGTACTCTTACATAAGATGGTGCTAATATCTCAAAATACCATAAATTGCACATACGACCTTATGCCATTATGGTAGCGAATATGGTCTACCGTGCATGGGATTTTTATGAGCTTCCCTGTCTACGTGATACTGCCTACGACATATGGGCTCTTAAACTCTCCACCCGTCTTGAAAGTCCACTTTTCATCCTTCTTGGTTTTCAAGACACTGATCAGGCCAATGATAGAACAAAGGATGTTACACAGTTCAAACACGCAGACATAAATAATATTCGACTATTTCTAAACTCTGAAGTTTATCCATACGAACGTTGGAATTTAGATTTCGATAAGAAGCTCGATTCTGCAGCATATTATGCTTATGAGAACTTCCAACGTAGTTACTATGATAAAGATATGAGCGAACCCATGATGGATCTTGGGGAATACAGGAAGAATCCTTTGTTTGTCATTGATTGTTCACACCAACCTGTTGCAGTGAAATCATCTACAGTCGACATAAAAATAGAATTTGAAACACGAAAAACGAAATTTCCCGAACAAACTCGAGTGTATGCGCTTATACTTCATGATACATATTTAAGTTATAATGCATTAGATGGCTCGGTTCAGAATGGTTTTCTTGATGTCTAGTAAAAACATTTTATCAACAATAATCACGATGTATATGCAAATGTTTATTTTCCCAAAATGTAATTGTGTATTTAAAATAAAACTGTTTTAATTATACTATGGTATTTTTAGTTGTGTAATAAAAATAGGAAATAAAATTATTGTAATCTTTTAATGTGTATTTTATTTGAATCCCTCCTTATGTCATCTAGTTTACAAGACAATCTTTCAATGGCAGATTTAATGTCTTCTATCAGACTTCATGTTTGAGTTGAATGTGTTTAATGCTCATCTCAAATCTCAGGGCCGCAGAGAGCCACAGCAATCATATAATTTCAATATTTTGTAATAAAAGAATATGACCATTAACTGCATATGAAGATAACCATTTTTTTTTTTTTTTTTTTTTTTTTTTTAGTTTTAAAACTATATCAATATCTACCTTTGATACGCTAATATATTGCCAAACCTTGTTAGCAGCATTAATTGACTTTTTTTTTTTTTTTTATCGGTAAAGTGGGAATTGCATGTTGTTTTCGACTTAGTACCATCAATGAACAATGTATACCGTAAATGCACCCGTCATGCAAAAAACTTTAAAAGAAACTTTATTTATATCTAATCTTTGGATACGGTAACTAGTTGCATTTTATTTGAACCGATATTCATGATTAAATCAATAATTTCTGCAACATAATAGGAGGCTTTTAATTTTTTCCGTTGATATGAATTTCCTGTATTAAACTTTTCCAGAGCTTTATTAAAGCATCGCTGTAATTTCCGTTAAAATATTGCATTTTAATGCATTATCAAAGTAGTCATCGTTTCCGCTTGCTTTTGTTAAAACGCCGTCAAGTTGGATGTATACTGATCTGTAAATATATCTTAAGATATACTGCTTTTCTATAAGGTAATAAACCATAGAATTTCGAGAAATTGCACCTAGTCTAATTAGAGCGCAATATAGTGTGCCATCATTTCAGTGTTTCAAACAACAAAAAAATTTTGCATGTTTCTTTAACACCCTGTATCTCGGAACTATGTGTTCCCGGCCCACATTTACATATGAACTTTTTTCATATTATTTTGGTAGTTTATCACACCATAAAGTTTGATCTACTAAGTGTCTATGTTTATTTTCTCAAAAATGTAATTGTGTATTTAAAATAAAACTGTTTTAATTATACTATGGCTGTTTTTAGTTGTGTAATAAAAAATAGGAAATAAAATTAATGTAATCTTTTAATGTGTATTTCATTTATTTAACCTTATAATATAATATAAAATATACCATCATAACTACATAATACATACAATATTTGATGTAATAAATATGGCAATAAAAATAAAAGAACATTATTTATGTATCTACATTAGCTTCTTAGTTAGGTACTCCACTATCTCGTATAGAAAATGTTTTAAAACTATGACAATATCTATCTTTGATAAGCTAATATATTGCCACCCTTGTTAACGGCATTGAATGACTTCTTTATAGTAGGCAGTTCTAAACCTTCTATCCTATTCGAATCACACTCTCACCTGTTATTTTTAAGTTTAAAATTTCAGGTAATTGTGTGGCTTTGTTTTGTAAAAATCGACGTATCTTTTGTTTAGATAAGAGATGGCTAATCTTTTGTGCAATATATTTGTCCTTAGAAAAATTAATGCATTTCGACTAGAAATTAAATACCAAATTGTATTATTGACGGTTTTAAGTCGACCGCCTTAATGGCATTACCTCGATTTCAGATAGGTACGGTTCGCGCGAGCCACCTGGCCTACGTAGCTGTGTCCTTTATGCAGACCTATTGTCTGTCGAACAAATGGGAGCTATAAATTTAACCAACTATTTTGTTTCGAGATATGCGACAGTAAAAACTAAAAAGCTGATTTAATCTTTGATCATTAGAAAATAAATGCGATGTCGCTTGTTCTTTTACCCCTAGAAAATAAATGCATTTCTGCTAATATACCAGATCCCTTGTTAGCGATATTGACAGACATATATTTTTGACAATTAAGAGCGCATAATTTAGCAATTGATGCACTAATTAATATACAACAATTGCTCCAATTCAATTAGTGTAATTAATGTGCAAATAGTCCAACTACTTTCATTTCTCGCGGCAATTGGGTTTTAATTATCCCCCCACCAGACTGCAAATATACTTTGTGATCGAGTTGGTAATTTATATTTAATAGTGAATTAGCTCCTTGCTCTAAAACCTTCATATTCTAAATTATAATCAAATTAAGCTCTAATAAATCGATCACTAAATCGCCATAATAATAAAAAAATAGAATCAACGTCGGAAAGTATAGAAAGTGTGCCTTTTTTAATGGAATACTGGTCGAAGACTACCTACAATTTGAAATTTTAATAATTTGTAAAGGCACAGTGACAGTAGGGTATGTGAAATACGAGTGGTTTGATTTTCAGTTTCGAGAAATTATGTGACAGTAAATAACGTTGTCAGTGGCAATGAATGACTCCTTTAGTATGCGGTTCAAACCTTTTGTCCTATTCGAATCGCATAAAAGCTGACTTTGGTTACCAGATCCCTTGTTAGCGATATTGAATGACATATATTTTTGACAATTAAGAGCGCATAATTTAGCAATTGATGCACTAATTAATATACAATTGTACCAATTCAATTAGATATATTGCAATTATACTAGTCTAATTACAGCGTAATAAACTTTCATTTCTCCAATTGATGTACTAATTAATATATAATTGTACCAATTCAATTAGATATATTGCAATTATACTAGTTTAATTGCAATAATCCAATTACTTTCATTTATCGCAACAATTGGGTTTTTTAATTAACCCCCTCCAGACTATATAAAATAGTGTAATTAACGCGCAAATAGTCTAATTACACATTTACAAATTACTAATTACGCAATTACATTACATTACAGCGCAATAATTCAATTACTTTCATTTCTCAGCGCAATAATCCGATTACTTAACGCGCAAATAGTCTAATTACACATTTACAAATTACTAATTACGCAATTACATTAGAGCGCAATAATTCAATTACTTTCATTTCTCGCGACAATTGGGTTTTAATTATCCCCCTCCAGACTAATTACATTTATTAGATATATTGCAATTATACTAGTCTAATTACAGCGAAATAATACAATTACACAATTACAAATTACTAATTACGCAATTACAAATTACTAATTACGCAATTACAAATTACTAATTACGCAATTACAAATTACTAATTATCGACAATACTCTAATTACCTAATTACCTTTATTGCAATTACAAATTACCTCCCTCCACTTTAATTGCCTAATTACCTAATTACCTAATAGTGCAATTATACTAGTCTAATTACAGCGCAATAAGCCAATTACTTTCATTTCTCCAATTGATGCACTAATTAATATACAATTGTACCAATTCAATTAGATATAATATTACAATTATACTAATCTAATTACAGCGCAATAAGCCAATTACTTTCATTTCTCCAATTGATGCACTAATTAATATGCAATTGTACAATTCAATTAGAAATATTGCAATTATACTAGTCTAATTACAGCGCAATAATCCAATTACACAATTACAAAGCACTAATTACGCAATTACAAATTACCTCCCAATCTAATTATTCTAATTACATTTATTAGATATATTGCAATTATACTAGTCTAATTACAGCGCAATAATCCAATTACACAATTACAAATTACTAATTATGCAATTACAAATTACTAATTACGCCATTACAAATTACCTCCCAATCTAATTATTCTAATTACATTTATTGCAATTACAAATTACCTCCCCCCCACTATAATTGCCCCCCACCCCAGAAAAAGTGGTGGGGGCCTCAAAGTGGAGGGGGAAGACCTCGGTCCGCTATTACCTATCTACTCTTAATACAAATTTTAAATAAACATGTGGAGAGAATCTCACAAAATACATTGTATTGAATGTGAGGAAACCGTCGAGTGAAGGAACTGTACCTTCACTCAACGGTTTTAATAAAATAAACGTTTAAAAATATATAATATTTAAAAAACATATATATTAGAGCTCGTAGTAGCAAGTGATATAATCTAATTTATCATACTATAAGAACTAGGTTCTTGACTGTAGGAAAAAAATAAGATTCTTCACTGTAAATTATCGAGTCTGTTGTTTCCAAGCTGTTAAAGTGATTTATTTTTTAATTTAATAGGTATAAAACAAAAGCCTTAAAGTATTGTAATATTTTTTTCTTATGAAAGGACCACGGTAAGTATTCTTATCTAATCTATCTGTTTGTAATGTTTATGTTATTTATTTATTATTATTGATGGTAAGTGTTTTTTTGATCAATCATTTGATGTATAAGTATTCGCGGCGTTTCCTTAAGCCATAATTTAATTTTCATTTTGTATTTTATTAATGGTTTTGTGTTTTTTATTTCTGAAGGGAGAATATCAAATATTCTTGTCGCCAGGTAACTGAAGTTTCTCTGACCTACTGTTTTATTAACTTTTTTTTTCTCAGTAATTTTATTTTTATATCTTGTGTTGTGTTCATGTTTTCTAAAAGTGAATTCATTTTTATTTTTAAAAATGTAAATTAATAGACATTGGCAGTAAAGTTGTGTTAGGTCGAGTTTATTTGACTCTTGGTATAGGTCTTCGGTTGGATGTATTCTAGGTTTGCCATAGATAATTTTTAAAAACCATTTTTGTAATATCTCTAATTTTTTTATGTATGTGTTATGAACTCCACCCCAACCAATTAGGTCGTAACTCAGTTGACTCTGTACAAGGGCATAATAGACCGTAGTTAAATGAGTCAAGTTAAGGAATTTTTTTAAATATTTAAATTTTGGCAGCAATATTCTAAGTTTTTTAACAATATGATTTATTTGAAGGTTCCATCTTAAATGCTTATCAATTATTACACCTAAATATTTAACATGATCGGCTTCTGCAATTTCCACTCTTTTATTGCTGTTTGATGTAATAATTAGTGGTCCAAATCCAGGTAAGTTATGATGGTAGGACGTAAAGGGAAGGTATTTAGTTTTGTCGCAGTTGATCGTTAGTAAGTTAGCATCAAACCAATTCTTTATCATTACGAAATCTTGCTCTGTTGTTTGTTTCAATTTAGCCCAGGTATCCGCCTTATAAATTATGACGGTATCATCCGCAAAACTTATAATTTTTTCTTTAGATTTTATACTTAATAGATCATTTAAATTCAAATTGAATAAGATAGGCCCCAAGACGGTACCCTGAGGCACACCATATTCAATTATTTCAGGTTTACTTAGCGACTTTCCTATCTGTACACGTTGTTTTCTATTCGAGAGATAACTCTTTAATAAATCGAATGCTTTTCCACGAAATCCTAGACGATAAAGTTTGTTTAATAATCTGCTGTGGCTAACGGTGTCAAAAGCCTTTGACAGATCGACAAATATACAGAGGGCCGGTTCACTGTTATCTAGGTGTTGGTATAGTTCATTAGTAACGTATGCTATAGCATCTTGTGTGGAGCAACCATTTTGAAAACCAAACTGCATTTCTGATAGAAGATTGTATTTATTGCTAAAATTTGTGATACGTTTCTTAATAATTTTTTCTAGTATTTTTGTAATATTCGAAATCAATGATATTGGTCTATAGTTAACCATATCTAATTTTTCACCACTCTTATACAAGGGTTTAATAACACCAATCTTTAAAATGTCCGGAAATATTCCGTTGTTTATAATATTGTTTATTAGATATGATAAATGACCAGATACAATATCAACAATTTCTTTTAAAATCTCCGTTATTTTATCATCACCAGGGGCTTTGCCTGCCTTTAGTGACATTATTGTAGATTTTACTTCTATATGATCTGTTGGTACAAAGAACATTGTGTTTTTCTTGGTTTCAAAATGGTCGTCATAATTGCTAGGTTTTTCTATTTTTGAGGCAAGAATTTTGCCGGTGTTAATATAATGTCTATTGAAGGAATTTGCAATTTCGACAGTATCCTTAATTAAGATATTGTTATCAAGTCTAATTAATTTTACATCGTTATTTTTGTTATTATTCTCGTTACAGATATTTTTTATACACCGCCATACATTTTTTGAAGATTTATTTTTATTTATTTCTGCTTTATAGTAATTTATTCATTTTTTATTAATAAATTTAATTTGTTTCGATACCTTTTGTATTCAGCTTTTAGACCTATATCTTGTGGATGTTTTTCTGAATTTCTAAACATCTCATTTTTTTTATTGACTGAGTTGATCAAACCTTTTGTAATCCAAATACTTCGTTTTATTTCATTTGTTTTTATTTTTACCTTTTTAGTATTCTTGTTTATGTTATATTTTAGTTTATAGATCAATATGCCAGTTGCATCATTGATATTTTCAGATGTAAGTATAAAGATTATTCCAATTTTCGTTATTTAAATCTATTCTAAGTTTTTAATAGTCTATATAGTTTTTGTATCTCTCTTTGGTGTTGTTTTTTAAAGTTTTTATTAAGTCTACATTTAAGATAATCGGATAATGATCAGTAATTTGAATTTCATAAATAATTGGTATGATTTTATCCTTTGGTAATTTAGTTTTTATGAAAACATGATCAATACAGGTTTCACAGTTATTAATTTTTCTGGTATTCTTGTTGATGTATGATGTAAATCCTTCTGCGCTTAAGACGTTTAGATACTCCTGAGTAACATCGGTTTCTGCCTTTATGTTTATGTTTATGTCTCCAATCAGCATGTCAATATCAGATATGTCGTTGTTTGTGTTTAAATATTGTTTGAGTTCGCTAGTAAATTGATATGGACATGTTGATGGGGGTCTATATACGGCTAGAAGATAAATTTTTTTATTATTTGTTATTATTTTTATGTTTAAAATATTTACGATACCCAACTTTACAATTGTATAATTGTATTCTAAATCACTTTTTAGATATACAACTATACCATCATTTTGGTTGACCTCACCCTCGTTGTAAATTATTCCATATCCCTGCTTATTGTATAAATTAAGATTTTTAATTTTCCAGGTTTCAGTGAGTACTATAACATCAAATGAATGATCAAATTGACTTAGAAAGATATTTAGTTCATCTATATTTTCCGACATACTTCGTATGTTATTATGATAAATTATGATAAATGAGTATATGGCGAGGGATGCGAACATGTGACGAAAAAAAAGGATATGAAAAATATAATTTGGTTTAAATCATGACACCAAAAATTCAGGAACAACTCTGGCAAGACATAATGTTTGGACTATTGCACACGATGCTTCTTCAAATGTCACTATGAAAATGTGTGTTTAATGCTGGATACTAATGTAGATTTGACTATTTTAAAAATACTCGCTGTCCAATTTAAGTCGCTAGATAAATGAGTGGCAGGTAAAGTAGGTAAACTATTTAATAAATTGGGGGCATTCCATTGCTTAACATACAAAGTAAAATATCAAAATTTACTCTTCGCTAATTACCAAAATAAGCGCAAGAGCTAGCAAACACCATGTGGTTTTCAAATGAAAATCTTGGATGGGATTTTTATATGACAAACTCCATAACATTATTTAAAAATTAGTGTTTTCATGGTTAAAACCTGTCTACACATTTCAAAATATTGCGATAAATACGAAATTATAAAAACGAAAAGAAGTCAAACTATATAGGATGAATCTCATTATATTCGTATATCGAGTAACTAATCACTTTGTCGAGGTTAATCCCAAATAACGTTGACTTTGTGTAAGCGAAACGTAACTTGACACGAAATATAAAACTACTTCTGCATTTGTTTCCTTTATAAGAAATATAAATAACAGCTGATATAATTAGGGAATAACAAAATGGTTGCATTTTTCTATTTCATGAACAAGGATGACCGAAAAATAATTTTAGCAGTAAATTAAGCACGAAATTAAATTGTGCAGCTGTGCCACAGCGAAGTCATAGCGTCAATCTTCAAAGCATGCATATAAAGTACTGAATTAATTATGCCACGAAATGCATGCGAGAAGAAATTTGAAAATTATGATACAACTAATGGCTTGCTTAATCTGCCATAAAAATGTTTAAAATACTGGTTAATTATTTAATTATTTGCATGTGTGACGTATATTGATGACCTGTCTTGACAAGGCCTTAAATTAAAAAGTAAAATTGGTAACCAATTTGTCTAAAGTGAAACAGATTTTAATACCTAACTCGCAAGCGAATAATGATGACATTGGTTCAACTTCGTTTCCGTATGAGGGTGGCACCCTAACGTTCACTTCGAATGTGAAAATTGAAATGACTATAACTTCATCGATTCAGAAGGTAAAGAAACAGAATCGGTGAACCTCAATTATTGCAAGTGAACACGAGTTTCCAAAAAAATCAATAAATAGTTAACACATCTGTTGAAATAAATATATTTATGACTAATTGTTCCCTTATAGTTTTAATTGATTTATCAGACAATTTGTTACAGTATTATGTAAATTGTAACAATAAATAATAACTAAATTTCCAATGGAGCATAAATATTTATGTAAAAAAACAAAAATATTTATGTATAAATTTTTATGTTTACTATCATTTAAAAATGAAAATCAAATGATAAAGATAAAGATAAAACTAACCATCAACTATAACTATTATAAAAAATATTTTACTCTAAAATTAAATATAGTCTTCTAATAGAGTTTAATAAAATAAAGTATATATTCTGTTAATGATACCTTTGGATTATTGAGGAGTTAATTAATGAAGAAATATTTCCCAACGATATAGTTAATTAGTTAGAAATATCATCATCGAAGTGCTAGGATACAGTGTTAATGGAAAATCACATCATTCATATTAAGCATGCGAAAATTGTATTTTTATTTTTATTTGCGTTTGCTTTTGTATTGAGACTTAACTTATTTGCACTTAAACTTGGACTTGATTCTGTATCTGTATTTGTATCTGTATCAGTATCTGTATATACCGGGTGTAAACGAATAGTAGGCCACCCCTGTAACTTCCTGGTTTTTAAAGATATCGAGATAAAATTTTGTATGGGGAAATTAGCTAAGATTTCCAACTGTTTGAGATCTATCCGCCATATTCGTCTCTTCTGGTTTCACAGGAAATGGCCCCAATAGTCTTTTCTAAATGAACTACCCTGTATGTTTTTATATTTTTGACATAAAGATCACATTTTGTATACATTTATACTATTTTGAACAAATTATACTGGGTTACACGAAAAATAATTAAAATTTTAGTTGTCAATTTAGACGGCTGCGAATATGTTAAAATTATTTTTGTTCCAATGCAAATTCATATAAAAAATACGAAACCGTCAATATCTCCAATAATACAACATGCAGGGTGATCTAAACTCATTAAAATCACATTTTTCAAAATAACTCTTTTTTTTAATATCATGACATGGGCCACCCGGATATTCAGAAAGTTCTATTTAGTAGGGGTTAAATGGTACCAAAAGTTCCGTAATGTGTAATCGTTACTGGCAGGATTGAAAATTTTTCTTAAGAAATGTATGATTTATATCTAACTTCAATTAAATTTTGATCAACCCTGTATATTTGTGTTAATATTTTATGATATGCAACAAGAATGAGCCAGAGGTCCATTCTGTCTTCTGCGGAGACCTATTTGACATATATGTCACTTCTGGTTTCACCGGAATATCCGGGTGGCCCATATTAAATGATATGATATGATATTAACCCATTTAGGACCGACGTTGCGTATGCGCAACATCGTCTCTCATAATTTTTTACATAATTGTACAATATTTATTTTAAATTCTATTGTAAGTAAATGCTGTACTAAGTAACATTTGATTGATTTTATATTTTAGAACCTCGGTAAGTACTACAACAAAAATATTATTAATTTTTCAATATTGCAAATTTTTGGCAACTTTACATCGGTATACATATTATTTTATTTTATAAATGTAAATTACTATATGAACATTTCTTTTGTTGCATTATTACAAAGAAATGTCCCCTAATCGAAATTCATAATTGCTTTATGATAATTGATTACTTTGTACTAAAAAAATTATCGGTAAATTTTATGTTGCGTAAACGAAACATCGGGCCAATTTGTGTTCGGGTATCTTTCTCCCTCAGCGTCGTTGATTATCGGTTCTGGCGGGACTTTGTCGTCTCAAACGTGGTTCTGTCGTGGTTCGCTCAAGTCTAGTTGCATTTATTTAGTGTTCTGTTGTGTATTGATATTGTGTGTGTGTAGATATGTGTACTAGAAAAGCTTTAACACAAAAAGAACTAGAAGCTGCCTTAGAGGAGGCTTTAGATGAACTTGAAAATGATACAGGTAATAATTTTCGTTTTATTTGGAAAGAAACGTGTATTTTATATTTTAAATAATAATTGTTTACAGACGTTGTTGACGTTGTTTACATACCACCAGTAGTAGACAACCTTACTGATGATGAAACCTTTGATGATGAAGAGCTTGAAAATAATGTAAATTTAGCCGCAGTGGAAATAGCTGGAACATTTGAAATTCATACGCGAGTTGATGATGACTTTGACGACTCCGATGATGAAAGTTTAGCATCTAAAAAGAAAAGATATGCAGTAGAAAAAACAGCTGTTACACAGCAGAAAGCGATTCCAGTATGGAAAAGTGGGATAACTGTATATCCAGAATGTTTTTTGTCAAAGGAGCAAGAAAATATTCAAAACATTAGAGAACTAACAGCGGGGAAGTCTCCTTTAGAATTATTTTCTCTATTTTTTGACGATGAAATGTTGAACCTGATAGTAAATTATTCACTAAAATATGCGGCTGATCATAACAGGCACGATTTTGAATTGACAACTACTGATGTACAACGTTTTATTGGAATAATGCTACTGTCAGGTTATCATTCTCTACCGCAGGCACGAATGTATTGGTCGAAAGATGAAGACAAGGGTGTTGGTATTGTCAAGAACTGTATGAGCCGAAACAGATTTGAAAATATCAAGAGAAATTTACATCTAAGTGATAACTCCCATCTAAACCCAGACGATAAATTTGCTAAAGTGAGACCATTTTTTGATCTTTTAAATCAAAAGTATTTACAATTTCGAGTGTATGCCTCTTGTTTATCCATTGACGAGCAAATGGTGCCATATTTTGGCAGACATTCCTGCAAGATGTATATCAAAGGAAAGCCAGTACGGTTTGGCTTCAAGATGTGGTGTTTATGCTCGTCTGATGGTTACTGTTTCCGTTTTATTCCATATGCTGGAGCAACTACTAAAAAGACTGACTTTGGTTTAGGTGGGCAAGTAGTACTAGATCTCTTGTCTATTTTAGAAGAACCTAATAACCACCAGGTTTATTTCGATAATTTTTTTACATCTTTTCGTTTGATGAATAATCTTACAGCAAGAGGGTTTTATGCAACAGGAACGATCAGAGAAAATCGATCAAATCGGTGTCCGTTGAAATCGACAAAAGCTCTGGCAAAGGAACCGAGGGGTACCTATGATAGTGCCTATGACGAGTCCTCGAATATATCATTCACAAGATGGAATGATAATTCAGTAGTGACTATTGCCAGCAATATGTTCAATGTGGAACCGTTGCAGTTTGTCAAGCGATACAATCGCAAGGAAAAAACATTTGCCACTGTATCTCAACCCAATGCTGTAACCCAGTACAACAAATTTATGGGCGGAGTCGACTTACACGACAACGGTGTAGCGAACTATAGGTCAAGCATTCATGGCAAAAAGTGGTGGTGGCCACTTTTTTCGAATTTTGTTGATAGTGCGGTGGTGAATTCTTGGAAACTTTATAATTTACAGAATGAGAAGAGAATGTCTCAGGTCGACTTCAAATCTTATATAGCCGTGCGTCTTTTAAAGATAGAAACTCAAAAGCCACCAAAGAATCCTGGAGTAAACACTCTTAAAGAAGTTCGTTTTGATGGTGTTGGGCACGTTATAATTTAGCATCCTGAGAAACGCAGGAATCGATGTAAATATTGCCAAAACAATACAATTTATATATGCAAGAAATGCAAAGTTAATATTCATCCCGACTGTTTCGAAAGATATCACAATGTAAATAATTAAAAGTCACATATTTGCCCGATGTTGCGTACACGCAACACATTTTTTTTCATATTTCTATTTAAAAAAAAATTTTTTTAAAGGCATATCCTGTTTATTAAATGTCAAATAAGAAATAAACTTATATTGTAATTTTTATTTTTTTTGTTTTACTACCCTTGGGCATAAATGGGTTAAAAAAAGAGTTATTTTGAAAAATATGATTTTAAAGAGTTTGGAGCAGCCTGTATGGTGTATTATTGGACATATTGACGTATTTGTATTTTTTATATGAATTACATTGGAACGAAAATATTATAATTTTAACATACTTATTCGCAGCCATCTAGATTGACAACTAAAATTTTAATTATATTTCGTTCAACCCTGTATAAATTGTTCAAAATAGTATAAATGTATCCAAAATGTGATCTTTATTTCAAAAATGTAAAAACATACAGGCGGGTGGTCCATTTAGAAAAGATTATTGTGGCCATTTCCGGTGAAACCGGAAGTGACAAATACGGCGGATAGTTCTCGAAAAGTTGGAAATCTTATCTAATTTCACCATACAAAATTTTATCCCGATATCTTTAAAAACGGGGAAGTTACAGGGGTGGCCCACTATTCGTTTACACCCGGTATATTTGAATCCGAATGTGTAGTTGTATCTGCATCTGCATCTACAACTATATCTGCATACTTATATTATATCTGTATCTGTACTTTACACTGAGTGGCGATTTAGTGTAAAATCAGTCTGTGGTGTCATTAATATTATAGTTAAAAATCAGAAATTTCTACAGATTACGTAATTCTTCTCGCTGAATAATAAAAAAAATTTGTATAGTTAACAACGTACTCCATTTTTATGATACATACCTCAACTTTCTTATTTCAAATGGAGTGGTAAATTTTCTATTTTAAATTTGGATCCCGTAAAAAATTTTCTTTTTAATGATATCAGGATATGCCTTTCTAATAACAGTTTGGAAGTTATTTAACTTTTTCCGAAAATTATGACAAAAACATCGATTTTGAAAATTAGGAATAAGTCATCAACGCAATAGGTTTATTTTTTCTGAAATTCAAATTAGCTGCACTGTTTCAAAATTATTATAAAATTCTTGCTTTTATATGCAGGACGTCCGATTTTCGATGTCAATTTTATAAAATTTCAAACTCAACTTTTTCACTTTTCACTTTTTCAGGTATTCCAATACATAAATCTAACCATTTTCAAGATATTTACACTTTTGTTAAGAAGTAATACATATCTACGTATAATGAAATTTTGTTCGAGAATCTACCATTTTTTAGTGCTATGAAAACAAGTAAATTAAAATAATACTGTTAAAATTAATTTATTGTCCTGTTAGATTTGTGTAAAGTTGGTGTTGTAACTCCCGTTTTAAAATGCCAGACATTCATTTTCATACGACTTTATGAATTTATCAAAAGCCGAATGTGGAGATGATGTTTATTTTTGGAGAGTGTCAAAACAAATGTTTGCTTGCATCCATATTGTATGGAGCAAGATTTCCGGATAGAGGAAAACCAAGTGGGAATTCGAAATTGGAAAAAAAATTGTGGGATGCCATTTGAAAAATCCAAGTTGATCACTGCCCAGATTCTTGGGACATCTTGTAGAATAAAAAAATATTTCTAAAATAGGCCTAATATAAAATCAAAATCGATCTGTCCGAGTGATTTTTTCAAAACTTAGGTAGTTTGAAGATATTGAAGTTGTTCCTTACTACTCGACCTCATTGTATACAACGTAACTCGTTTGAAATAACAAAAACTTATCCTATACCCGAAGAGCGGTTATATTTCCGTTATGTCGGTTTGCCATTGGAAATATTTGCAGTTAGTAAAAATCAATCTGTGAAACTCAATATCTTTTTTGTTTCAGAATTTCTCGATATGAAAGTAGGTCAGTACATAATTGCTCACTCTACAGTTGCTTCTATAATTATTATATTAGGTAATAAATTTACCATTTTGTGAAGGCAATTTTCCGAGTGTTTTAGATTTATATTATTTATAAAGGAGTTTCTCTCTGTCAATTTTCTCTGAATTTTACAAAAAGGCTTATTATATAATATTTGCTGAAAACCTGCTTACAAATAATCAGTATGGGTTTAGAAAGGTATGTCTTTGCAGGATGTAGTTCGTTCCTTTATAATTTTGTTTTGAACAGCTTTGATTCAAAAGAGAATAGATATAGCATTGCCTTTGATTTAACTCGTGCCTTTGACATAATAAATCATGATTTGTTTGGTAAACTATTAAAATATGAAATAAGCAGTGATCCTCTCAGCTGAATTATATTTTATTTAAAACAAAGGGCCATAAGAAGTTCATTTCAAATATGATAAAAAAGTATTTGAACCTTCTTTTTACTTTACCCACACTGATATGACAGCGTGTTGGGTCTAT
This sequence comes from Rhagium mordax, assembly GCA_963680705.1. Taxonomy (NCBI): domain Eukaryota; kingdom Metazoa; phylum Arthropoda; class Insecta; order Coleoptera; family Cerambycidae; genus Rhagium; species Rhagium mordax. Next base: position 77,495,898 of record OY796657.1, read on the forward strand.
CTTATTTTATTTATACCTAAAATTTCCAATAAAGCGTACTTGTTAGAATTACCTAACGGATAAAATATTAAATAAAACGGCCGTAAAATATTTAAAGCTAAACATTCATACCCATAATATATCTTGTGATAATCGCATAGTAAAAACAAATCTTATTAATTTTTGTGACACTTGCACTTATTTAATTACAGGTTATATTATTTTTACAATTTCGGCATACGCATTGATTGCGCGTTCATTATTTTAGTCTTTTAAGCAAACGAATATTTAATTGAGTACATTAATTAAATACGTCTATAGGTTTTTTGTGGATTATAAAATACCTTTTATTAGTAGTTAATTTTGCGCCTAATAATTTTATTCGTTGAGAATGCAATGTCGCAACCAACGCTAATGAGTTTAATTAAAGCTGGTTATACAGTAATTAATTAATTATGTAGATGTGTTCTGAACACAATAATTTATATACACATGTACAATAAATGATGTTAGTTAAAAGTAGATTACAGATTATCCATGTATGTACATGGAATTGCCTTTAGTAAATGTAACAGCTTTGCATATTATATGCAAAGTATTGACTATACTCTGTCTCACCAACAGATATAAATAGACTCCGCCCCAAAAATGTCTGCTAAATTTGAAAGGAATTTCTCAATTAATTGGTCGTATTTATAGAACCCGAATTACAAAGTAACCGCTGGATTTGACTGACAAAGGCTGGCTCGGTTTTACACATTAGACCAGTCAGAATGCATAAACGCTAAACGTACGAAAATCACTGTCAACTGCGCCACGCAATGCAAACGATTAATATTTAATCTTTTTTGAAAGAAATGAACCACCAACTACAATAAAAATTTTAGCAGCAGTGCATGAAGATGATTATTTACCTAATCTTAGACGGAGTAGTTTGAGGCTATTAATAAGAGAAATTGGCTTTCGGTGAGTAAACGGACTTTTTATTTCTTCGTGTTGTAATGTAATTGTGTTTGGCATTATTGGTTCTCATAAAGGTTTTTTTCGGTGGAGAAATAGGAACCACTCGCCGGTTCTGACAGTTCAGTGTAGATAATAAAAGTGACACCATACATTTTTTTTCAATTATATTTTATACGTTTATCTTATTACTTATTGTTGTTTTAATATTATTTACAAATTTATGTTATATATGCAACACGTAGTGCTTTTAAAGTCTATTTTTTTACAAAATGTATTGAAAAGATGAATAAAGCATTCTATTATTATATAACAAGTATATTGATATGTCTCATAACTTTCTTATACGAGTTGTAATAGAACATTGTGAAAATAAAGAAAAAATAGGTAGGTATGTGTTGTTTTATTTATTTGGACATGCTAAAACTTATAGTTAAGTTCTCGCCTTCTAGCAAATGATAGGGTTTTTAAAGATTTTTAAAAATAAAATTAAAACACGATGTAGGTATATAGTTGGTATAGTTTTTATTGCTTGAACATTCCACGACTATTCGTAAAAAGAGCCAAAAGTAATCTTACGATAGATATTAATAAATAAACATGTACATTTCTTCGTGTAAAACTGACTATTGCGTACACCGTTCTGCGCTACTATAAAATTAATGGGGCGGAGTCTATTTATATCTGTTGGTGAGACAGATTATATATGATGTTAATTTTGTTGTTTTATTATATTTTATAGTTGTGCCCAATTGAATAAATGTGTCTTTTTATTTTACGTATTACATGCTACATACATGCAACATAAATATTTGCAGAACACATATTACAGATTAATTTAGGATTTACTATTTCATATTTATATCAATTTTCTTTTTAATTCTTTGTTTAATGAATGCAAAATTGTTCAGGTGTGAAATATGTTACTGAATAAAAAATCGGTATTAGAGCATGTATCCAAATCGTACTTGGGTAATAATAGTTGCAAAAATTTGTTTGGAGGTAAATTGAGCAACAGCTCTCGAGTTTCAAAGACAGTTTTTTTTATAAATTTACAACTATTTGACATTACCTATATAAATATTTTTTTGCTAATTCAAATTTTAAAAACCTAACAATAAAATTAAAATGTTCCTAAAATTTGGAAAGATTTTACTGATATTTAATCATAAGAAATAAGATTGGAGACGCAATCTAGAGATTTTCAGATGTGCAGAATTTTTTGGGCCACCCGATAGTTTTTGAAACAAAAGCTTTTAACCGCCCTTAACTACGAAGTCGTAGGACTTGTACCAATTTTTCGGAATATTGATTATCTTGTCGTTACATCGGAGTACAAAAATGTAAATTTTACAATAATTAAAAAAAAATTACATGATTTACAAAAAAGAAATAAGTTTCAAATAATATTTAATTATTATACACATTATTATAATTTGGGTCCATCTACAGTAACTAAAACAATATTTTATTAAGAAATAGCCTGGGCATAAGCATAATATCAATATGAAGTTATATTTCATCCTCGATAGCAATTTCTCTACCTTAACAAGCTAAGGCATCTTATAATTTCATTATTAACTTGTCGTAAATATAAAACTGTTATTCGATGAAAAAGGTAACGATATAAAAACTACTAATGGAAAGAGCGAAGAGGACTTAATTAATATTTAACTAAAAGCAAATCCAATTTCAGAACTCATTGCGGTGCTAGAGGATAAGGTTTAAGGATGAAAAAGTAGTCGTTGAGTACTTTGGTGCTTCAAGATAACTTTACCTCGCCGTTCCCAACGGGAATTCGATACTACGTAAATATACTTCAGTAAATACTTAAGATGTCAGTTAAGATGAAAAAAAAATCCCTATTCTATCTGTCGCAAGTTCATAAATATGGTCATCGACGTAATTCATTTCACTTATTTATAGCTCCAAGTTGATGAAGACAATCATTACTTTCCTTTCTTGTTCGCATGTATTTTTACAAGCTTTTATTCATATACAGGTACTTGAGCCGGAAATTAATAACTACTTTTATAAATAATGCGCATGACATTTACATAGTACTTTTCGAATACTTTTTCGAACACTTAAAAAATATAAAATCGTTTGATTCACTGATTTTTCGTAATGTAGAATAAGATATTAACAAGAATGGTTTCTGGCACGTTTTACGAAAATCGCAGTTAAATTGCTAGACATGCCGTTTTGACATTTTTGCATTAAAAATATCTTTTAAGTGAGATGAGATACAGAGTTCTGAAAGTATGTAAATGAAAGTTTTTAAAGTTAATGTAGCAAGTCCGAAATTATTCTAACCATAAAAGCAATATAGGGATACAAAGATGGAATTTTCTATTTTTTATAAACCTAGCTCACTAGGTACATCATCACGAGAGTTTTCCATTCTCATCTGAAAAATCTTTGTTTGTTTGATATGATACTACATTCGGGGGGTTTCTGAGGTCATTAAATACTATTTTTAGATGAAAGCATCCATTATAAAATAGCAAAGCATGGTCGACTGTATATTTAAACATGTCATGGCATATCTTTGTATTTTTATGTTTCTGGACTTACTGAAAAATTCGTAATTGAGTGTCTTTTCTAGACCTAACCCAGTAAACACATGATGTGTGGCATTCTGTTGGCCCAGTAGAGTTATTGATGGTTTTGTGATGTTGCTGGTTAAGCATTAATGGTCCATTACAAGTTGTGTACAGTCCTACCAGTAGTTTATGAATGACGTTTTGCCATTTTAGTACCAATATGGTTTACTGAGTTTCTGCCAGTATTTTATATATTGCATTATTGCCATTTCAGTACCAATAATGGTTCATTGCCGGCGCAATCTACTTGAGTCTGCGCTTGCGCGTCACATTCCGTACCACCACTATCATTCGCCATTTTAACCTGTGGTGGCGTCAGTCGTCAATGTCGTTAGTAAAGAAAAGTGTTTAAGCAGTTGTTAGTGTAAAGTGTTTGAAATATGGATAATAGGTACTGACAAACGTGTAATTTAGAAGTAAAAATTAAAACCGTCATATCTTTTCCTGCCGCCTCCTTCATTACAAATATCTCTCAAAAAAGTTACGAAACATCAAGAAAACAGCAGGGTTATTAACCGACAAACCCGAACAATTAGTTTCTCTAGTAAGTGAAGTGAAACAACGAAAAAAAAAATAATTATTGTGATAATCCTTTGTTACAGGTAACGTACGTCAGCTGAACTTTTTGAGTGGATATCGATTTGTGTCTTTTGGTATAGATAAACCCTATAACTGTGATAGGCCGCTCCTAATCTACCCAAACACCGGTCACCTGCAGTTTTTGGCAAAAACTAGTTCTTATCTTAGCTTAGGTAGATTTAGGTAAGCAATAAACTAAAAATCATATGTATATGTAATTATATGTACCTATATTGATGTTCACCTTGGAAAAACGTTTTTTGTTATAGTTTTAATGATACAAATTGTTTTTATTTGTTTTACAATAAATATGTTAATATATAAATATACTGCCTTTCATTGAAAAAGTAACATTTGTATTTAAATGCTATATATTTTTATTTAATATGTTCATATACTAAAATGTGAATAGCATGTCAGTGGCGGCTTTGAAAAATGGGATCTATTTAATTTGTAAATGGTTTGTAAAATATGTGCTGTTGGCTATTTAGTGTGCTAATATAGGTACAGTGTGCTCAGTGGCGACTGATGAAATTTAGTTTGTAATTTCTACTTATTGTAGCGTGGGTCAAGCGATATTTTAAATAACTACCAAGACTAAATAAAGAAGTTTTGCAGAACAAAATTGAGCTTAAAATTTGCGAAAACAGTTGCCCAAAAATGGGATTGCCTTCCCTGATAATAAATGTTGTGGATAATTTGAAAAATGTTTGCAAAACATTTTTTTCAGATATCAGATTGTAAATTTTGTTTTTGATTAAATTTTTATACTTATCGTATTTTTAAATGTCAACTTCATAAAATATTAATACAAATTGAAATTCGTAGATAAATTTGACATCTGAATCTGAACGAAAGCTTGGCAAACATTTTTCAAATTATATCTACAAAATTATCAGGGGCAGCAAACCCATTTTTGGCAACTGTTTTCGCATATTTCAAGTTCAATTCTGTTCTGCAGAACTTCTTCATTCAGTCTTAGTAGGTAGTTAATTTAAAGTGTCGCTTGACCCTCGCTCCAATACGAAGAAATGACAAATTAAATTTCACCAGTCGCCACTGATAGCACTGTACCTATATTGGCACACGAAATGGCCAATAGCACAGACAGTACTGGTTAGACACTGGTAACAGATTATTGGTCTTGGAGTGGCTGAATAATGGCTGAATTGTGGTCTAATAATGGCCCAATATTAATTAAATGAAGTACCACTGGAGGCTAAGCAGTGGCGACACATTACTGGTTAAATGATGGCAAAATCTCTGATGGCCGGTGGGACATATTTTTTCCGGTCCAGCACAGTCCAGTACTAAGCAGCCATCGAAATACCATCGATGAGTTAGATGGCAGTTTGTGATTTACCATTGTTGGGCCACGTATGTTGTGTTTATTGGGAACCTAACCTAATCTAAAAAATTGAGCTTAGAATATCAGATAGCATCGCAGAAAATCTAATATAACCCACAGGAGGTATTCTTATGATACATAGTCCAATAGATCATCGCGTACTTTTATATACATTCTTCACATGTACAACCAGAAACCATTAAACTTATGAAATATGGCCAGAAGTGATAAACCCATAAAACTAAAACCGACAAAATCGTAACCATCGACCTTGGAAACCATAAACCTAAAACCAATAATCCCAGAATCCCTGAACTCAAAATCCACACAGAACCTATAAACCTGATACCTATAAACCTGACACCTATGAACCCAGAAACCATAAACAACGGGATATGATTCATGAAATGTCTGGGTATGTGGATTTTGGGTTCTGTTTTTATGAGTTTTGGATTTATAAATTAACAGTCGAGTTAACAGTTTACGGTTTCTGAATTTATGGGTTCTGCGTTTTTATTTTAAAATCCAAAATTATATGTTTACAAAATTTGCTGCGATGGAATTTTCATATTACAAGCTCAAATTCTTAAATATCGACCTTATGTATATGTGTAATTGTTTTAAAAAATAACCTCTTATATAATTGAATTTGGTAAAATGTTGTCTAAATCTAATATATGTACAGGGAGTCCCGTAAATAATAGATAATCCTGAAAATTGTAATAGGCTATAACCTATCAGAATATCACAACTTGACTATTGAAAACTTTACGGTTTTTTTTTTTGAAAATATCGTCGTCGTTATCTAAAAACTCCCATATACGTTTGATAGCACAACTGTTCTAGAATGCTCACCAAAAAACAGAAATAAAAAAATTCTTACCTTGTGGCAGTGGTATGCAGAAAACTATCTTAGAGTAGAAATTTTCAAAATTTCAAAAAAATGCCCATATCTCGAAAACCGTAGGGCTTTCAGAAGGTTAAGTTGTTTACTCTGATATGTTATGGTCTAACCTATTACCATTTTCAGGATTATCCATTATTTACGGGACACCCGTGTGTATATTGCATGTTGAAATATTTGTAGGGGTAAACTGTGTTGTAACCGTCTATTATTTGACAATCGTTTCAGCACTCTAGACCGTTTAAATTTTAAGAGTAATAGTGAACTAACTGTAAGGCTCTTGTTCAAAAAGCAAGTAAAGCCAAAATACTAATTTTGCAACTCAAGCAAGGCACGCACTTAGAACTTTCATTTATTGCGCTGGCTAGAACAAAATTAGAACTTCCCGATTTTGTTGACCCAATACCTACCTATATTCTAAAGAATTTGACTACCGTCCTTTTCTGACATTATTTTTAATTCTATACAATTTGGTCGTTTGAGAATTTCGACAGTGTTATTTTTTACTTCGCTTGATGTTAATACAATTCTAGATAAAGCATCAGCATTCTGAACACATCCTAAATTTAGTTAGACGACTTGATGGATCGGTTATATTGAATAGATACAACACCAATGACTTATAGTACAGTACAGTACAGATGTAGTCGAAAATGCCTTACCTCCCAAACTGAAACTATACATGCTATTGTTTTTTGTATTGTTGGGTAGTTAACTGCATCTTTGTTGAAACTCCGATTACCATAGCTACAGATTTATTGTTTTTGTGTGAGAGTATTGCGCCAAAAGCTGTATAGAGGCATCTGTCTGAACTATAAATTCATCACTATCGGAAAAATCGAGATATTTCAGTTGAAAGCGTTTCATAGTGATTAAAAAGAATTTTGACAATCTTCAGCCCATTCAAAATTTACATTTTCTTCTTCATAATCTGTTCAAGCTGTATGCTTTCTTTGCAAAATTTGAAATAAGTTTTCTGTAGTAATTAGCGAAAGCAATTAATCTTTTAATCTCTTCTGCATTTTTTGGAACAAGATACTCTTGCAGAATCATAATTTTTGTTGAATCCGTCAGCTGTTATAAGATGTCCAAGATAAAGAATTTCCTCTTTTAAGAATTCGCATTTATTTGGATTGAGCTTTAAGTTGGTTTTTCTAAGACGTTGAGAAGATTTTTTTTTTTTAATTTCTACCAAAAACCATGAGATCATCTAAATAGACAAAACACCTTTTTCAATTAAGACCTGCGATAGCCACCACCATTAAACGAGAAAAACAACTTGGGCTGGTTTTCAGACCCACTGGCAACCTACTTATCTGTCAATGACCGCCACTAATAGTAAAAGCAATATATTTCCTACTTTTCTCATTGACCTCTACTTGATAATAACCTTGACTCAAATCTAAATGAGATACATATACAGCATTAGAAATAGAATTAAGAATCTCGAATATATTAGGTAATGGAAATTCATCATCCTGAATTCTTTCATTCAACAATCTATAATCGACCACTAACCTCCACTTCTTTTGTCAGCTATTGTCCATTTTTTTTAGTACAAGTAGAATCGGCGAGGACCATACGCACCGTGATTGCCCAATTATTCCTTCCTCGTGCATCTTTCTAATTTGCTCATCAATTTAAACTTTTTGAGAATGTGGAATAAGACTTTACATAAACAGGTATAACGTTTTCTTTTAGTGAAATAGACTGTCTATATAATTTTGCTTTAGTTAGCTTATCATGAGGTAAATGAAAAATAAAGAAACAGTATAATATATACATATACCTACTCTAATATTTATATTTACATTTTTTCAAGATTACTCATTTAAATTTTTGGACTATGAACTCACCTCAAACCCAGAACACTACAAGAAACACTTTATCATACATTTCCTGGCAATGTAAAATATCAGCGAGTCCCTGGAGAGATGTAAAGCACCGTTTCATGTTCCAACACGCCATTAATCATAGATATGGATTGCCTCTCAACAATGTAAGATAAAACTCTTTACTTTCGTTATTCTGAGTCTCAAAATACGTTTCATCTGGCGTAATGTAATTTTATAGGACTAACTTTTTAATAGCGAATTAAACGGGTTGACAACATTCATTTTCTAAATTGAGACGGCTATAAAGATATAATCCGAGCCACTTACGCAAAAACAATGAAAACATTTACCTCGACCTGAAAATTATTACATACAGCGAGAATCAACGTTCTGAATGTGTCTTCTGCGCAACCATTTGTTAAGATGCATTTCTTTACGATGACAGACACCATGTACTAGTGTACTACTAGCGTACTACATGTCTTTTTTGTCCTTCAAAGAGAAAATCCAGCCTTTATATTACATTAATGGAGACATCCTCCCTACGTTTCGGCAGAATACTGTAACCCTCTACTGTATACTGGGTCTTCTACCCTACCCAGTATTTCGCTGGTTACTATTATTTTAAATTTCGGGGTGGATGACGATTGTGTCACTCACGGGGTAGCCGTATGCTGCCACCAGAGTTAATACGTAGGCTTGGGTGCCTATCCCGTTAACCCTCGGGATTATCCTAAATATCCTAGTTTACTACAAATTCCTACCCTTCGGCTACTGGTTTATTATTAGTTAATTTTTAAATGGTTTAGCTAACCTCTTCGGCGGTGAGTCCGGCCAACCAAACCCGGAATGGATTGTATAGGTTGGTCTTTTTGTAGGAGGATGTGTAATATAAAACGCGTTTTACAACAAACAATATATTGAGCTATAAAAGTACAGTAGAACAAACAAAACACGGTTTTAGTGACCCTCCAAAAGTGCGACTAATTAGATTTGTTTGTAAAATAAGCTACACAAAATAATGCCCTGGAAAAATGATTCCCAAATTAACCTTCCGTATAAGTGGGCCGACCTCCCCAAAATAGTAATAATACTAAAAATTTCAGTGCCCCCCACTGAGGGAAACGATTATGTCTCTGGAACCTGAAAACCCGCAAAATAAGCACCTACTTTGACTGGAAATACGTTACTCTGACCACAACAAAATTAGTAGTACAATTTAAAAAAAAAGCACTTACTACTTAGGCTGGCTCGGTTAATCCTTATAGCACTAAAACGCACGGTCCGCGCCTCAGCGAAACAAGGCGCCGGCGTCCCGACGTTGCCAATCAACAAGTAACACAACACAAGACAAATCGAGATCGCTCTTCTCGCGATGTAGGGTTCCCGTGAACCTTCTAAAACTCCCTTGCGACGCTCCCGTTCAACATTTAAAAAAAATTAATTAAATACCGTCCTGGCTCTCGACGGCCCGAAACTCTCGACGGCTCGCTGTGGACTCTCTTGCGACGCTCCTGTTCAACACTTAAAAAAATTAATACCGTCCTGGCCCTCGACGGCCCGAAACTTACGACGGCTCGCTGTGGACTCTCTTGCGACGCTCCTGTTCAACACTTAAAAAAATTAATACCGTCCTGGCCCTCGACGGCCCGAAACTTACGACGACTCGCTGTGGACTCCGTCACCGGACTCTGTGCCCTACCTCGCCTCTTGATTTCGCTAAATCAGCAAAACTTTGGAAGCTACGGCGTTAATCCCTATCCTACTCTAGCTCGCGAATCTTCCGCCCAAGGTATTAACCTTTTTTTCTTTCTAAAAATTCTCGAACGTTCGGCTTCTTGACCGTGGGACCGTGGATCATTCTTCGTACCCAGGCCAGCTATCCCCGGATGCGATGTTTATATTAACAACATAAATCATTTCCCTCAGATTTCCGTTTCATTTGATAAGTTACTATTATAGTACAGGAGGCAGTGACGATTTTCGGTACTTATTTTCCCAGTCAGCAAACATGGATAGAATTGTTCGGTTAGTAATTCTAAGCAAAATTCATATATATTTAGGGGGGGGGGGGGGTGTTCCGATGGGTTGAGGCAGAAAATGCATCAGAACATACGAATACACTGCTCTTTTTTTTCCAGTGATAAAAATTGTTCTAGTAGTAAGAGGTATACTGAAGTTAAGTAAAAAAAATAGTCTGGCTAATCTGTGAGCATGGATGATATGTCTGGCAGGTGAAAATCTGAAAAGTTTTCATCAAAGAAATTTCCCTCATTTTCGCAGTCATGAAAATTTATCAGATGATGGCCTATATTATAATAACAGCTTAAAATACAATCTGGCTAATGTGGAACACCCCCAAAGCCTTGCCAGACTCGTCCAATGATCGTCCAGGCGCCCTAAAGTCGATTATACAGGTGATTAGTGTCATACGTACATGTTCTTTTTTATAAGAGCATTAAACAATGAAATACAAAATACAAAAAAAAAGATAGAGATACAAGGGCCAGAGGGGTCTAGGCTGTGAGTCTGGCAAGGCCTTCGTGATTGTAAATGTCAGCCAGACGTGTACTTTCTATGAAAATATAGTATAATCTATCTTGTGACAAATTTTCAAACCCGGGAAAATAAGAGCAAAAATGTTCTATTTTTCCCATTTTGAAGATGCCGCCAGACTCATTTGCCAATTCCGTAAATCAGCCAGACTTATTTTTTATTACAGTTTATGATTATAACAATTTATACACTAAATTTCAAGCCTGGAAAAATAAGGGTTACGGATCCGCAAAATCAGTCAAATTTTTGAATCCGCAAATTTTCAGCCAGACTCACTTTCCGCTATCCAAGATAAGCCAGACTGCTATTTTCACAAACTTTATGTTCCACTTTAGTAAATGTAAAATATTTATGACTGGGAAAATAAGTGGACTTGTATTTTATTTTTATTTTTTGAATCCATCCAAAAATTTTAGCCAGACTCAAGAATTCTTGTTTTTTGTCACTAAGGGAACATATTAAAATATATACACCGACTGGGAAAATAAGTACGAAAAAAATTCACTGCCTCCTGGGCTATTATAATTTCATATTTTAAACCATTGGTTTTCATCGGTACCTACAGGGCGTCCCAAACATTTAGAAGATTTGTTTCAAATTCTTACAAATTAAAATTTAACAAATTAATAAGGACCACTTATTTATTACAATACTAATCAAATATTTATTTTTTTAAACCGGCCAGAAAGTAGCACTTTCTGGCTTACTTTTAAGCCAGAAAATCGCAATTTATCGAACTGCGGCCGGTAAAATGATCGTTGCTTAGGTGAGAGTCCTGTAAAAGTTTTACAGGTCGCTCACCATAGCAACCGAGTGTTTGTATTCTTTAAAACTATAAATAATAATAAATAATAAATACACCACATGTAATTACGACCCCCTTTATCCCAGAAGGCTGAGCCTTGTGCGGGAGGGGGCTACACATTTAAAGACAAGGGACACACATCCAATATCCGTGTATAATGGAAAAATCCCTCTCACAGTATTTTCCATTGCCACGACCGGGATTCGAACCCGGGACTTTTGGGTGAGAGGCAGGTACTCTACCATCTCGACCATCAGTCATACAAACATAAAACATGTAACTTGACATATTTTGACGTTTAGTTGAAAATGTGTCAGTTGTTACAAAGTGGAATTTCGAAATGGCGAATGCGAATTAATGGTACAATACTGTGCGGGTTTAAAAAAAAATATTGTACGTAACACGTCCCAAATGTGGTTTTACTGTACTCGTAGTCTACTCGTAGAGTAAAATGCCACTTTCGGGTCTTGTTACGTAAACTACTATTATTATCTAAAGTATAAATACTTTTTACATTGTAATAATACACATTACATTAACATAAAGTGCGGCAAAAGAAAAAACACTAAGGCATCGAAATTAAAATAATAATAATAACAATTAGTTTTAATCACCTCCAGATGATGGTTGGCAAGATACTGTTTTAGTGTTGGTGAAAAATTCTTCACTGCTAATAATAATAGTAACAATTCCTGGCCTGGACTACTACATATTTGGTCATATTTTTAAAGCCATTGAGGGACTTATTAAATACATTTAGTACAATACATTACAACTGACAGTTGAACTTATTCTGTTCACGAGACTGAATATTGTTAAGATGCGGATGGGGTCTACTCTGCCTGTGAGAGCCAATGAGCTCGTAACCGGTCTGTGACTGGTAAGAAGAACCTCTATCCTCATGGTGGATTCCAATCAAAGCATGATTCTCAGCTGACATCCTATTGCATATTTTACTAGCGTTTTAGTGAATACAATCCCTTTAAGAGGCTTCTAAAAAAGATTTTTTTATAATGTTTTTTCAAATACTGACTTATGTCACTTTACAATCAATAATACAATTGCAAGTATTGATGGAAGACATTGTCACCACATTGTGACCAGGAGACGTGATATTTAGACTAATAATTATTTTGTAGATGTGCATACTAAATTTCAAATTCATTTATCTCAAAAACGGTTCAATTTATGAAGTTTTAGAAAGAAGGATCTTTTTAAAGCAAAATTGCTTGAAATTTTGGAAATTTCTATCAGAATAGTGAAAAAATTACATGCAAAGAAAATAAGGGGGCGACATTCCTGGCACACCCCCATGTATGGACGCCCCTGAAGAATTATCAAATTTAAGGTTTACTATTTTGTTAAACACAAAAAAGTATTCTGCCATAGAAAATTTTATTAGTTTATATTGATCGGTTCTCGAAATATGTGAGAAAAACATCTTCTTTAGAAGCCTCTTAAAGGGGCTGTAGCACCCTTAGGAACCGTTTTTGGAACAAAGTTTATATGAACTTTTTGGCTTATTTTGATGAGTTCTACATGCCATTGGATTTCTGAATACCTTTACCCAAACACCCTGTATATTGTAAAATATTTGGTTAAAATATCTTACCTCTAGCAACTTATCTCATATATCCTACTTATGTATATGTATTTTTTTTTTTTAAATATCAGAAACATATTTTTTGTAAATTATTAGCGCATTCACTGTACTTGCATAAGTCACAATTTAAACTGACAGCCTTACAACTTTTATAATTTGACATAGAAACTTTTAAGGAGAGGAGCTTATATTTGTTAATGTTATAAATCCGAATCAGAACAAAAATAAATAATAATGTGTAACGAACTTAATCCACAAATATTGAAAACGCCTTTGATTTCCTTTCCAGTGGTATATAAAAGTAGATGAAAACGTCAAATGTTACTTTATGTAACATCATATCCTAAACGTATATTTTTGACTGTCTTGTCAATGAATCAAAACAATGTCATTCATTGACAAGGGTGAAAAAAAACCTGAAAAATAGTACTTTATTCCACAAGCATCTAATGGCCTTTATTATTCAAGAGGGTGAAAGTTTACGGCACGAGCCGAAGGCGAGTGTCGTAAATCACCCGAGGGTATAATAGCCATTATATGCGAGTAGAATACCCTATTTTATCCACGACTATTACATATTTTTGACTAAATCTTTAAACTACAGGAATTTATAAGTACTGTTTATTTTTTACATTTTTGTTATGAGCAGGCCGTTATGTGTCAAAAGAACGACATGTTGTCATAAATTAAATTTAAACGTCAACGCTGTTTACAAAATTAATTTCGTGCTTTGACTCACATGTCATGGTCACGTTAATGAAATGTTTAACAAATATCCGATACGCTGTCATAGAAACTTTGTTCATTATTCACTGCAGGGAATAATGGATAGCATTATGCTTGAGGAAATACATACCTACATAATGCATACATTATTTAGTAGTCGTGGATAAAAGATTTTTTTTTTCACAGTATGAAATAAAAACTTAAATTTAATATCTTGTGTATTAATTGTTTCTATGGAAACAGCAATTGAATTTAGTATCACGACGCGACGTGGTAATTATTATAATTTGTCAATTATTTGATTTGCGTAATTTTGAATGGTGACACCTAAAATTTTGTATAAAACACGTGACTAAGCCCAAAGTTAAAATTTACGCACTAGTGTGTAAAGTGTTTTTACTTTACTAGTGCGTAAAGTAAAATAAAAAAGTAAACAATTGCATATTAGAGCACGTATAATAATCATTTTATTTTAAAAACGTTAAATATGGTTAGGTATTTAATTTTATGTAGTTCATTTATTTATTATCACGGTATATTATTATAATATGAATATACCTAATTCTCAGTAATCTTTAACAATAATGTTTGAATTTTTGATAATTCTGAAGTTTCATTTATATTCTTAAAAGACTTTTAAGTTTTGACGTTTTGAAATGTTCACATTAGTGGGGTCGGATAGCTTAAAATTATGCCAAAACATTTCACATCTGGCAACCAATGCGCCCCTTTGGATTCAGATAGTACATGGGTAGACGAGTCTAAAAAGCCCGGGACACAAATTTTCCTGGCCCTCTAGCGGTGTTAATGACGTAATCAATATGGCCGCCAAAGTTTTGCGACACGCTTTTACATTTCCTTATATAATTCGGGTTTGTATTTTGATATTAACCTATGTTATTAGTGATTATTAATCAGGAAAAAACGCGCTTGTAATGGTATTTTTGATATTATTGTTTAGGTTCATTATACCAGAAATATTTGTAACTTTATTAAAATGTTTGTTTTTTATTTTGGTTTTTCGAAACATTTTGCTAAATAACTTGGAATCCGTTACATGTAGCTGAAAAAGTGTCCTATACTTTATTGTTCGTCAACAAATTAGCTTTCGAACGATATGACTTCTATTTTATCACAAACAGTTGCTGAAAATTTGCTAAAACAATGTAACGTTGCATAGCGAGTCGTTATGACAATAATGTAATTTATATGAGTTCCGAAAAGTAATAGAGCGGCTTAATAACTGTTTAAGTAGCAAATGTAATCATTGTAATTTTTTATGTATATGTAAATAAATTCTAGCTTTTTTTAGAGGGTGTTTTTTAAATAGTAGCCTCCCTCGAAATTTAAATTTTGGGGAACAACTTCAAAAATGTAATAATAAATAAAATAGATTAAATAAATAAGATTCCATTTAATAATATAGTTCTCCACATATTTATTTGGCACATAAAAAATGCCGCACTTACAAAGCAGAAAGGCGGTCTCTTTACCGATTCAATGGAACCGCCGCACGTGTTCCTTTGTCGGCAATTTTTTATGTGCCAAATAAACATGTGGAGAACTATACTAAATGTGTGTGTTTCTTTTTCAGGCAGAAAGACAGAAATTACTCAATCCTGTCATCGAAGAGGAAACATGAATTGGTTGATGCTACGACTGACCCAGTGGTGGCTCCGTTTGAATAGGACCTGTGTTTGTTATGCCAGAAGCATTCAAAAGACCGCTTAATCATTCCGAAGTATGAAGGTTATTTAACAATGGCGAAGAATGTTGCAATTTTTGCTGAACATGGTGAGCTTCCAAGTGCTATAAGAAATTTTGATCAGTTGGACGATGGAAGTGGTCTTTCACAAACACTAGTAGCTCATGCAGCAAAATATCACAAATCTTGCAAGAACAAATATGACAGTCAAAAGGCGGAAAGACTCTCTAGTGAAAAGAAACAGAAAGGACGACCCCATTGCTCAGACCAAACTCCATCTACATCAAAATTAACAAGATCATCATTATTTTGTTCAGATGTGAAAAGGGTGTGTCTGTTTTGTGATGAAGGAGAAGGTAGAGACAAACTTGTGACTGCATCCACGCTGGGTATTGGTCTTACAATTCATATAGTCATGTTGTACAATTACAAGATGAAAAACTGTTGAAGAAGTTATCGTTAACAGATTTGGTACCATTAGAAGCCAAATATCACATACTATGCTATACTCGCTTTCTAACACGTGCAAGAGCTGCTGAACGTTCTCGAAGAGAAGATTACCATAATCCCGAAGAAGTTATTTATGGTACAGTTATAACGGAATTGGTTAAATACATGCAGGATTTGTACTCATCTAGCAGTACTTCTCCAGTGTTTAAACTTTCTTATCTTACGTTCCTTAAGAAACGTGTTCTATTGATATTCTTTTCGTCGGTTTGTTTCCCATGTCAATCATGCGTTGAGACACTAATTTTTTAAGATAAGAAAGTTTAAACACTGGAGAAGTACTGTTAGATGAGTACAAATCCTGCATGTATTCAACCAATTCCATTATAACTGTACCATAAACAACTCCTTCGGGATTATGGTAATCTTCTCTTCGAGAACGTTCAGCAGTTCTTGCACGTGTTAGAAAGCGAGTATAGCATAGTTAACTTCTTCAACAGTTTTTCATCTTCTAATTGTGCAGCATGACTATGAATTGTAAGCTCAATACCCAGCGTGGATGAAGTCACAAGTTTGACTCTACCTTCTCCTTCATCACAAAACAGACACGCCTTTTTCACATCTGAACAAAATAATGATGATCTTGTTAATTTTGATGTAGATGGAGTTTGGTCTGAGCAATGGGGTCGTCCTCTCTGTTTCTTTTCACCAGACAGTCTTTCCGCCTTTTGACTGTCATATTTGTTCTTGCAAGATTTGTGATATTTTGCTGAATGAGCTACTAGTGTTTGTGAAAGACCACTTCCATCGTCCATCTGATCCAAATTTCTTATAGCACTTGGAAGCTCACCTTGTTCAGCAAAAATTTCAAAATTCTTCGCCATTGTTAAATAACCTTCATACTTTGGAATGATTATGCGCTCTTTTGACATAACAAACACAGGTCCCATAAAAATGGAGCCACCACTATGTCAGTCGTAGCATCAATCAATTCATGTTTCCTCTTCGTTGACATGATTGAGTAATTTCTGTCTTTCTATGAGGTAGACGAAAGCAATATCTTCTTTACAAGATGAAGTTCCTCTGCCTGAAGAAAAAGCACATTTAGTATAGTTCTCCACATATTTCTTTGGCACATAAAAAAATTGCCGACAAAGGAGCACGTGCGGCAGTTCCATTGAATCGGTAAAGAGGCCGCCTTTCTGCTTTGTAAGTGCGGCATTTTTTATGTGCCAAATAAATATGTGGACTATATTATTGAATGGAATCTTATTTATTTAATCTACTTTATTTATTATTACATTTTTGAAGTTGCCCCCCAAAATTTAAATTTCGAGGGAGGCTACGATTTTAACAAAGCTAGAATTTATTAACATATACATAAAAAATTACAATGAATACATTTGCTACTTAAACAGTTATAAAACCGCTCTATTACTTTTCGGAACTCATATAAATTACATTATTGCCATAACGACTCGCTGTGCAACGCTACATTACTTTGGCAAATTTTCAGCAACTGTTTGTGATAAAATAGAAATCATATATACCGTTCGAAAGGTATATATAAAAGTATAGGACACTTTTTCAGCTACATGTAACGGATTCCAAGTTATGTAGCAAAACGTTTCGAAAAAATCAAAATAAAAAACAAACATTTTAATAAAGTTACAAATATTTCTGTTATCATGAACCTAAATAATGATGTCAAATATACCGTTGGAAAGCGCGTTTTCTCCTGATTAATAATCACTAATAATATAGGTTAATATCAAAATACAAACCCGAATTATATAGGGAAATGTCGCAAAACTTTGGCGGCCATATTGATTACGTCATTACCACCGCTAGAGGGCCAGGAAAATTTGTGTCCCGGGCTTTTTAGACTCGTCTACCCATGTACTATCTGAATCCAAAGGGGCGCATTGGTTGCCAGATGTGAAGTTTTTTTCAGCTATCCGACCCCACTACATTATTATTAGATAATTTAGGTACCGTTCGGTAGTAGAAAAAATATTGTATGCAATTCATGCGTAAGGTGAGCTTTGTTCAGTCATGGGATTGTCACAAAATTTCCATTCGTAGAAAATCTCACCTTACGCACTTGTTGCATGAATAACTATTTTTTTACACGCCTTTGTCTCATACTGTAAATTCCATACTCGTAAAAAAACACCTTTTTAGCCACTTGTTATATGAAATACTATTACATTTAAAACAACGTCGAAAACATATTTTTGTATAGTTGTTATGTATGTACTCCGTATTTATTAATTATTTATACAATAACAAAACAACACGTATAGTGTTATCATTTTGTTTGGTACACATTTTAATCAGAATTTATCAGTTTGTTATAGATATTAGAAAACAAAATTTTATACAAAAGTTGCAGGGTATTTACTAAATTTTTGAATTGGCAGTAATAAAAGAATAAATGAATATCGATTTTTGCGATATAACCTATGTTTTTTTAAATGGAACACCCTATATGTTTTTATCCAGTTAGATTAGGTTTATTCTTCTGATTACACTGATACAGCATACTTGTTAGTTTTATTCAAAATGTTTTGAATTATTAATAGAAAAGGAAAAGATTGTAGTTAAACTAACGCTTAAAAATTTTGCGTTAGCAAAGAGGGCCGTGGATGAAAACAATAGAAACTATTATTATTTTGACCAATGTCATTCTTTATACATCAACAATGAAATTGTTTTCATCCATGGCCCTCTTTGCTTACGCAAAATGTTTGAACTATGGTAGGAATATTTACCTACAATCAGTGTACTCAGAAAAAAAAATCTAACTGGATAAAAACATACAGGGTGTTCCATTTAAAAAAAAAACGTAAGTTGTCCATATCTGAAAAAATTGACATTCATTTGTTTTTCTTATACTGCCATATCTATAAAAATTTAATAAACACACCCTGCAACTTTTGTATAAAACTTTTTTTTCTAATTTCTACAATGAATCGCAAATTTTTATTAAAATGTGTACCAAACAAAATGATAACACTGTTCATATATTGCAGAATCAAAAAAGCTAGTTAATTTTCAAATTAAGTACATTCCTTAAGCATGTGTAAATAAAAATTCACATCAATGTAATTCAGTGGCAACAAGAACATTTTTATTGACATAGTGACTGGAGAATTTTCTTGTAAACATATTTCTAGGTGGAAGATTTCATGCCACATTGTCTTAGATGCCGATAAATTGTAGCTATAGATTTTTTCATCGTGCGTTTCTCTTGCTTTTACAAAGCATATTTCTTTTTGTCAAAATGAACTGTGCCCTCTTTTCATGCGGTCCCAGCTCCTTCATAAATCACATATCTTGTCAATTTATATTGTAAAGCTACAACAGATACACCCACTCAATTATAAGGGACAAAATATAGTGTAACTTGTAAATAACTGTATCGGTTCTCCTTGGAGAAAAAAAAAAGATAAATGACCATAGAAAATTACTTCCATGTTTTGACAACGGCTTTATGCGTTAAATATAGTAAACAAATCAGGTGCTATTTTGACATGCTTTTAGAAGCAGACTAGTTTGTATTCATTTGTAAAAGTGATTTTTCAAATACTTTATTTTCAATCTATATCCTAAACCGTATTATTTTATTTATTATTGCATTATGTCGTTTATTATTTTTTACATCTATGGGAAATAAATAATATTGAACTTGTTACCTTCACAATTTAAATCACAATATTATCCTGACAACATAAATAAATATAAAACTGTTTATACATTGAAAGAAATGAAATCCAAAGAAGTCAGAAATCCATAGAGGTAAACTTTAATAGAATAAAATAGCAAAATAAATTTTACTATTCAGCCTAAATCCTCTAATGTCTTAAAAAGACATAAATACTCTTTTCAGAGCTTATTTGCAAACTATCTACATTTAACTGATAAAAATTTGGTCAGTACTACGAATGTAGAAAGCAAATAATTTAATAATTGCAATAAGCCCCACCAGACGGATTAATCCAAATAAGGACTCCCTCTGTTACCAGGCAGTGCAAGTCACCAACCCATGGACCGGTTTCTGGCTTATTAGCCTTCATCAGCATGGTATAGGCAACTCACACTGCACGATAACAAAGGGACTCCAGATCTTGTCAACATCGATCGACATGAAGTCGGTAAGATGCGAATGTGGACCGTGGGGCCGTGGGACCGTGGGGACCGTGTCTTTTTAAGACATTAGAGGATTTAGGCTGAATAGTAAAATTTATTTTGCTATTTTATTCTATTAAAGTTTACCTCTATGGATTTCTGACTTCTTTGGATTTCATTTCTTTCATACGAGCCTAGTCTGGGCAAAATCCACATTGCAATAAGTTTCACCAGAGGGCCCCACGGTCCACATTCGCATCTTACCGACTTCATGTCGATCGATGTTGACAAGATCTGGAGTCCCTTTGTTATCGTGCAGTGTGAGTTGCCTATACCATGCTGATGAAGGCTAATAAGCCAGAAACCGGTCCATGGGTTGGTGACTTGCACTGCCTGGTAACAGAGGGAGTCCTTATTTGGATTAATCCGTCTGGTGGGGCTTATTGCAATTATTAAATTATTTGCTTTCTACATTCGTAGTACTGACCAAATTTTTATCAGTTAAATGTAGATAGTTTGCAAATAAGCTCTGAAAAGAGTATTTATGTCTTTTTAAGACATTAGAGGATTTAGGCTGAATAGTAAAATTTATTTTGCTATTTTATTCTATTAAAGTTTACCTCTATGGATTTCTGACTTCTTTGGATTTCATTTCTTTCATACGAGCCTAGTCTGGGCAAAATCCACATTGCAATAAGTTTCACCAGAGGGCCCCACGGTCCACATTCGCATCTTACCGACTTCATGTCGATCGATGTTGACAAGATCTGGAGTCCCTTTGTTATCGTGCAGTGTGAGTTGCCTATACCATGCTGATGAAGGCTAATAAGCCAGAAACCGGTCCATGGGTTGGTGACTTGCACTGCCTGGTAACAGAGGGAGTCCTTATTTGGATTAATCCGTCTGGTGGGGCTTATTGCAATTATTAAATTATTTGCTTTCTACATTCGTAGTACTGACCAAATTTTTATCAGTTAAATGTAGATAGTTTGCAAATAAGCTCTGAAAAGAGTATTTATGTCTTTTTAAGACATTAGAGGATTTAGGCTGAATAGTAAAATTTATTTTGCTATTTTATTCTATTAAAGTTTACCTCTATGGATTTCTGACTTCTTTGGATTTCATTTCTTTCATACGAGCCTAGTCTGGGCAAAATCCACATTGCAATAAGTTTCACCAGAGGGCCCCACGGTCCACATTCGCATCTTACCGACTTCATGTCGATCGATGTTGACAAGATCTGGAGTCCCTTTGTTATCGTGCAGTGTGAGTTGCCTATACCATGCTGATGAAGGCTAATAAGCCAGAAACCGGTCCATGGGTTGGTGACTTGCACTGCCTGGTAACAGAGGGAGTCCTTATTTGGATTAATCCGTCTGGTGGGGCTTATTGCAATTATTAAATTATTTGCTTTCTACATTCGTAGTACTGACCAAATTTTTATCAGTTAAATGTAGATAGTTTGCAAATAAGCTCTGAAAAGAGTATTTATGTCTTTTTAAGACATTAGAGGATTTAGGCTGAATAGTAAAATTTATTTTGCTATTTTATTCTATTATGTTTATACATTGTTTAAAGTAATTGATGCTCGTTTGGAAGAAGTGGTAACCAACTTATAGACAAAAGACAAAATTGAAGAGAGGCTAGTAAATAAAGAAAGAAACGATTATTTAGAACGTAGGTCTTTTCAAATCTCATCATTGGTGAACCATTATGAAATCCAAATGTTGTACAAATCCGTTGAAAAGGTACAATTATAATTAAAGCAAACTTATTTTTCTATAAAGAAAAAAATTGTAAAACAAGACGAACAATGACTTCTAGAAAAATAATAATTCAATACTCTTAATATGTAGTATCTACCATTATGTAAATAAATTTAATTAATAAATATTTAATAGGCACTTAGAGCTCTTAATTAATACGATGATTCTTTTGCAAACTTTCCCCATCTCGAGTTAACACCTTAAAAATTTCAGTTGAATTTTCTCAAACGAAATCGACATAAGCTTCTTTAATATTTTCGCATAAAAGACTTGAGGATGTATGCAACAAGGTATCACTTAACCCCTACTCCAGTTTATGTTTAACGGTTTGGCTGTTTGCTGTTACCAGTAGGGAATTGAGGTTAGAAATTCAAATTTCTTTCTAAAATTAAACTCTTTAAATAAAATTGAACGTGTTTTTACATTTTTCTAAACAACTTATTTATGAAGTTACAGAGAAAGGCAATTTCTTAGTCACATTCACGGTGTAAGACAATTAGGTGATGCCAGAAGCCGGCCGACCGCGTCGTCAATCTATTAACGCTCGAAATAGAGAGAGATGGTAGAACTAGGGCCGTATATTTTACCGTGAATCGGGCTCATTGCATGCTGTTTAAAATCTAAAGCAATTCTTTTTAAATGTTCTAGTATTATATATCTAAATAATTAACTTCACTCATTAAAAACGAAACAGTATTTTTACACTATACCTATAGAATTTAATTTAAACAGCTGTAGTAAGTAATGATTTTATATTATGTTATTGATCGAAAGAATCATTTATTGCTTGCAATAAGGTATTTATTTAAAGATAATTTTTTAATACTGTAAATAAAGTAAAAATAGTAGTATATTTTGATGTGATAACGAATAAATATTAAGGGATACGTGAGTGAAATAAATAATGTATACGAAAAAATGTTTATTTATTTATTCAAAAATTAAATAACTATTCAAGTTAAGTAAACATAAAGCACTTAGATATTTTTATTGTCCAAAATCAAAAAAAAAAAGAGAAAAAACTATTAATCACATTTGATATTGATTCTTAAATTTTAATTTAATAAATCTCTTGCAATGTGCTCAGGAATTTAATGTGGTAAATTGAATCAACCATAATAGCGTATCAGGTTAATTGCAATCTAGATTCCTTCTTTTTATTGGAAAAAGACTTTGTTTTTGTCTGGGATTCTCTTCTATAAAACTGTTTTTTTTAAATCGGCATTAAAGTATCCCAAAATCGGCATTAAAGTGATAGAAATAGTCATTAAAGTAATCTATTATTGTACGATTTTTGTAGTTGGCCGAGGTGACAGATAAATGTAAACATTAATTTTTCATTGCTTGTGACAATAATTGTGTTGTAATAAAAGGTAAATAAATACAGTTTTTTACATTCAGAATTGTATTATCACTATTATAATTGCTAAAAATAATGATTTTCTTACAAAAAATTATTCCGATTTGACATTTTAAAAATAAATGTAACATTTCCTAATGTCACTTAAAATTTTAAGTAAATATGACATTTCTTAATGTCACTAAAAATTATTTAAAATATAGAGTTAATTAATCTTAATTTCACAGTTTCTGGATTTAAAAAAAATTAATATGCACCTCGGCATTAAAGGTCCTTTTTATCATTTATGTGGTTTATTTACTACTACTAAACTCCACCTTCATGATAAAAAGTTAAACTTTAATGCCTTGATACATAAATAACTATTACCCGCATTGTTATGTAAAATAAAATTAGTTTTGTAATTATGTTTTGAGAGTGGGATTCACAGGGAAATTCTAGTGTTTTGCTCTGATTAATACATAAGAATTCGTCAATGGTCTCTTCAAATACGTCAACTAAGTTGATATGCTTGAATAAAATGTTTTCCAGGGTAAGGATGTAATTGAATATAGTTCTATTTGAATAATTTAGATCTCCCCTAGATTTCACAGTTACAAATTCGGCTATAGCTGGTAAATTATATATTAGATGCACACACTGTTTACCTAATTTACAAATATTACTCGGTTTCCGGGTTTCCCGGTAAATGAGTGCATACCTACCACAGTTTCAGTACATGCAAGGCGCAGCCCGCGCGGCCCTCTTGCGTTAACAGTTTGGCGACACTCTAACCTAACCATACGATACACTGAGGCGCTTCATCACCTAATTGTCTTACACCGTGGTCAGATTGTAGATTTTAGATATGCTAATGCACTAAGACAGAAATATTATTATTCATTATACACGTCTGGCCACTCAGTTGTTTCGGATACAGTTCAGTAAGTTGCACCAATTCCCCTAACAATTTCGACTCCGCCCCATAATCACGTTAGTCCGAGCTGTCCGAGACGGAGCGTCGACCGTCGACCGGTTCCTTTCAGGGGCGATGTGTGCAACTTACTGAACTGTATCCGAAACAACTGAGTGGCCAGACATGTATATGAATTATACTAGATCACTAGATAATAAACCACATTAGTATGCCGTCACATTATATGCAACCAACATTATATAAAGTCGTAAGATATTTTATTGAATTTTTGATTTGTTATAATGAACCATATGTAACCTATATTTCATAATATTATGTACTCAAAAATAGGATGGTTGGTTCATGTTTCTGTTAGGTACCGGTAATATTTAAGGAATCTCTTTCACAAGGGTTCAATAGACAAATGGTAAATCAATTTCTTAGAATAGATATCGTAAACAAATAATCTTGAAAACTTTTAAATAAATTCTAGAAAGTGTCATCTTCTATCGACCAATAGGAAAATAATCCTTAACTCCTAATACACATTAACTGAAAAAACTGTCTGCGGTATCTCCATATCTAAATGAGCATTAATCTCAATAAATATCTCATCGTCTAGTGTTCCATCTAGATTAGCCCCTAAAAATCCACACTCAACCAACCATAATAATACCACTTTTTATTATTTTCGCATTATGCTTCTCTTCAAATAATTCAATGGCAACAGCTTAATTACTTATTTCCTATTGAATGAATATGTTAATACTATTAAATTAGTATTTCCTAAAATTACTATATTTTATTTTATTTACTTAAAGTATAAATAATAACTTACCGGTCAATGTCTTAAATAGTGATGGGGAAATCTATCTCTCTTGCAAGCTTTCAAAACTTTCCCAAAATTACTTGCCGTTAACCAGTGCTTTCGAACAATGTACCATGTTAAGTTAATCGCTTGACCTACTGTTAATTTTTCCACATTGATAATACTTAATTCTGTTTTTTGTCAGCATCAGTGTTTCATTCAAGAAATTTCGATCCCATGATTAGCATACTCTTCTGAAAAAAGTAATTGTATATCCTCAACAGTTTCCTCATTTATCGGTGGTTAGGTCCACATGGATTTAATTTTAAACTGTTGTACATTTTCGTCATTTAATTCCTGCAATAAAGGAGAGAACGATGTTGAGAACGACGCAAAATACTTCTCCGCTGTTAATATGATCTCATTTTCTGACGGTATAACTTTACCGACTTGCGAGCAGGGAAATCTACTTCTATTGCAAGCTTTCAAAAGTTGTCCAAAATTAGTTGCTATTAACTTATGCCTTCGGACGATGTACCAACTTCAATAATCTGTGTACGGCGTTATGCACGTAATATTTTACTCCTGATAATTTTTTAGCTTTTTTACCTAGAAAAAAATGATAAAACCAATGTAGTAGGTAGGAAATTTTCTTGCGATTTCGACGACCTATTCAAAGAAACAATCGGACTTCACATTTCGGAAATACTTGTGTTTCTATTCTAGTAAAAAAAATAACGGGTGATGCACTGTTACTTTTATTTTTGTCTGTATGTGATAGGTACATAAGGATGAAAATTAAGCAATATTTTTCCGGTAAATATCTTAGACTCAATTTAATATTAGTCGCATAATAACGTTATAAGTAATATGATTTATTGTAGTTGTCAGGATAATATAAGCTGTTTGGATAAGAACTTATACCACAGAATTAATAACAATCAGAATACCATCTCCTATTGGCGGGAAAAGTTCGCGCACCGTCTTCGCGCACGTTAATCCGCCATGTTCTTAAGAAGAGAATATGCCAGGCCAATATTAGCGACAGTACGCCACTGGTATGATTTTTATACAACTAGTGTTCGCAAGCCTCTAGACAATTTCGTCAATCTATAATCAGTTATTTAAGTGTTCAGTGTAATAAAAGTGGTGGTAGAATGAACCAATTCGACTGTGAATTAATTTTAGGAAAATGTTTTTCATTGGTAATAGTGTTTCCTAAATAGCAAAACCCTGCCTATGAAAAAAAATAATGCTTAATGGATGAAATAATACAACCACATAAGAAGGTTTATGAAAGAGCTACAAATTATTCAAGTAAGGCTCTGAACGTTTTGACTAAGAAATGGCCGATGTATATTGGAGGTCACCGAATCTGGCTACAAATGATAAAAGGTGCCGACTTTGAGTTTGGGTTCTGATTGTTATTAATTCTGTGCTTATACTAGCTGCATTTGAAAATTTTCCTAAAATTCTGCTTTGTTGTGGGTAAAAACTGTTTATTCACAATCATATATGTAATGCTTCAATTGCCAGCTTATAAAAAGTTGGGAGGCAAGCATTTGTTCACTCTTCTTTAAAGTAGCTTTACCGGCTAGAAACGTCACTTTTCCGGCAAGTTAAGCGTCACACTTTGCGGCAGCAAATCTTCTGGTTGTCTTTTGTGCAGCAACTTTAAAATTTGGTGAAGTACACTCTCTAAGTCACAAATGATCAGAATCAAACATTTTGTTGTAGAATTTTGAGCGAATTTAACAGAAATTATTGATAATAAATACTTGTGGAAATAACCTAATTTATTTGACAGAAGAACCTTAATGCTCGTTACCTAGCAACGCTCAACTTTTATCACTGCAGCCTACCTACTTATTTTGCATAATTTCCTAATTCTCATTCACTATCTATTCAATTAAATAAAAAAATTGTATGCTGATATTGTTATTATACAATGATTGTGAATAAAATAGTATACATACCTCGCTGGTCGTTTTCATTACAGCCTCGCGTTTACATCTGACAGAGGCGCGTTCGGCTGTAATGAAGCACCTCCCAGCTCGGTATGTAATGTACTATTACATGCTAATGCACAGATACACTGAACTCACGGTCGAAAATTAAGGATTTTAAGCAGGTTGGCTTATCCACTATAAGTTTTCTGGATAAAAGGACACAACACAAATTATACTTCTACATAAAGAAAGTAAAATATTGCATTATTGTCAAAATACAATGCAATACACTGTACCAAATCTATACTAGGTTGGTGTTTTGTGTTTGGTCTGATTTTAATAGCTATAAATGTCCGCGCTCTCTATCACTCAAGGGTCGAATCAATCATTGGATACCTATCGATTGGGATACGTTATCACCGAGGTCGCCTCCGTAGAATTAGGTTTTTTGTCATACCGCTGGATGATGCGCGGAGTCGAGAATACCAACACGTGCTCCTTCACTTGAATCGGTCATTCTAAGAGCCTTTTGGTGCGATCTCAAAAATCTAGTCTACTAGATATTATTGGTGTACTTGGTCTTAGGTAAGTTATATAGTGTGATGTCTGATAAAAAACTATCGAGTAGTTTGTCATATACCCTGTTGTGTTAATGTGTGGTTTAATGTTTTTTAGAATTTCTGTGAACTGTTCTTCTTATTATATAATAAAGTACGGTGTTAATCCAAAACCAGTCGTCCACTATTTGTTAATCCCACAACCCGTTCAACTCATACGTACAAATATATTGTTAAGTGCCATAAACACACTTTTTGCACGTGTTGCATACAATATTTTCTCTATGATCGTTGTTTATTTAAAAAAAAAAATTAAATTGTAAAAAATTTAATTCCATGGTAATTTGTGCCAAAATTAATGACATTACAAAATTTTGGAAGATGCGAGTTTTTTACTTTTTTATTGCACTGCTAACAAAGCAAAGTGCAACAAAAAAGTGGTATAGAAAGTAGTCGCTTTTGGCACTGCAAGTAGTGTTAAAAAAGTACAAACTTTTTGCACGATCGTAGAAAATAGCTATTTATGATACGAGTTTGAGATACTTGTATGAGGCTACGCCTCGTGTAACTTTCAATTGCGTGTGTTAAACATGCATTTTTCACACGAGTATCATACAAGAGTTTTTCTCTACGAACGTACAAATATTAAAAAAAAGTTTTTGAAAAATATTAAATATCATGACGTTTCTTTGAATAATCAATTCTATCATATGTCACAGTACAATATTTTGTTATTGTTAATGCTAATGTTAATGTTCTTAATGTAAATTTCCAATAAATTTTTAAAAAATTATAATAAATTTTGATTGATTGTTCGTTATTAATTTCTCTTTGTAACAGTGCGAAAAATTCTCGGAAAAATTACAGTTCTTTTCGCGTGTGAAAAGTGACAGTTGTTTAAAAGTGACAGTTCTTTTCGCACTGAGTGTGAAAAGTTGTTTTCGCACTGGTCCACTGGTCCGTTAAAGTGACGTTTTTCACACTAAAATGACAGTTGAAAAGTACGACATTTCGATCACTTTATAAAACCTACAAATACCTATCATGTTTATATATAAAAAAGACTGCTTTTGTGGCACAAATATTTCAGAATACTTGTCTGGAGGCACAATTGTGATTTTCAAAATAATATGTAACAAATACCGCAAAACATTTATTTCTATTTTCAAATAATATAACACGAGCTTTAGGGAAGAACGGTGGGCATCCCATAATATAATGTACTTTGCAATGTATACAGTTTAATACAATTTATTTTGAACCTATTCTGTCGTTATATTACTCAAACTCAATTCATCTCGGTTACAATCCTAACTATTGTACGCTCCAATTGAATCTATTAAGCTTCGTCAGAGTTTACCGCTGTAAGGCAATACATTTCGATGGATTTGAATGGTCAGCGTTATATTAAATTCAGGTCTATGGTTAGAGAAGCTTTTTATTTTAACCAAAATATTGATAAATTCTCGATGTAGGTTGTTCTATTAGATATACAGTTATATTCTTTTATTTTGCTAATCTATTCATTTACACTATCCTAATATAGTATAGATTTATTTATTATAGTTGATTTCCGTTATAGTTGATTTCCTATTGAGACACCCCAGCCCTGGGCTGCCTCATTACGCGCATTTTTCCTAAATTTCTATTATTTTATTCAAATTATCAGTACAAGTTATGAGATTTCGTTAAATTCGAATACATTATATTTTACATAAGTTGCGTTGAAATCGGTTAAAAGTTGACCATCGTTGAGTTTAGGAATGCCGGGTTCAGGTCAGTTTATGACCGGTCGTCACAGGAAAATAGTCACTACGTAACGCTTAGATGAAGGCCCATAATTCAGTACCAGGGTACGACATCTAGACCGGGACTCGCTCGGAGTGTTCGCCTAGCATCTTTGTTTTTGCATGTAGGATATGTAATACGTCACAGGACAAAATCGTATAAATACCGGACCCAAAATCCCAATCGGGGAAGACTGTCCTAAGACTTCCTTGTGGCGAGCTGTGTCGTGAATCGGCGCCTGTCACAACGCTTCGTAGACCTATCGAGGAGACAGAATTAAAAACTCTAGTGGGGCGAGCTGCAGTCGTGAATCGGCGCCTGTCCCGATCCCCTCGATACGGTCCAAAGTCTACCTAACCGCGGCAAATACATTTCTCCACTTCACACACACGCTTATTGTATGTTACAACGAAGTGGCGGAGAGGTGGACGTCGTCGTGTCCAACTACAACATGGGTTCCGACTACGGGCCGAGTAGAGAACCCGGGGGAGAGAGTTTTTCGAATCTCACAGTCGTCCCAAGACTAGGTGAGAATGTCCAGTATAACTCGTTACCAAATATTTAATTGTCCGAACTAGAAATAACAAGTTACGACTTTATAAATCGGGGCAGAACGCGCGTCCCTGTGGTACTATATATTTTATTAATTGTTTTGCATAACAAATTGTAAATATCTCTTGTGTTCGGACTATAACCGAGTAACCCAGTTTTAAGGAATTTTATAACCGCCTGATGGCCACTATTATTAACGTCATTTAGTTTAGAATAGCATATTTATCCCTTGAATACTCTTTTGTTTGCCCGGTACCGCTGAGCGCAAGGATAGGTTTACAACCTTCAAGCACGCTTTTGAAATATGTCATCTGGGTTCTGACCGACCGACCCTTTGAGGTAACTACGGGCGTCGTTCGGTGATAATTCGGTAGCATACCGTAATGTATTTATGGCCACAATAACTGTACATTTTCATTATGTGTCGCTGTGTTTTACATAGAAATATCTCAATCTACGATAATTAGGGGACAGTTGTCTTCGCGTTTTTCAGAGTTCTGTTGACGCACACATCGAATAAAAAAGAAACATAAAAGAAACAAATAGAGGGGCAGTTGCCTCGCTGCGACAAAGTTTTGTCGTAAGCACATTGTTCACCGTATTTTATGTAACATAGCGATTTCATATTGAGACTGTCAGCGACAACGGCCCAGTAATTATGAAGCGAGGCTTGTATTACCTATCAATCGTTTGGTGGACACTGGGCACACGGCGGAATACCAGGGGAAGTTTCTCCTTGCACGTAACAAAGTTTTGCCCTTGCACGTCTGCCCAGGCCATTATATTCGTTAATTTTGACAGTTGTTTTAAAATAGAATAAACAAATATAAGCATTTCGAGAGTATTCTTTCACTAATTATTTTTCTTTCAGAAGGTAAATTAATGTGAACTTAAATATGAGATTTAAGTTTACCAGTGCACGATCTTAGTAAGTTAATATAATTCACAGTAGTTAAATAATATCAAACTTTATAAAAAGAATCTAAGTAAAAGCTACAAACACAACGTATTTTGGGTCCTACCACTATAAAACTAGACGATCACATAAAAAGGCCAAAAGTATGTTTCTTTTTCTCCGGAAAAAGATTAATAAACATACGAGGAGGGTACGGGGTGTCACACTATTTCTCAAATGTTCTTAAAATGTGATCGAGATTTATGCATGGAGATCTGCAGTGAATGTTTTTATAGAACATAGGCACAAAAAATTATAATGCATAAGAATAATGTCTTTTTAGTTTTTAGTATATCTAGGAAATATTTTAATCAGTTCTTTATTTTAAAATACTATTATTTTGGATTTTAGACCTTGAACAAAATGACGACGCGGACAGGTTAATTTATCGTAAGCTCTAGTTACATTCCCAAGTGTTTTCTCGTTATGACAGATTCATGATTCAGATATTAAATTGGATCCAGCAAACCCCATGGTGTTGAAATTTACTAATTACTGTAGAAAACAAACTCTACACAAAGTCAATCTCTAACAAGAGGAAATCGCGATGAACGTTTACGTTGGGGATAAGAACATTATCATAAGACATGTTCCTATATAGGCATCTGTTGTAAATTGAAATTTCTATACCTACCTAAATATCTAAATTTCTTCTAACTTTAATCCTTTCAGTTATGTAAAAAAATAGAATTCAATATTCTAATATTACTTTTAATTAGATTCAGTAGTAATATACTTATAATGAAAAAATCAAATCCACACAAACTCTTTTTAAAGAATTTTCCTCATGAGGCACAAAAACATTTCGAATAATAATTATCAGTTTAAATTAACATTAAGACTTAAAAATATTTAACTACATTTATTTTGTATGAAAGTTCACAAAACAATTTCTTCCTTTTAGAATACATAAGTGAATGTAGCATTTTGTACAAAATACATTACTTCTACCCTTACTACAGCCCTCCACCTTATACCTAGAATTCTCACTTTTTTTTTCATCAAAAGACAGAATACTATATAGCTATCGTAACTCAGTTCAGGAACAGACTTTTTTGTAGCATGTTTTCGATCGAGGGCCCACTTCTTTTTGGAACATCTTTATGAAGAATTATGTTCTTCCACTTCTTGTCGAAATGAAAGAAGGTCTAATATAATTTTCCGATATACCAATGCCATATCAATCTCATGGGTTATCATTCGTACTGTTCACTTTTTGACCTCACATAAGAACAAGAACTTCTGAGTAAGAAGTCTAGTTTATCCACACCTCCCATGTTACTTTTGCAATATGTTAATTGATTCGGATCATGGTAATTCTTTATAGTTTTTACTTTCTCTTTTCCATCATCTGATTCGATTTATAATGCCAGTACCAACAAAACTTGATTTATCGTGGTCCAGGCTTTTATCTAAGGGCAATGGTGAGATGCAAGGAGTGATTAATTAATAATAAATAGGGCTTTGGACTAAAGGAATTGAATGAGATGATAAAATTGGAAAAGATGATAATAATATGTGCTAAAGTTGTAAAAAATTTTAAAACAGACCATGATTTTTTTCAGTAATTACGTAGCATTACAATATGGTCGACTTCAGATTTGTAAGACACATAAAAAACCGGCGGCTTGTTTGATGCCCATAAAATCTTCCAAACAAGCCGGCTCTTTTTATGTGCTGTACAGATATGACACAGACTTTACCCTCACCTAAATGAAAATATACTAGATTTAACTCTGTTGTACCATATGGTATACAATGAAGTCATACATGAGTTAATTTTGTCCTGTTAAAACAAAAATGTTTAAGCGTCATTTTTTCGGCTTGTTTTTGGTTTATTGTTTGATATTGATAATATGTCCTTTAAAGGGTCATTCACACAAAAAATTCTAATGACAATTCTGATGGAATTATATAAATCCTGTACCCTTGATGATCTATCTATATTCTATCTATGTTCCTCTGTCATCGAAGTGAATAGTTTATCTTAGCTTTAGGAATCTGGACCATTTTGTCTGTTACCTACGGTATTACTAAATTGTTTCGCCAGTACATACGAAATATGTATCCCAATGAATTCTTTAATTTCTCTTGTGTTTGGAGGAAATCTATCAAGATTTTTTGTGCAGGTTTTTATTTTTGAAAAATTATATAGATACTAGCAAATCAATCACATCTCATATAATATAAAATCACTGTATTTTTCTAGTCTCATATTGTAAATTTTTCATGCACATTATCTTTTTCAGTTATTTAATTCTGGTCACAATAATTTCTTGCATTTCTTTATCGTCCACATTTTCTGCTTCTTGATTTCCATTTTCGTAGTTTTCTGATTCACCTCCTAACTCTTGTGCCGATTCTGTCTCATCTTTCTCATCAGTTCTCATGAGTTTCACTTCGAGAGTCCCAGTCATTATCATCCTCATCAGATAATAAGGGCGAATTTAAATCATCACCATTTTCCAAATATTTTAGGAGTTTTTCGTTTATCAAAAAATACATTTTATAATGGCCAGCCATTATCCAAGACTAATATTTTGATGAAATTACAATAATATTCCATCATAAACCACTAACAAAGTTCAGTAACATATTACATTTGCACTAAATTGACTAATATTTTATTACATAATTATTCGGCTAAAGGCAAAAATAAAACAAAAACATAAACCAATTTATTGTCTATATAGATAAACCTAAGATGAATCACATAAACTTTATATTTACAGAAATTAAGTCAGCATCAATATTTATAGAATTTAACTTAGTTCGTGATTAACAGATGTCGCAAGTGTCTAAATATAAGGTACAAAATTATTCTGGAACAAAATATCAGAAAATTTGTAATTTTTGATGGCATAGAGAAAATTGTACCTCCTGAGAGACGGTTTTGTTTTAGCATACTAAATCAACTAAGCTGCAAAATATTAATTTAACTCCAATTTTTCCAACAGTATGTGACAATACTTAATCTGATATATCTATCACCTGTCGTTGTCGTATTTGTGAGTAAGTATTTGTGAAAGATATAAATACCTCAACTTTTATATCGAGGAATAAATCACTATGATCCTGACTAATTATTTGGATAAATCCGATATGATTTTAGGTTCTGCCAATAAATGATTTATTCGAAAAAAAATGTTATTTAATTTATTTCCTGTTTTGTGAAAGCTGAACAAATATATTCATGTAATTCATCATCCACGTTCTATAATTTATAACAACCTCATACTCATCATGCAATGAATTATTAAATAACACGGGATTCATTGATTTTAACATGTTACGCTGTTTATAACATTTGTAAGTGGTTTGTTTTGTTGAATATGTACTGATAATATCTTATTTAATATACGCAACGAAAATTTATTTGGGTAAAATAAGATAGCGACTATGTAAATACAACAAATATTGTAAATGCAATGTACTTTTCTATGAAGATTAAGGGACATGAAAATAACGGCAATCATGTTTTCACGGGTCCCAGATAGTATTTCTAAATTTATAATAAACTACCGGTTAATATTAGATGGAAGCCTACGTTTCTGTATATTCGTCGTGGTATGTCGATTATAAATTAATTCTGTTTTTATTACAACCACCTGTGACTACTCCAAGGCACATGATAAATGAACGGATATACTGAATTATTCGGAAAGGCAGCGTTGATTAAATTACAAAGTAATTGAATATATTTTTCTCTGGTAGGATATATTTTGATTTTAGTTAACTGATCAAAAAAATATGACGAAAATAATATAAGCTAAGACTTGATACATAAAGGATATTGGCATTTGAATAATAATTATTATTATTACCTATCATTTAGGTGTTGTTAACGCAGCTAAAGCTGATAAAAACAAGAGCTGGGAATATTGTTTAATGTTTTACTTACAAAAAATTCTCCATCTGAGGAGGCGAGACAAGTTATTAAAATTCTTATCTTCATTTGTGGAAATGATGAGATTTTTTTGTATTTGATGTAGCTACCTATGTAGTTAGTCGTATTTACTACCATATTGATTTCATTAACATCAAAACAGTTTTTTCTTTGTTAGAAACCGTAATAGATATTTGCGTTACAGCAATAGTGTACACTTTTGTAGATTTTGTTTCTCTTTAATTTATGATATCTAAATGTGATCTCATCTCTATCAGTATAATTCAGTGGTATATTTTATGTACAATTAATATTATACTAAGGATGTTGGTACTCTGTGTCACAGATGGCGTCGATAATGTATTATTAATAGGAACATTATTAAATGATGTTTTTAACACATATTATAAACATCAAAAATTAGAAATTTCGGTGGACAATGCAAATAATTACGAATGATTTTTATTTTCCAGTAGTAGTCAGTATCTCAAATGATTTATATAAAAATATTCTGGGCTGACGTGCAAATAGCAAGACTTTGCCATACATGTAAGAGAAACCTTCATTGTATGTATCGCTGAATGACCTGTGTCCAAGCGTCTGATAAGCAGAACAAGCCTTGCTTCTTAGTTACCGGGTCATTGTCACCGACAGCCTTACTACGAAATGTCAATGTTACATATAACACTTTTGAGGAAACATCTATTTCAAATTTATTGACTTTGTGAGTACCCACCCCTCCATCATCAGTAGGAAAACCAAGGTACCTATTGATATTGTTAAAATAGTTGTGCTATTTTTCCTTTACTTTCCACAACTGCGATACTCCATTGTTAACCTAATTTAAATATAGATACTAATGGAGCATCAATAAAACAGAAGATATTTGAGCAATTTAGACAATGAAAATATAATATTGCCTTTGAATTCTTTAGTAAAATTCCAGGCCATAACGTAACATTTAGGTCAATACTTTGAAAGTAAAAGAGGTAAATTAATGTAAAATATACCTAAAATTAAAATCAGTTTGTTCCCAGACAAATCTCTGGTAGGTATATACTTACATCAGAAGTTTCCTTATTTCATTTATAATATACAACAACCTCAAAGTTAATAATTTGGTGTAATATTAGGGAATATTTCATACAGACAGTTTTCAACATGCGTTTTCTTTGGTTAAATTTTAAGAACAATAACGAAAATGTTTCTTTTAACTTCCAATCTAAAAATAATTTATCATCTCTTAAGGAAATATTACCTAAATATTTCAATAAATTAAATTCATATGCGTTCAAAGTTAAAAATAATAGTTAACTCAGGTTAGTGTCGTTTTAAACTGATGATATTAACTAATTCTGGTACTTGAGTGGTACCTACTGTAAAAAACGAGATTTTGTGGACTGGAGCTCCGTTTAGGTAATAAATAATCTTATCCAAAATCCTGATCGCTCCCAAACATAATCAGTTTTAATTAGAGTAATCACAAAGTCTTTCTAAGGAATAACCGTAAGAATTGGAATATTAGTATTAACCGAAGCGATTGAATTTTGATGACATTGTTAGTGCTAGGCTAGAGCTCTTTATTTTTATCTTTAGCCTTTATATATTCTTTGTCTAACGTCTAACATACTATCAGATAATAATAAGGGAGTAGCTTTATCATGAAAGTATAAAGCAGATCTCCAATTTGCAGTTACCATTATATGTGTTGGCCTAAGGCGATAACACCGCATAAGTACGTACATAAAGATACATTTTAATGTTCCACCAAACTTCAAACATATAGAATAATATTCATTTGCCTCAACTTTGTAGCTGATTATGTAAATGAGATAATTAATTTAAATTAAATTAATCAAATTATTTAATTAAATTAATTTGGAATAAAGAAAATTAAGAGTATCTATACAATAAATAAATTGAATGTTTTTCAAAGTAACTAAAGTCAATGGAATATAGTTTAAATTCGCACAACTTTCGATTAGTATGGATGGACAGGATTTGACCCGGAAAATTGTTAGTCCGAAAATATTAAATTAGAAATGGGGTTAAATTTTAAAGAATTTTTTCCCCAAAATTCTAATTTTTTTATAATAATTATTATCAATTCAGCTTCGACACCTCGTTCGATAGAGATTTTGATTCTCTATTCAATAAAATTTTGTTAATGTCTTGTAAACTTAGTTGAGGTATTTTTTGCTAAGTTTTTGGTTTATATTAGAATGTATTTCCAATTTAATTGAATGTACAGGGTGTTTCCTTTAAAATTATACCACCCCATATTTTGGGCAATTATTATCGATTTAAATTTATACCCCTCGTATGCCTTTGAAGGAAAAAAAAGTAAAAGCATATATAAAATCTACGAAAAAGATTAGTTTTTGAAAAATTTATATCTGTAATAATTGACCGATATAAGGGGGGTATAATTTTGAAGGAAACACCCTGTACCTATTTCTAATTTATTTTGTAATTAAATTAAATGTTCAAAATGACATTTTGTATGATCTCAGGGCTTATTTTGTGAATTTATTCGGTTATCCTATGTTTAAATCTGCAATATTGTCTCGTCGATTAATATACACTTTTGATTTTAAATAGCCCCTTAAAAAGTAATCACGAGGAGTCAAATCGGGAGACCGAGGTGGCCATTCAATAATTCCACGTCTTCCAATCCAGGGAAAACTTCGTTTAAACAATTTGTCGCTGTACGTGAATAATGCGTTGGGGCTCCATCTTGTTGGTACCAAATACACCTGTCTATTTAATTTGAGTAATTAACATCAGGAAAAAGTAAATTTTTCTTGACGAAAATAAAAAGGATTATAATCAAAAAGCTTCGTTTGTTTTTCTTTTTTTTTGCTTTCGACTGAGGTGTTGCACGACTCCCTTTCTAATTTAAAATTTTCGGGGTTAGTCATAATTCAGAGGCGTGTATGCGAGCGCTACTATTTCTATGCTAAAAAATGGCAATATTAAATTAAAATTCGATTTCTTACAGGATTTTTCTAAAAGTTCAAAATTACGCTTAAAACAAATTTATTCCATACATATGAATTAATTCCACACATAAGATGTATTATAACAACTGTAGCGTGAGAAATATAATCCAGGAAAGAAACTTTGTAATGAATGTAATGCAATTCTTTAAAATCTATTACGAAATTAATTTTTAGAAACATATTATCAAACATTATTCATAAAATCGTAGGAAAACGCTGCCAAAATTGCAAATGCATTGAACTTGGTTGCAAAGGTCGATGTTTCGAATCCATCGTGATACAAATTTTTAATTTGCCTGAGAGGAAACAAATTCTAGTGGCACAATAAATTGTAAAGTCTCATCTTCTTTCACCTAACGCTTACTTCAGTAATTTGGGTCGTTAAGAGAACGTTTTAAGAAAGCATTTTTTTTATCAAAGTAAAAAAATCAACAATACCCATTCCGGCTAAAACATATTTGCCGACTGCAATCAACAACTTTTCTAAATTATCTCAGGACAATTGATTTCTTTGAATATTTAAAATATGTATTTTTATATGTAGTGCTATATAAATTAAGTCTCTTTGCAGACACCACATACCTGGCTATCAAAATACAATCAATTTATCATAGGCCGCTACAACGTTTGAGAAAATATCTTCCGAGTGTAGGTCGCAGACCATATTATGCGATTTGCGCTGATCTATTCGCATGAAAATGGGATAGTTCGAAATACATAGATGGAACATAATATAGACGCTTGAACATACCCAGTGAACACTGAGTTGTCTAAAAAACGTATATTTTACGAAAATTATGCGATACGATGGTTTAATTTTCGTAATCGTATAGTTATTATACGTTTTCTATAAACGTTTATAATATAGACGTTTTTGTCACGTATATAATAAACTAGTAAAATACACTTTCGTATTTATGTTTGTCAAAATTTTTCTAGTTTACTTTAATACATTTCAACATTTTTATAAATGCAAGTTAAAGAGAAAATCTCGTTAAAATCTTATTTCAATTCAAGTAATTTTTCAATAAACGTCTTTTTAATGTCAGGTTTATTCATATAATATACGTATAATATAATCGTTTATTATATATACCATATGTATACCAAAATTTCCTGATTCATCGTTTACCCCGAGTATGCCCGATACAGTGTGTCTTAGACAGCCAATCACGAAGCTGCATCTGCATCATGTGAAGTGGCATGGCGACAGGTTAATCAAGAAACGCTGGCGTCGTCATTTTGTGAAGAAGTAAGAAGTGGAGACTGTGATTACTGTGAACAGTGTGAATAGTACTATTTTTGTTTATATTAAAGCAGTAGCATTGTTGATCATTGTGTGTGCAATTGTTATCAAAGGTATTAGGTACTATCTGTTTCTTCCAAGGTAAGAATCACTATAATTTATGCTAGTTTACGATTTAGTCCAAGTAATTATTTTATTTGTACAGCCACGAAGCAACGAAATTCATTTTTCTTATAAAAATATTGGAATTCTTCAGCATATCAAGAACAGCTAATAGGTATAGGACGTCCAAACAATAAACGCCATTCAAGATCAACATTCAATTTTACTAGAACAAATCGTGTAAGCTGCAATCGTCTTAGTTTGCAGTAGGTCTTCAACCCGTGACGTTCTGGAATTACCACTAAATAGTATGGTAGCTTTCAAAGAGTTCGAGAAATGGTTGGTTGTGGAGCCTAATTTTGTAGACATGGTAAAGTTTAAATTTAATAAAGTGATTATATGCTTATAATATAAATTTCAGAGATATGCTGCGATTAGAGGTGTTAGCAACAATGAATATTTTAAAATTTTTCTTGAGTGATAAAGTGGTGATGAGATTTAACTAGGCAGACAGTGCACCCAAAGAAGAATTATAGCAAAGAAAATATTCCTTTAAATCTGCTCAAATGAACCACCTGATTAACGGTAAGCAATGATTTATTCAATAACAATAACAGCTAATAATTTTTATTTTTTCCATTTTCCCCAAGAGGCAGTAAAGTTAGCCTTCAGTGGCAGAGAGGACAAGAGAAATCAGCGTCATGATAACAAAAGCAGCTGTGCAAGATTGACTCAAATATTATGTTAATAATAATAAGTAATGAGATTCATTATTTCCTTGAGGATTTCCTAAAAGCTTATTTGTTTTAATTAAAATAATGTTTTTTTTTACTGATAATAAAGACGTTTTGCCACTACTTCATATCTTCTATTTTATTACAATTGAATTTCTATATTATGTGAAACGATAACTGAATGAAATTTTTAGGTATATGTTTTCTTCAGTTCAGTTGCTATATAAGCATTATAATTCCAAGATATATTATGCAATGGATAATCAGTTTACATATTCCATATACGTTTATAAATTGTTTGCAGAACCCAGAGGATATACGTTTATATATACTTTTATTCGTATATCATATACGGTCTATATGGTATATAGACGTCTTAGAATATACGTTTATTAATGGTATTTCATATATGGAACATAGATGTCTTAGCTATACGTTTATTAGTAGGATGTCACATACGGAACATATACGTGTTAGATATACGTTTATTAATGATTTATCATATACGGAAAATACACATCTTAGATAAACGTTTATAATTATTTTGTCATACACGGCATATAAACGTTGATTACGCGGACATTTTGAAGTATTTTCAACGTTTCAATAAACTTCAATTATACGGATGGTATAAACAAAAAAAAAAAACGTTTATTAAAGTATTTAGTGTTTACTGGGTATTATTCCATCAGAAAAATGTGCAGATAGTACACATAACGATGAACCATACAGGATAATTCAAATTCGCTTCTCACTACAGAGACCATGGATGGATACGACAAGAGACAATATCTTCGATTAAATTAGAGCAAAGTTACAAAATTTGGTAATCAGGAATATGCCGTTGAGAAATCAAGAATCCAACAGAAGAACAAATTTATGTTGTAAACAAAAATATTTTGAAATATTTGTTGTATATCATATATCTAGTTACATTCCATTGTATTCTTATTTTAGTAAATTCCGAGGATTTTGTTAAATGTAAAGAAAGGCGAAGCCTTAAAGGTTATTGTGGAATCCAGACTATATAATTACCTGTAATTTGGTTTTTATAGTTTCAATGTTAATATTTAATACGTATTTAAGAAAAATATTAAAATGTCATTAATTTAAAAAAAATCTAATATTGTTCTTTGAAAATTCTTTACAATTACGAAACAACAAGAAGCTTCATACGTCGATGTAATCTGAAGTTAGTATGTTACAAAGAAAATGTGATAACAGTACAGGTCCGTAATTAAAATACTTAATGAATTTTGATGATGGTCGTGAATATACGGAACCTTTTAAAACAAAACGTTTAACCTTTTAGGTAATAAAGACATCAGTTTTTTAATTTTTTATTATTTCTTCAA
This sequence comes from Rhagium mordax, assembly GCA_963680705.1. Taxonomy (NCBI): domain Eukaryota; kingdom Metazoa; phylum Arthropoda; class Insecta; order Coleoptera; family Cerambycidae; genus Rhagium; species Rhagium mordax. Next base: position 77,537,037 of record OY796657.1, read on the forward strand.
ATACCTTATACCAGAAAAACATACACAAGTTTTATTTTTTCAAGAAATCAAGAACGAAAAAGAAAATTTTTGAATTCTCATTACGAAAAATTCTTGATCACCAAATTCTGTCAATTTCCTTTATCTGTTTTATCTCTTATCTTTTCCGAGCTTCCCACTTAAGAATAAAAAAAATGTTTCACAAAAAATATCGATCACTCTTGGAAATCTTTAAAAAAATATATTCACTTATAAATTCCTGTCGGTTTTGATAAAAAAAATTTAATCAAATTTGTTAGTTGTATTATAGATCTGCTTTGTTCAACGTTACACAAAAATAAATAATTTTGTAAGCGTTTAGTAGCGCTTCATTTTTCTTAAAATTTAAAATTAATTTTTGAGCTCATAAAAAACCAATAGTTTCGTATTACAAAAACAAAAACATTTTTTTCCACGACCGGGAGTAGAAATTGATTTCTAAGGCATCAAAATTGTGACAGAAGTAAAGCATTTACTCCCTAGTGACGAAATAAGACAACAATTTCCCTAGAGGAATTTTTATTTCATGCCCAATAGTTAAACAGAATGTAATTCTTATTTATTAATTAATAAAACATTGCATATTTACTTATATAAGTTAATAGTTAAACAAAATATTTTAATTTTGGTATTAGGTATTGTTATTATTAAAGATGATACTACATCTTCAATATAATCAAATTTTAGGTTAGTTAATTCGTCTCCACGGCATGTGCCTGAAATTCAAAGATCAACGCAATCTAAAAAAGTAACAAAACATTAATGCATAATCATACCTTAATAAACACTTTAATATAATCTTACCTTTATCATTAAATATTCATCGTCATTTGCTTGTGATAAAAAAGAGTCAATTTGGTCCCTTATCAAAATTTTTGATTTTCTTGCTTTATAACCATCGAAATTTCTTTTCAAAAATGCCATCAGCTTTGCATATTTACTTATATCCCATGTTATCGTACACAATCATACACGATTTTAACATAGAATATTGGGCCCATACCGTGGAAGATTTATATTCCTTTGATTTTTCATGAAAATAGGCCAGCATAACATTTTCCGTGTACGTTTGTACCTTCTCTTTCTTGCACCATTCTCTGAACTGATTGTACGCTTTATCATACAAATTTCTTGATTTTGTGGGTAATAAGTTTAAAACTGCCGCACCGGCAGCTTCAACGATATCTTGCGATTCTTGGTTTTCCATACCAAAAATGCCAAAACTCAACTTTTGCGCTTGACAAATGTATTTATAAACAAATATCTGTTGCCATGGTACGTTGAATGGAAACATCCCAAAGGCTTCTAAATATTTTAATTTCGCTCCGACTTATTATAATTCTTTATTTATGAAATAAATGTTTCTACTCCCGATCGTGGAAAAAATAGTATATACACCTCGGGAGAGACTGCCATTTTTCCCTCGATGTATTTGTTGCCCTCGGGCCTCAAATTACACCTCAGGAAAAATAAGACGTTTCTCTCCCTTGTTGGACAACGTTGTTTCGCATTCATAGGACCACGAGTGTATAATAAGCTTCCTCCTGAAATAAAAAAGATCAACTCAATAAATCTCTTAAAAGTAAAATAAAAAAATGGACTATCTATCTAGGGAGATTACATCTTCAGCAAATAATAGATATAAAAAACACTTACCTTTTCAATATAAGATATTATTAATATCTTCATAATTCCTAGACTGTAATACCCCATATAACTTATAAACTTAAATTGTATTGAATGATTTAATAAAAAATTTGACAACTACTATTATTATTATAAAATTAATTACTAAAGATTGCATATACCCTGACTACAAGTTTACTTTTGCAGGGGTTACCAGTACAAAAATGTAATGTAACATAATACTTAATTTCTGTAATTTGCCTTGGAATGTATTATAACTTCAAATTCCTGAATAAAATTATTATTATTATTATTATTATTTATATAAATTACCCCGTTTTCGAATTAGTCATTGTTTAATTTTTAAATGGTCTTACAACGTTGATATTCACTAGATTAGATTTTTTTGCTTGTCTATTAAAAACCCAATATTTTCACAAAATATTAATATCTTGTTAATTGTATAATATATATATCATAAAAATTACATTTTTAATAGGTACATCAACACTAATGGGTATATTAAAAATTATGAACTAAAAGTAGGTACACACAAAATTACTACAAATGAGGCATAAAATAGTATCAGTCTCCATTAATCTGCATAATATAACATGGTAATGAAAGACATGTTGCATGTAAACATACTATGTTTGTTTTACTAATTAATTTCAGTATAATTGTTGTGAGTTAATTAAGTTAAAATTATTTAAACAAATCGGTATGTACAGAGTTAGAATGTTCATTTCCAGAAGTTATTTTTGATTACAGTAGAATCGATACAATTTCAACCTCTATTGCAAACAGACTATTATGTTAACAAAATTAATTTGTAACGTAGGTAAATTGATCCTATGTGAGTAATTGTTCATATTGACAAGAAAAAGAATAATTCTCACAAAATTTCTTTATTATTGTGACCGGTTTCGTGACCAAAATTTGCATCACATCTTCAGACACAAGAACTACAATTAATAAAATAAAATTAACACAGTGACATGATAAAATATTAGGAGATGATATAAAGCAATTATTAAAATATTGAAATTAACTAAACTTTAAAGTAAATCACAGAGAATAACTATATGTATTTAGACTATAAAAACCAATAAAAGAATCCTAATAAAAAGGATAACATTGATTTAAATCATACACTGGTGCCACAAACTACCAGAGCAGGTTACCGACTTGCTTTGCCTGTGTATGATAAATCCACGTTTTGAAATACATCCACTGCTGGCTAGGTCCTACTATCTTAGCAGAACACCGAAGGGCTCAACCGGTGAGTGTGTGATATAACATTAAATACAAATAAACGGAAACTTTAAACCGAACTCTGATTTAATTAAGTAGTTGTACAAGACGTCGGTACTTTCACGATGAAATCAACGACGAATCTCGGTGTTTATTCGAAGGCGGTGCGGATGGATAACGGTGGCCTACTATTGTTCTTACCAAGACGGTTTATGAAAAGCGTTTCTGGTCGGGTTTTATTGTTTTCGTTGCCAGAGTATCGATAATTCGATTGATCTCGATTTGGCCGTTCCTGGTGAATTTATTATCTTTTTCTTGCTGACGCAGGCGGCGGCGCGCTCATACGGTGGGTGGAATCCGAATCCGGAATCCGGACACGGATTAATATTTTATCAAGTTTTCGCAACTAATGATTTTTACTTCCGGCTTGAACATTATTTTTGAACAATTAACGGATTTTAGCTATACAGGGGACTATCGAAAATTAATCAATTAATTTACGGCTTGTTTACCAGCTGATTTTATAATTAATTATTACATTAAACCTAACTTAAATACTAACAGAGTTACAGGGTGTACCCAAGTGACGGAAATATTAAAATAAAACAGGCAATCCTTGACGGAGAAAAATCACTTCGTTAAAATATGAATAAAAATGTATTTAAAATTTATTTTTTACAAGCTTTTCTTTAATTTTATTTGTTAATTAAAAAATTTCCATATATACCCCAGAGTAGCGGTAATCCAATTTTTACCCGCTTCCACATAATTGAAAATTAAGATGAGACTTGCAGACATTTACATAGTAATTCAATTTTGACCTACAACGACAAGAAACATACTTAATGTCACTCCCAACACTTTTAGTTTTGGTCATGTGGGTTCTAATACAGTGATCGGATCGATACCGGTATTTAAGGCCACATCTAGGTCTAGCATTGCTAGCCCCTCTTCAGAGAGGATTCTTCTTAGACAGTCACTTTAGTGCGTCAAAAGGCCTGAGAAAAATTATTTTTTATTTTTTAGTACGTTTTGATAAAACGTATTTATTTCATCCCGTCCGGAAAGTACAATATTACAGTATTCATATGCGGCCGAAAAATGAGACATTACGGTATCAGAGCCGGTAAAGTACCGGAAACCACCGGAAACTTATTACGAACCAATCACAAACTGTTATTATACCTTTTGACAGTTGTTTGACGTATAAAAATCAACCGTAAATTAAAGAATAGTGTCAAATGTCAAATGACATAAGAAAATAACCAAGTGTCAAATTATACAAATATACTAATATACACAAAATGACGGGATGAAATAAAATATCATTCGACACACGTCTGTAAGGTGTTGTTTCAGCCTCGTTTAGATATTCTAGACTCGGCTCCTGACGTCGCCTCGTCCATAATATCTACTCGACTGTAACAAGTCACCTTCCGGACTTGTGACGAAAATTGCTATTTAATAAAGTGACTTTCATTCATATATTATCCACATTAGCAACGAATAGGCCAACCTGGTTGTTAAGACGCAATTTAGTTATTAGTTGGAGAATAATGTCGTATTTAAAGGTTTTCCTTATTTTTAGGAAATATTATCTTCTTAAAAATAGAGATTTAGAAACTTTACTACCTTTTGAAAATGATCAATACAATTTATTTGTAAATTGCTTCGCCATTACTATTTTACTTGTCTGTCATAGACTTAACAGACCATTTTCAAATATCACGAGGAATAAAAAAAGATGGTGGGCTAACCAACGCTCTTCACTCTAGTCTGGAATTCGCCATAAGACAAATGGAGGTCGGAAGAGAAGATCTACTGACTAATAAGTCTGCCCAACTAACTGCCTATGCCGATGACATTAACATCATGTAGCGGACTGCGATGAGGGCACACCGGAAGGGTAGGGCTATTAATCAATATAGAAAAGACATACAAACAAGAGCAAATAGAATCAGACAAAATATCTTTGAAGAAAATAACATTGAACAATTTACGTATTTGGGGGGTGGAACTGGGCAAGGATGGAACGGAAGACAATGATATGCATAAAATAATGGTGCACCCTAATAAAGCATATTTCGGGCTTGCGCATATATTCCGTTCGACAAACGAAGTTAAAAGTATACAAACCAATGATCAGGCCAATAATTAGCTACGGCAGCGAAGGGTGGGTTCCAATAAAACATAAATAAACTAAATATATTTGAAAGAAAAGTTCTGCGAAAGATTGTGAATCCAGATAATGGTATCTGAGGAATAAAATATAACAACGGACTTTATCAAACTTTTCAAGAAAGCACCACTCTCAGTATACATCCGGATACAAAGGTTACAATGAACTGGGCACGTAGTAGGGATGAAGAAGAAAAACTACCAAAAAGAGCGCTTAACACACGAATGCAGGGCAAAAGATTAGTGAGAAAACCATGAAACGATGAGAAGACGCGGCAGTGGAAGACGCACGTCTTCTGGGAATCAGAAGTTGAAGAAGAACAGCTGCAAAAATAAGATCCCACAGATCACGCCATTAAAATTTTGAATATTACTATACAAAATATACCATAATTTAGCAATTATACGTTTATGTTGGACAAATAAACGAAAACGTTGCGGTAACACACAGGGGAACTAACACAACTAGCGTACGAGTATATTTTTCAGTGACATGGGTAATAAAATTCATTTTGCTAATAGTTGGTTAAATTTTCTGAACAGAAGTTGATTTTAGCCTATGCTTTCCACAATTGCAATACTAATTATTTAAAATGAATGCTTTTTAATCGCGTATCAGTTTAATGAGAATTTAAGTATTATATTAAGATAATATATTATCTAATTTGAAAACAAAAATGAGAAGACTTGTACCTGGAAATCAAGTACTTTCTTTCGAGAGTTTTTCCTTACAAAATATGCCAAATTTGATATTTTATGGCTTCCTAAAATTTAACCATCCTATTCTGTAAATTAAAAATTTGAAACGGAACTAAATTCTTTAGTACCATGTGTATCATGTTTAGAATTTTGTCAATTAAAATAAATCTACATATTAAGCAGCAGTTCATTTGGAGTTACTGGGGCGTGATATCTATTCATCTCTTACTACAATATAATTCGGCTGATGAAGTTCCATTTTCCATTGTATTCGAGTAAAATTGTGTACTCTGTTATCATTTGTCATTATTCATTAATACTGGGCATAGCTACTGTGCCCATCATGCTGCAAGAATTATTACTTCAGTCTACAGAGATTTGTTTTTCTTGGCAATTTCTGTTCAAAATAAGCGTATTTACTGTCTGGAAACATTTGTATTGTTTTAAACTAATAAATCTCTCTTGGTATTCATTTTACTGACATTCCTTTTATACGTACATGTATGAGGCACTAAATATTTTTTAACGCTTTAGAAAAAGGATTATGACGCCTACTAGTATAATTAATTATTAGTTTTAATTTCGAGAGGAACGTATTTACACTAAATGGTTTTTAATATTAACGAAATAAAATTCTTTGAGAAGAATTCAAACGATTTTTTGCTAAATTAGAAAACATGTAATTTTCTGCTATGTATCAAAAATATTGTAGAAAAAATACTCAAAATAGGTTTATAAATTTATTTGATTTTTATTTCTGTCAATAAATCAACACCAAATCTTTCAAGAAATCATGATACCTACCTTCTTTCTTATAGGTCTTTAGTTATTACTAAACTTATAGTATAGTAAAAAATGTGTATGAACAACATAAAAATTGGTACGTTCACGAAACTTTGTTTATAACTCCTATTCATAATGCAGTTTAAGAATCCCAAGAGTTCCTAATGAGTGGGGGAGGGAATGGAAATTGGTTTTGGGGGTGTAAGAGTGGGGATATTTAGGAATAATTAAGACTCTCGAAAGTCGAAATGTGGGGTGTTAATTTATATGTTTTTCGCAGAATCTAATAAAGCTAAGATAAAGGAGGTAGGAATAACCATTGAATAGAAAAAAATGTTTTGATCTTGAAAATACAAGAAAAATGTACAAAAAGAAGAGTAACTAGAGGGCAAAACGCAGATGTGCTTCAATAATCACGTAATATGTAATCCTCGTTATCAAAAATTGAATTCCTATCATCTAAATCTCCATCAATGTCCTCAGATAGCATAGAAGTTCCGTCTGCAAATTCTGATGTAGTCGAGATTTCCGTACAACTGTTCGAGCAGGCCCCTTCCTCACAAATTTTACACAATGCAGAACACTTCACTACGGTTTTCACACAGGAATATTGACAACCAGATCAGTTTCTTTTGCAGGAACAAGACTTCAGAATGGCCTCATGGGTTGGGTCACGGCAGTTGTTCTGATTGGTGGCAAATCATTGTTTTGACGAACCCAACCCGTCTGTTATGGATTCAGAATATTTCCGTGGTATTTGGTAAAAGGTACGATATGAATGTTGGACGGCACTGGCTGATGTCGGAGGAAGTGATTCTAATTTGGCAACATTTTTCTGGAACAAGAAGTAGCACAGTTCATCAAACATTTTATGTTTTACATATTTGAAACCAAAGAGATGGAAGAAAGGAATATCCTGCATTTTTAACTTCACTGTGGGTGGCTGTACTTTTCTGAAAAACATGAGCGCTGTGACCCAGTACAGATTTATTTTCAAGCAGCTTCATGATGTTCTTCTTCCCTTTGCCATAAATGGAACTCGTTGAGTCGCAAATGCTTTAAAAAAGAATGCGCGAGGAGAATGTTCACAATGTTGTTTCTGGAGGCTTGCAGAAGAAAAACTTTCTTCTTCGTACAACCAATCTTTGGTTTAAGCAAGACTATTTCTTGATCCAAAGTAACCAAAGAAATCAATAATACTGGAATTTCTGTATTCTGACTCACAAATGGCACCGCAGTGCTTCTTAATGGCTATCTGGTCAGCATCCCCAGACGACTTTACTGCCTTGTTTTTTAGGAACATGATCAACTGTTTTTATTGCCTTTCTTCGTGAGAAATTTTTCTTGATTGGAGCAAATCTCTCTTACGTAAAACTCGGGTGTATGTTTGTGCTTGCTAAGCTATTCGCATCTCTTAATACTGGGAGGATGGGACCCGGCTAACAATAACTACTACTGTGTTTTGGTTGGTAAATCATTTGTATCTAACACTTTTTATTTTTCTTGTATTTTTAAGATTAAAACACTTTTTTCTATTCAATGGTTAGTTCTATCGTCCATTTGTTTCATTCGATTCTGCGTTCAAAAACACATATAAATTGACACGCCACACTTCAATTTTCGAGGAACTTAATTTTTCCTAAATTCCCTCATTCCCCCTCCAAAAATAAATTTCCGTCCCCCCCTTTCCGATTGTTACTGCATTATTTATAGGAGTCATAACCAAAGTTTTGTGAATGTACTAATTTTTATGTTGTGGGAATATTTAAGGATCAATTTTTATTGTAGTGTTACAACAGATAGTATAGGCCAGTATCACTTCAGATGAATATATTGAGGTTAAGAAAATCCGATCATTAATTTTATTTTGAATGTCTTAAGGACACTATATTTTTACTAAACGTAAAACGTGATATTCCAAAAATATGCAACCATGAGTTTTTCTCGCAAATTAGAAAGTTGCAGTTAGCTTGTATAGTACTGTAGTACATATTTTTAAAATAAAACCTACATTGTGCTACCGCATAATTTGGCATTGGAATAGACGCAAAAACTTTCATTATTTACTACACAGAATCTTGCATATTATACTCAACTAATAAAGAAATAGTAACCGGTGCTCAGAGAGCTTCTTTATTTTCAAACTCGACACGGTTTTAATATACATATTTCGTCGTTATACTTGCACAACGTTACCATATATAAAGTAAATTTAAAATGAATGAAATATGCGATTAACTAAGTTTATTTATCCTTAGGTTTTCTTTAATATCCTGAATAATTTATAGATTATGAAAAGCTTTGTATTATACCTATTGTAATGGCGCTTCCTTTCGATGTACCGATACTTACGTAACCTTTCTCTTTATATGGAAAACTCGGGCGCCAGTTCTTTCCCTTTTTGAAGTGTAAAGAACAACACTTTTGTTTCCTGGCGGTGTCCAGGAAAACCCTAGATAGCTAACAGTGAAGATACGGTTTTTTGCCAGAGGGTCTTGAGATGACTATTATGTCAGGACGACTTGAATAATTTCTCAAACGGGTTAATTAGAAATTTAACAGAAATGATAACTCGGAACTTCTGATAGGTATTATAACAGATTTATTCAAGGTACAAATCAGACGTTTAATACAAAAGTTTTACTACGAAACAAAATAACATAAAATAAAATAAAGTAAAGCCTCGGTTGATGACACAGTCGGCTATATACAAGAATGTGACAAATAATTTTCAGCTGGTAAAAGAAGTAAAATGAAATTTCGGCTGATGCGAGAGAATCGAAATATAAACACGCTATTGAATAGATCCGCCAGCGTTGATGGGAAGCAAGTGATAGACACCCAAATTAACGGAGTGCGGTGAACAAGACACAGAGATTCTTTGACTTTTATTTCAGATTTGAAAACTACTTATTACACGCGGGTTTCTACGGCCTCAAATACAGAGTTTTGTTAAACAGGAATTATATTTCCTTACCGAAAAATAAAGATTTAAACAATACACTGGGGCTATAAGACCACCAGACTGATTATTGAATTATTTTGCCAGTGTATGATAAATCCGCGTTTTGACAATACACTCGTTGGTGGCTGTACCCAACTACCAGACTGATTATTGGAAGGTACACCCGACGAATGTGTGATATAACATTAAATGTAACTAGACGGAAACTTTAAAACGAACTCTGATTTGATTACATAGATTTACAATGCGGCGATATTTATTCAATACAAACTACGGTGAATCTCGGTGGTTATTCAAGCTACGGAGCAGCGGTTGAATTGCTAATGTTCTTACCAAAATGGCTTACGGAAAAAATATTGCAAAATATACGTTTCGGGTCGGACTTTGCTTTCGAATGCGTAGGTATCGATAATTCGATTGATGTCGATTTGACCGTTCCCGGTGAATTTATTATCTTTTTTCGCTGACGTATGCGGTCGGCGCGCTCATACAATATGTGGAACTCGGACAGGTGGCTTGCATGAAGAACTCGGTTTACTAGGTCCGCGCGGCTTACGCAATTTATCTTATTCTACCGGGCTAACGGAAAACGGAAATGCATTGCTAATAATTTTTAAACTATATTCCAAAAAGAACCGGCTTGAAACGGACACGTATTAATATTTTAGCAAGTTTTCGTAACTAATGATTTTTACTTCCGGCTTGAGCATTATTTTTAAATAATTAACGGATTTAAGCTATACAGGGGACTATCGAAAATTAAGCAATTTATTTACCAGCTGATTTTACAATAAATTGATACCTTAATTATAACTTAAATAATAACAGAGTTACAGGGTGTACCCAAGTGACGGAGATAGTGAAATAAAACAGGCAATCCTTGACAGATAAAAATCACTTCGTTACATTATTCGCGAAAATCACGTACCGCGAGATGGCGCTGAAAATCTAGTGTGTGTATGAACCAAGTGGTGAACAACAAACCTTTGACAGTGTTTTGACATTTACGATAAATTTAGAGGTTAATTCTAGTAACAATCTTTTTTTATTAAAGTATCGTGTCAACCGTTTTATTAATTGATTGCATTGCTATATTGTTCATAAACTAGTTGAATATAATAACAACACTTTAAAAGCACTTTTAATTTAAAAAATCACAAGATAAATTTAAGAAAACCCGCCAACTGACAGTGACAGTAATGACAGCGGTTTGTTGTTCACTATCATATAGAGATTACGCCAAAAAATATAGATGTCGCCCACTCCGTGATTTTCGCGAATAAAGTACTTTAGTAACTTCAGACTTCAGATATGCTCATTGTATAGTTTCCGATCATTCCAATTTATGTTCTCATTGTACTTCGAGTTGCTGATGTTTAATTGATGGGGTAGTTTAATAATACGAGTTTAATTTACTATCGTTGAAAATTTTATTACTGTAATGATAAAATTAATAACCATTCAAAATAGAGTCCTACTGATTTTTACTTTCAATCATTTCTGAATTTACTAGTTAAAATGTCAATGTCGGGACGCAATTTAGTGATGACACTATACTTATGTATGCCGTTAATTTTCTGTGGCCGTACAAATGAATCAAATTTTTTACTTAATAAAAAAATTTGCAATTGGTTATTAGATTCAAGATTGTTTTATTGTTGTTGTTAAGTTCTACATAAATTGAATTATTATTTCTAGTAAATTATGACAAATATTTGAATAGGCTGTTGTCAGTATAATGTCGGTTTGAATATGGTGGTACTAATTTACGTTAGTACACTGCCATAGAATAAATGCTACAAAACAGAACAAATACAGAAAAAATACAAGATGTTAAGGTGATATTTACATAACTTATGATGAGGACATCGACTCAAAAGGTGATCTTTTAGTTAGTAAGACTTATTTATAAGAACAAGGAAAGATAACCACCCGAAAAAATTTATATTATAATATATCATTAGACAGATAATATAATTCAAGTCAAAGAATTAATTAGTTAATAGTCATTAATTAATGACTGATGTAGAGTAGATTGTAAAGGGATGTGAAGACATAGGAGACATAATCAATTATAGGAATGAAAAAAATATTTGTTTGTTATGGTTACAAAATATTTCATTAATGTCAATAAATACAATTTTAAGTATAGGTTTCAAGATAAAGGTAGAATTTGAATTTAACGCGGTCTGGTCTACCTGACGAGCTGAAATAAAGGCGAAAGAATATGTACTATCGCGGCCGACAAAAAGTAATCGATTTTTTATCAAGTAGTGTTTTTTCGAAAAATTTTCCTTTGTAAATGGGAGTTTTTACATCAGTTATGTCAATTAAATTATTTTGACAAGAAATCATTGGTGGGGTCGTATTTATTAAAAAAAACTGAAATAAGTTGTTAATATTTTTTGATTATAAGAAAACAATTAATTAGTATGGTTTTGAGAGAAGCATGAAAGGCTACATTATCGCCAAATTTGGAGAAGGGTGGTCTTAACAACGCATAGCAAGTGAAATTAATTGCAGCAAAGGCACAAGTCGAAAACTAAACAAAAAGACAGAATACCTTCCGCTATTATCTGTTTTGTGCAAATATTCTTCATCAAACTTATGGCCCCTGGGACGGTAACTCGCAGTTGACCATTGTAGCAGGATGAAATATCTTTTCGTCGGAAAAGACCACTCGCTCCCAGTAACGATCGTTTTCATTAATAAAAGTATTTGCAAACTGCATTTTTGCCTCTTTATTAACATCTGTTCGTCGAGGCTTTTTAGCACTGGCACAGTTAAATAGACCTTGCTATCGCAACCGTTTTCCTGCTGTCCTAACAGACGCTGGGAAGTTGGTTTGCTCTTTGGCTTCAATAGAATTAGAAAATGGGTTTAAATTCACATAGTTAACCAGGGTATTGTCGTTTTCTAGAGTACTTTTTCTTGGCCGCCCAGAACCCACTGCCCTGCTCAGATCATGAGTTTCTATCCACTTTTTGTTTAGTTTTTGAATCGTGCTTTTGCTGCAATTAATTTCACTTGCTTTGCGTTGTTGAGACCGAGGTTGAGACCACCCTTCTCCAAGTTTGGCGATGATGTAGTCTTTTTTTTCTTCACTCAAAACATGATAAGGCATGATTAAGTTATAAAAAATTTATATTTGCTTAATATGACAATGACGTTAACACTAATAATAAAAATATTGGGATTGATGCGACACTGAATAGAACCATAGTTACAGCGGGAAAATCAGTCGATTTCTTTTTTTCGACCGCGATAGTACATCTTCTTGGGGACATCATGAATGAATTTTGTGGTGAGTTAAAAAAAAAATTTTTTTCCAATAATTCATTTTTAGACATTTTGAATTTGGTAATTTTTAATCCAATTTTTATCATGCATTAAAGAAGGTCCAATAAACTTAATAATTGTATGTTTAGAGATGAAACATCAATGTGAGTATATCAAATTGGATATGTTTTTTGTTATTATGCTTGTATAAAGCCTAAATAAAGTCATTTATAAACGAGGTCGTAATTACATGTGGTGGTATTTATTATTATATTTATTTATTTATTAAATAATGAAGGGTATGTTAGTGATGAAGAAATGTAATTTAATAAAGATTTGTTTCTTAAATTGGTTGTTGAGTACATTTTTTAATCACTGTTACAAAGATTTAAAAAGTACGCTGTCGTGAAATACAAGAGCGAAAATGATCACAATTCGATAAATAAAAACTTTGTTTGCAGTTTGCACTCTTTAATTTTGGTGGACATATCCCCTACCATAAATGAAAAATGGTTTGAAAGAAAGACAAAGATATCAGTATTTTGATTTTGCAAACATTTTCCCAAAATATTGAATGGATTGTAAAATAAATCATTTTAAATTTGTTCTCTACCTATCTAGAGGCATTAATATACCGCTACGGTATAAGGAATATAAAGCTAGCATTGTATTATCATTCACTGATAGTAAAACGGGGTAGATGGTAGTAAAAATCGTTTCATGTGAAATTTTTGAATGGTGCGAGGTACCTCTTAAATCATTGAACCAGAAATAGAAATATTACTTAAACAAGCAAAGAAAGTAGAATAAGTTGCGAAGAGATACTTCCAATAGGAAAATAAGTCCATCTCTTTACTGCAGCGCAAATCATAATTTCAGTTTGTAAAGAACTGGCAACTGGCATCAGAAGATAGGAATTAAATTTTGTTTGAGCACTGTGTTGGTCATTCAAAATGCTTGGCAACTACATAAGGAAAATAAAGGCACTATGAGTCAACTCGGTTTTTAAATCAAACTTAGTTTTTTGTTTTAACTTAAGGCTAATGATCACAAATAATTTCTGTTTCCTACCTGTTGCAATAATTACCATTAAAGCCCTGTTTTTGACAGCTGTTCATATTTCGAAGAAGCAATATTAGTAAAATTTTTCTATGCCATAGAATTGTTTAGTATGCCTCAATTTAGGAACACATTTACATAGCTATATTGGTTTATAATTTCCATTTCCTGTTGACCTGGAGAATAGTACTAAATATTGAACATGGATTCGTGAGAATTAATTTGAACTAGCGTAACTCCAAACGTGGATCTGTCCTATCCTATGTTTTATCTATTTAATTAATACTGTTCCTATTAGTTTATTTGTCGGAACTACCACGTGACTACTACAATAGGCTCGTCTTTTTATGGAACTGAATTCCCTTTGACAAAAAAAGTATTGTATAAAACACATGAATCGGTGCGAAAATTCTCACTCTGATGAGCGTTTTCAATGATTTTTCATTTTGTCATTTAAAAGTGGTTTAACATTTACCTTCACTAGTTTTTTAACTTTGCAAGCGTTATTTTTTGTGTCACTGCATGAAACTACATTTAGCAATTTTATCACATTCATGATTGATTTTGTTCACAGTGTTTTTATAAAATCGCACGTTTTATATATTTTTATAAATATTTCAGTTCTGTGCAGGTCCGCAAATATGTTTAATGAATAATTTCATGGTCTAGTAAATGCATTGAAGCTATTTGCCTCTCCCCTATCGCTTTGCTTCGATTCCGCTCTCAATAATTTTCTCGTTATAACCAAATACAACATACCTTTTTTGCACTAATCTGAAATAATAATACTTCACGTTCATTTAGGATAACGTTATTAATACATGACACAATAAAAGCATGTAACAAAAATGATATTAGTTACCTAACACTTAATCTGTTAGATTTACATTCACGGTTTTTATTTGAAAAACATCATTTTATAACATTCTGGAGTGAATGCTAATAAATTGTGGAGCAAACGTGCAAAACCAGATAAATTAATTTTATCCATTTTGAGATATTGACAAGAACCTTGTACAGTGTAATCCCAAAAGTATTTAAAATCTCTTATAGTTGGAATAAACCATTCGTGGGCCATATAATATAATTATTAATTTTTGAAACCAAGGCTTTTTAAAACAGTTTTATTTTCATTTTTTTTTTTTTGGATTTATCGGCTTTTGCATGAAATTAAAATTTGATCGACTTCTGCATGACATTCATATTCTGAAATGAGGTAAAATCTATTTTGTTTTACCTTATTTTGATTAAAAAACGATTTTCAGGGAATTTAAATATGGACAGCCTGTTTCTCTCCAAGGCAGTCACAACTATCATCCTTATCATCTTTGGGATCCTCCTCAATAACAGTCAAAATAGCTGCTAAATCTTTTTCTATTAAGGTTAAATCTTTATTAGAAAATTTGGGTTTTAACAATTTTTCAAATTTCTCTGAACTAGTGGTGGTGAAAAAGAAGTTTAGTTTTCGAATGTGGGTATTTTTATTAATGTTCCCGCATTGAATTTTTATAAAACTATTTTTTTTATTTCTGATTGCCTTTTAACTTTTTCCAGTCCAACTAGAAGTTGTTTCATATCAAAAACTTTCCAATCAATGGGTATCTATTCTTTTAACTACTTCCACTTTCTCGTAAATTTTTTCATCACCACACTAGATAAGATAATCCTCGTTACTGGAAAGTTTTTCTACCCTCCCGAATACTCGGTCGGCTAGCAAAAAAGAATGACTCCTCGCTGGAAATACAAGTAGTATTTTTTGTACACACGAAGAAAATCTGCAATTTAAATTTTTATCGATTTTTGCTTTAAATTTGGATTTATCGATATTTGCTCAAACTAGTCACTTTCAGATACCATTTCTGAGAGGAATTATCGACTTTTGCTTGTATCTGATGCGCTGTATAAAAAAAACTACCCAAAATTCAAGTGGTACTTAACTCAAAAAATTTAAAAAGTTAATTTATCAGGTTTTGCACGTTTGCTCCACCTAATCTTCTCTTACTTTAAAATATCATTAGTGTCGAATATATTGCTATCGGCTGTTGTTTTTAATTATGAGAAGACGTTATTTGAACAGAATAATACAATTTTTTCTTGAGGGTGTTTGTATACCCAAGCGGTGCCTGATGAGTCGCAGCATTACTGCGCACCTGTTATCTCTGCAACTACTCAAGAGGCTGATATCAACCGGACGTTTCAGAGGATCGCCACGGCAACATGATTCTACCGAAGGAAATATCCAGTGAAAGAGATAATCAAGAATATGTAGAGCTATCGAAAGAGCAACTCTTCCTACTTGAAAAAAGTTCTAAGTGGACAAATAAAAAGAGAGAATCTTTCATATTTTGTCAAGATAATTTCCCCATAAACATAATATTAAAATTTACCAAGTTATTGACATTATGCGCGACTTTTTCATTCGTATTGTATAGTTTAACGTAGAAAATATAATATGTAAGTATGTACCTATTAATTTAACACCAAAGTTGTTTACGAGAGAATGATTTGCCGTTTAGCGTCCATAATTAATTATTACCTAGCATTATATTTTCCATCATGATCTTTATGTACGATGACATCAAATTAGACTGTAATAGCATGTACTAGATAATGTTGTGGACAGGTTCAACCAAAAAGAGAATGTTTACGAAAGTTATTTCAGCCGTGAAATGAGAATATAACACAATTAATGGTTTATGCGAACAAATGGATTTACATTACTCATTTATAATAGAACTGATAATTTGTTAATGGGGTCATAAATTTTTTGTGGTTACAATGGTATCAGTGGCGTCATTAGGGAGTGGATCAGTTGATCCATGACATTAGTAAACAGCAATGTAAATTGTACTGTAATGCTAGTATTACTGTATTTTCTTGTTATGTTTTTGAGTACTTCACGCAAATGATTTACTTTGGAAATTTCGTGTTAGTTTCCGTATGCCAACATGGTTATATTATATAATAATATATTAAAATAATTAAATTATAACGTATCTTAATATATTATTGTGGTGATGGGGTAGTGCTGGTACAAATTTTTGTATACACCTTTTCCTTAGAATCTTAAAGGAACTATTTTTTTAGTTTATAGAAGAAACAATTTTGTTCTTTCAAACAAAATAAAGAACGTTTTTATAAAATTATATATTATAACTATAAAATGTATCTCCAATAACTCAATATGGTTCCATATTTAAAGTCCTGCCTGTATAACAAACGTTTACATAATATGGAGTAAGTATATCTAGGGCAAACAACAAACAATTTGATAGTAATTATATTAAAAAATTTATGATACTTTTAATATAATAAAAACATGAATCTAAAAGCCTAAAATGTGTACCACAATAACGTCAAATGAAAGGAATTAATTAAGAACCCCTGAACGATTTTTAAAATCATATAGCAGAAAAGCACCTATTATTTCTTGAAAGAAGAAAATTGAATTAATTTGAGAATAATAATATATCAAAAATATTAACCGGATTCAATTCTGTTTAATTAAGGTATTAATTATAACATTGGAATTTCTACCCTGAATTTTAGCACTCAACTGCACTTAATTAATTAAACCTGCCTTTTTACGATGTCGACCTCGGAAGCTTCATGAATCGTTAACAATTGAATTTAAAATGTTTGGAGGTTATAATATTTATATTCACAGAGCTCCACCATGTCCTTCATGAAGATACAAGGACGCAATAAATACATTCCATTGACACCATTTCCTTTATTCCTATAGATTACGAACAGTTTATTACACAGTGTAATTCTGTAGATATACACATATCGCCAAAATTCTTGGACCCCCATTAATTTGTCAGAAATACGCAGTGTTATTTTAGTTGGATATACAGGGAGAATACCAATAACTCATTTTAATTTTAAGGGATGGTAGGTCCCTTAATGGTAAGGCCATATACCAAAAATAAAAAATATATACCCTGTAGTTTTCGAGAAAGAAAATAAATTAAAATACGTCAACATTTTCAGAACTTCGTAACTTACCTATCTCAACAGAAAATAAATCAGGATAGGTCTTTGCCTCTGGCATTCACCTTGTTTTTTGCAATCATAAATTCACTAGTTTTTGCTGTTACTGTCAATTAACTTGTCTCCGACCGCAAATTTATGAAAGACCGCTTAACTGGCGGCTTAACTTTATTAGACGTTTTTTGTCACGTTTTTACGTTAGAACTTGGAGTCTGTGACTTGAATACAAGGCATGTTGTTCACCCCAGTGGGTCAGTAGAGCGACGAAGCGGTACTCAAAAGTTTACCAGAATTTTACGTAGGGTAGGTCAGTTTTTCAACTTTCTTTTTTATATTTTTTTTATTGGTAATTTGTGTTATAAATATCAACAGAAACCCCCTCTTAAAATTAAAATGAGTTATTGGTATTCACCCTGTATGTATTGTAGTGTGCATTATATTTAAACATTTGTCACATTTAGTATGATTTAATTTGTTTAAGATTATAAATGGTGTTTACACTGTTTACTGGTATGTTGTTCCATTCTTCTTGAGCAGCACGTATTAGTTCCTGACGGGTAGTAGGAGGGTTATTTCAGGTTGAAATTGCTCGCTTAACGTAATCCCACATATGCTCAAATGGGTTCATGTCCGGCAAATTTGCCGGCCAGTTCAATCTCCGAATATTCCCTTCTTCCAACACTTCTTGCACCCTTCTCGCATGGTGAGGCCTGGCGTTGTCGTCCATAAAAATGAAATTTTCTCCAATATCATTAGGTAACAAACAATTGAATGGATAATGTTTTGGACATATTATGTGTTGCTCGTCAGAGTTTGCAAAATGGGAATAAGTTCCTTTCGACGACCATACATTATACCCCCCAAAACATTACTAATCCTCCTTGGTAAGGAACAACTTCTCTTGGGTAATTAAGTCTTTAGTGTCGTCCCGATTCTCTAAACCCTTGGATGTCAGCTGTCACTCACTAAAGTGAATCTTGTTTCGTCCGAAAAAAGGACGTTGCGCCACTGAGACGAAAGCCAATCCCTGTGCTCGTGTGCCCACTGTAAACGGCCAACTATGTGTCGAGGAAGTAACCTGGGTACTCTCAAAGGTCTTCTAGACCGCAAATTTGTGGCAGAAAGTCTTCGCCGAATTATGGTCTAAGAAATTGCTCGTTGATAGGTTCTTCTAAAATGGGTTCAAACCGCACTGTTCGTTATGTTTCAGTTCCGAATGCACTTTTCGAATGACAGAACTCCGAAGAATCTCAAGTCTATTAGCAATTTGAAGCTTCGACAACCCTTCATCAAACCACGTTACTATTCGTGCTCTATCAAATGCGGAAATTGCATTCTCAGACATTTTTCTGAGAGAAAAATCGAATTCCACTTAAGCAGTCCATGTCAAATATTGACACTTTTTAATAATTGGTTCGCTACATGACAGTAGCCTTATTTGTTGGAACCTTTTATTCAGATAAAAAACGATATTACACTAACGAATAAATGCACAAAAAACTAACTTTGAAAAACAGTTTTAAATATATACGCGGGGTCCAAGAATTTTGGCAATATATGTAGTAAACCACTTATAAAATGATTGTCAATATCTGTTTTGAATCATAAATGTCACTATATATTTTTCCGTTCATTAATTTTGTATATTCTAAAAACAAAAATGAATTACCACCAATTAATTTAGTCATACATATTTGTATTCGTACGGCTCCTGGTACACTTAAACTTTCAAAAGTCATGCCACTACACAAAACAAATCAATAAAATAGTGCTATTGGTTTGGTTTTAGAACTAGCTTATCCATGACTAGCAACAAACACATTAACTGTTATAATACACAAAAATGATGTAAATGATGAACATGTGTATAAACCCAGTTTCTAGATCTTTAAAAAGCTTTTCAACATGGAGACGTGTGTCAATCAAAATGGGCAACATGTAAAGTAATTATAATTTATGTTGAACTATATGAAGGAACCTGTATTTTTTAAGATTATTCTTGAATTTTGTACGTATTGCTTAATGATAATAAATGGTTACAAATATCCATAGGGATGTACATACAAAATATATTCACTTTTCATTTCTATATTACATTGTCGAAAAGTATACAGGGTGTTCCATTTGAAAAAATTGAGAAAATTCAATTAAAAACTGTCTAAATTTAAAAATCATTTTGGGTCACCCTATATATTTTTTGGAAGTGAAAATGATTCAAATCATTAATTAGATGTCTCGTAACAAGTATTCACATTCTTCTTATAATCTCTCGTATAATCTTATAATTGTGACTGTAGTGATTTTTTCAATACGCATCTGCACATGGCATTATTTCAACAAAAAAATTCATTACACCCAAGTGGTTGAAAGATAGTCTGTAAAAATAAAGGAGTGAAAAGAGTCTAGAAAGAGGTATTCCATTAAAAAAAGGCACTTGATCCTGTAATATTGTCTTAGCTCGCCCTGTATATTCGAAAATAATTTCCGGTTAAAGAATTTTTTATGTAGTTTACTTGCATTTTTTTTAAATTTTTAACCATCACAGAAGTTGAGATTTCAAAATCTGACTCACTATTGCCCCATTCTGTATAATTAAAATGGGTATTTACTATCAGATGATTCTTTTGCAATTTGTAATAATTATTCCTACACCATTTCGTTGTATTTTGAAAATACAACGTTGTACCTTGTCTGTGGTTTACAGTATATAAAGATTATTATTATTAATCAATATAGCGTTACCTACAACAATAGTTTTTATATTTTTTAAATAACACCTGTTTAAAATATTATCTTTAAACTTCCGGTGACAAGCTCTCATTTGAGCGTTATAAGAAACTAGGTGGTGTTTTGATTTATATCTGATAAACAAGTATTATGGATGAGGTTTGCAATTAATTAATATTTGGTTAAACATAATATATTACGTATCAAAAGTCATTGAAATTATTCAGCTTATTTCCGTCTGTTTTAACTAAACTTTTCCCTGTAGGTATATAGGCCAAACTCTCATTAAATCCGACAAGTCGTCATGTTCTGATTTGCAGGCGTTTTCATTATTTTCCTTCAATTTTCTCTAATTTTCAGGAAATCAACTATGACTCGCCAAGGGGTGGTGTAAGCGTTATCACTGAAAAGGGCGACAACACTGTCAGCTATTTGCTGGTTCAGAGGGCTAGGGACTCGGATTCTGGCAAATATACATGCAACCCCTCAAATGCAAACCCCAAGACGCTCATCGTACACGTCTTAAACGGTAAGTGAAGAGAATCTAATATCGTCACATAGCGCAACTAAATTAAATTTCATTTCATTTGTACTGTTTGTATGTTAGATAATTCTAGATTCTAGATATGTGGTCGACGCTTTGTGTGAATATTTTAATTAAATAGTTACAGGCACTGTTTGACTATTTTTATAATATTAAGTTTTGTTGATACAACATAATATATTTTTTATAAATGACTTTATTTAGGCTTTATACAAGCATAATAATA
Source organism: Rhagium mordax (assembly GCA_963680705.1). Lineage (NCBI taxonomy): Eukaryota > Metazoa > Arthropoda > Insecta > Coleoptera > Cerambycidae > Rhagium > Rhagium mordax. The sequence continues at coordinate 77,558,391 of OY796657.1, forward strand.
ACAAACATATCCAATTTGATATACTTTTATTGATGTTTCATCTCTAAACATAAAATTATTAAGGTTATTGTGGTCCACTTTAATAATTTTATGTTGTATATCAAATTGAATATGTTTTGTTATTATTATGCTTGTATAAAGCCTCAATAAAGTAATTTATAAACAATGCATATCAAGCAAAGAAAGAGAATGTAAAAAATAATATCATTATAAGTTATTGATATGAATTTATGGGACATTAGAAACACGAATACCATTAAATTATTTAACAGATATATTGAACTAACGAGATTGTATTATACTGATTAAAAAAATGTTGTTTACTGTCAGAAAGAATATTTAACTTTGATTTTTGAAAGCTAAATAATGATAACTATTCCAAGGAAATATGTCATTCAGACTCGCAAATACAAAATTACCTACTTACAAAAAATTTTGCTATTTTATATTGCTCTGTTAATTACTAAGAAACAGCATATTATGAGAACGTAGTTAGTTGGATTGAGAAATAAATATTTAATCAGTAAATACATGTATAATGGACTTTTACACCTTCATTGAATGGAAGGTTAATAGATTTACGTCAAAGTTGAATACATATATTATAATAATGCAATAAATTCCAATTATATATCATTCTTATACAATTGCTTTGAATATTAATAGGTTGTATCAATTTAAAAAATCCCTCCAGTTTTCCGTTAATGCCGTCAAAAACGGACGGTCTTGCTATTGGTTAAACTGCAAACAAATTCGTTTGTGCACGTGACGTCATAATTCTAACCTCAAAAATATGCATTTTTTCCGAATTTCGAATATTATGTCGCTCAGAATTTCTGATTGGTTCCTATACTACCAACTAAAATCTTGTTCAGTGCATTATTAATAAAGTTTTAATTACCTTGAGCTAATGAAATAAGATTATTAAATAGATTATTTTTGTTGGTTGGAAATCCAACCTATAATTAGCCGTCTATTTTTAATAATTTACACTACAGTATTAAAACTTTATACAGGTGTTTCATAAGTAAGCGTAAACTTTCTGGGGGCGTAATCCTCGGATAAAAATAAGACAAAAAGTTCCTATCAACATGGGTCCGGAAATGCCTTTTGAGGAAGTTACGGCCCTTCGAATGGGGCACCCTGAAGACGGTTTTTCCGCAATATTTCCGAAACCGTTAACAATCAAATTTCGAAAATACATACACGGTATAAACTTTTGACTCTGAACTCGATGCTGAATTCAAAATTTAAAAATTTTAGTCAGGGGCTTCACATACCGGGAAGGTTAAGGGCTAAAATAACCCCATTTTTTTTTCGTTTCAGTTTATTAAGGTTTTCGTGGAAAATTGTAAAATTTAAAAGTTTTCTACGTAAAAAAGGTACTCTTAGTTCATCCCGATAGAATGAACCGTTCTCGAGAAAATTGATTATGAAAAAGATACAACAGTCGATCATTCAAACGTTTGTCATTGTTTTCAAGTAATTTTAAGTTTTACTGATACTGATTGTCATTGTGACATGTGATTTAATTTTGGTCCAGTCTAATTAGTAAATATTAAAATTAAGAAGATTCAATAAAATAAGAACCTTTTTTATTCGCTACTTAAAGGGCCGTAACTTCCTCAAAAAGCATTTCCGGACTCATGTTGATAGGAACTTTTTGTCTTATTTTTATCCGAGGATTACGCCCCCAGAAGGTTTACGCTTACTTTTGAAACACCCTGTATATCTTCTGTCGGCGAGTTTCTAAATGTTATAATGGATCCATGTTAAAACTACAAAAATTAAAATTAAAAATAAATTTACAAGAATAAAAAATTTAAGGTTATGTGAGTAATATGTTGTACACGACCTATACCAATAACTATGCCGATGCCGCCTCAAATTGAAAGCTGTGACATGTATCTATAATAAAGCATGCAGAACTTGTATCGTATTCTTCAGCGTCTGTCAGATCTGTACACAAAATCGAGACTCGTAGCGATATTCAGATCCTTCGCCAATAATGATGAAGTTTAGGTCTTAGCAAAACAAAACTGAAACGGTAAGTATGTATTATAAGGAGTAGTGCGTAGGAAGTCGAAATTTCAAACCAGTCGAAATTGAAGTTTAAAGTCCTATGCCAGATTCTTGATTTCTTCACATCACTGTCCACTTCTAACCTTGGAGGATCTCCTTTAAGGAACTTCGATCGCGAATGAGAAAAATGAAGTAATTTTGACAGACCACCTCCGATTGTTGTTTGTCTCTTTTCTCTTCTATCGTTAGCTTCCGAAGCTTCCGATAGAGTCATTTGTCAAAGATTTGGGTACCTGTTGCTTCGCCTGCCTTGGTAATTTGTCGGAATTGGAAATGGTCCAGTCAGATGTAGGAAAATAATTGCAATAAAGCACTAGGTGTTGGATTGATTGATAGCAGCACGGGATGCGCACGTAGACATACCCAACAGTGCCTTGGGTAAGCTCAAGTCTAACAGGAGTAGTTGACCAACTTGGTTAACCTGTGGTGGGGCTGAAAGAATACGGTTATTAATACATACAAATCTTGTAATTTGCCATTAAAAGTTGTAAACCCAGACCAAACCTACTTACCCCCCATTTTTGGGGGTTGGGAATCCAAATCCGTTGAGCTTTAACCGGTTCACCGATTCACCCCTAAATATACCGGGTGACCACGGATCATGGTAAACCCCCGCAATTTCCACAATTTTTGAGCTATCCAAATGAAATTTTGTAGCAGTAATATACGTCCAAGAAGACTCCTTTTGGACCAACCGATTTTTTGTTCAACGTCCGGTTTCGACGGAAGTGACCTCTATGATGGAATTTTAAATGGAACACCCTGTATATTATTGCTTTTTTGGAATACTGAGAAAATTCTGAGTGCGATAGAACTATTTTGGGGACTCTTTAAGCCCACTTGATTTTTTTAGAGCCAATTTCATTTATTACTCTAGAGTGCCATGATTGGTCTAATTTGGTTCAAATGTAGGTACTGGTATAACTTCCAAAAAATTAGATCGACAAAAGAAATATAAAAATGGCGTCTTGGCGTGCATTCAAATTTGAACAAATCAATTTTTGTCCATTTTGACCATTTGCCCAAAAGATATCATAATGGTAAACCGATACCATAAAATAATACAATTTGTATGGAATCCAATGATGTGCCCATCCTTGATAAATCTGCAATGTGAAAGTAAAAAGTGGGAAAAATCATCGAACACGACACGCCATTTTATATTATTTATCACACTAGCCATGGAAGAAACAATTAAAAGACGTAACTTTCACAAGTGAATGAGTTTTTTTGGACGTACATTACTGCTGCAAAATTTCATTTGGATAGCTCAAAAATTGTGGAAATAGCTGGGGTTTACCATGATCCGTGGTCACCCGGTATAGGGGAAAACCACCCCTTTTTTAAATTCTGACTGTATAGTCTAGTGTGACGGGTTCGAACCGGGATTTCGCGTACAGCTTCAAAGGGAACCCGCCATCCTCAGAACACAAGCTACCCGCTACCCAGGGGGTGGAAGCCGTCTTTTATTAAAATAAAAAAATTTGCATACACAAATAATATATTTTTTCATGTTTGAACACTTCCCCTTTCCTTAAGGAAGTTCATGGGTGCGACTGGTCAAGTATCTTTAGAAAACGTCATGGGAACCGACATGCTACCACGTAAGTACGAGTATTAACAAAAGTATTATTGGAATGTATAAAAACAGACGTGGGCCTTTCGTGTCAGTATAATAATTAAATTAGAAGGCAAAATTCTAAAATAATAGTTTCTTTCCTACGGCGTATTTCTACAAGAATATCATCCTAATTCATGTGGAGAGAAAAAGCCTCAAAAAATAAATAAAAACCGAAAAAAACATCCCATTGGGATGTTCGTGAAATCTTGGTTCGAACAACCCACCACATTCGACTATACAGGCAGAATTAAAAAAGGGTGGTTTTCCCCTATTTAGGGGTGAATTGGTAAACCGATCGGTTAAAGCTCAACGAATTTGGATACCCCACTCTCGAAAACGGGGGTTAGTAGGTTTGGTCTTGGTTACCAATTTTAAATGAAATTCGGAATATTTTACAAGACTTGAATGAAATATATTTACTTACCAATTATTCAAGATCCGTTCTTCATCGGTGGTCGCATTCTACCCTTTAACTAACTATGGGTATCCTATAGTAATCTGTAGGCTCCTAAAGAAGCAGACTAACTTTACAAATCATGCTGCGTTAATAGAGCTTACTGTATTATTTAATATTTACATACCTACCTACCTTATATTTATTTTATTACTTGTATTCTGAGATGCCCTTATATAATTTACTACAGTCATTTCAACCTAAAACTGTATGATTGTGTTATTCTGTTAATTTGACCTAGATATTAACCCAACAATGATAAGACTCGAAAAGGGGCTGCTAAAATTGGATTTATTCTATATAAATATTTTATTAAAGGCTATCCTGTTTTAATGTGTTTATCTGGATTAATACATTGTTTTCATTTGAGAGAAATAAAATGACTAAAATGTGTGCTCTGATCCCAATGTGGCACAATCCACAACAGTGGGAATTGTAGCTGAGGGCTCTAACGAAAGTAAATATTTATTTGACGCCGAGAAAACGATTAATTTGAAAGAGAGGCTTTCCAAATTAATTGTTTGTCTTGATAAATAGACATTCGCTGAAAGAGGGACAATAAGAAAACAGTATGGTCAAATTTCTTCGTTCATTTGTTAGAGCGATCCATTTAAATTAAAATATTCTTGTTTAGTAAAGATGCGTTCACATTATGTAGAGCATAAAGATGCAAATGAGCAAGAAATTATCACGCTACGTAAGGAATGAAACAAATCTATATCTTCGAAGAATACAAATTTTAACTAATCAAATTATAGTACATAATATGAAATAAATACGTTTATGATTTATTAATAATCTTATTCAGAAAGGTGATTTATCTCTGATATTTTGTTTTGTTGATAAATAAATAAATAAATAACTTTATTTATCTTTAAAACTACACAAAAAATATAGATAAGATAAGTCAAAATGCCACGTAGGCTCATAATAATTATGTAAAAATCGCAAATAGATTTAAATATAAATCAATATAAATAAGTAAAAAGTAGGTATATATAAATAAATTTCCAAATTGACTCAGATACATCTAGAATATTACACATAGTACGAATGAGAAGGTAAGAGTTGTAAAATAAATCATTTTAGAGATTCCAACAAAGGTATTTTTACCTTTAATTACAATCTCAGTCTTATTCCCAAAATTTGTACAAACATGTTGTGTAAGAACAGGTTTGAGATATTACTTATTTATATTGTCCAATAAAAAGAACTATGGGATTAATCTGCACTTAGAAGTAAGCTATCCAATTCGTATTGTAGAATAGCAAGCATTTGTTTACTTCTCAAAAAGGTATTCACGGTTTTCAAAGAAGGTTTTATCATATAAAATTGTCCTTGGAGCATATACATGCTCTATCCGACTAAAATTGGGCGGCTAAAAAATACTTTCTTTGCTTGATTACTTCAGATCGTATTATTTAGCGACAGGCCTAATTTATTTTACCCCTTTATTGGTTTATTAATTAATATATCCACTTTTATTAACAATATCCTATTCGACGTCCTAAAACTTTTTAAAACAAGTTTTTCTTCGAATACTTGAGGGCACCTACATAAAGCTCAGGCGTCTTTCCTTTTCATAATTTCTTTGCTTAGAAGTTAAACTGTGCGTGAACAACAGTTTATCCATTAAAAAAAATCCGCATTGCGCAACATCTCCAGTAATACCTACTTAATATATAGGGTATATCATTATTAAACCTATATAAAGATATTGGGAAATATGTTACATTATAAAAAATGTGTGTAAAAAAAAATTATCCTATTTAATCCGATTATCTATTCAAATAATTTACTGCTGATATTGTCGTCGTGTAATATTTTATTATAGTTAGGTGCAGTAAACTGTGAACATTACCTATATGAAGTATCTTTAGATACCCTTACAAGCACGTGTGAAGTCAACAGACTCGATAAATATGATATATGTATTATACTAGAAAGTGGCACGTCCAACCAGATCCAGGTTCACATCTTAGCTAAATTAAGTTCAATGAGTGGATAATATGTGGGCCCTGCTTATATTCTTAAAGTAATGCTGTTTTGGATAACTGCGATGTGAGTACGTTAAAAATGCCTCCTTATCCGACCATTCAAAGTCATAGACGTTAGCCAATGATTGAGACAAACGACAAGCTATAATTGAAAACCAAATTTTATTCAAGAGTTTTCGAATACTCTTTCTTGCTGATTATTCTGAATTCCTGACGTTTTGTAGTTTTCCTCAGAAGCGGAATGAAGACGGTATTCAATAGAATTCAATATCGAATAACGTGCTCATTTATTTATTTATCATAAACAGTAGGTAAATGTTCACCACCTTTTAAGTTACTGTCTATTATTACCGCCCTACTACCTCAGGCAAGTTTCTACAGAAAATAAATCGTTCGTTGAATTTCGGTTATTATTTCAAAATTTTTATAAAACTAACCTACACGAGATAAAGATAAAAAAGACTCAAGAAAACAACCAATCAAGGAATTAATGAATTTTTATAAGCAGGTGATTCCAATAATTATTTGTTTCTCTCTTGTCTGTTATATTTTACGTTGGCTTCTAAATTTTAATTTTTAAAATTAACATAAGATGAAATAGGAATATCATGTACCTGGTTCAAATTACTTATTAACAAGTACTTTGCACATAATACAAATTTAAGTAGGTAGGCTAAGTAATTTCCACGTAATTATCTAATTTCGTTTTTCTTAAGCACTTCTTTAACGTCGACCTACTTCCGTGCCAATCACCGACTTCAGGAGATAAGCTCTGATGAGTGTAAACACTATTATGATCATCTTATTACATACCAGGTTATTTTCCGGCTTATCAAGACGATAGTTGAAAACCGAGAAACTTGATTAATATTGAATAAAGCTTTATTTTTCTTTGAAATATTATATAGACTTAAGAACAGTTAACACGTTGTTTGTATTGGATTGTCTTATTAAGTACTTGCTATATTTATTGTTTTATATGATATTAACGATATTTCGAATGTGTATACGATCTACTTATATATATTATATAATGATATTTATAGGTATACATTTTTTGTTGGCATTATAGTTAACACATTTCCCTACATTGGATATGATAAATTTTAAACTTCTTTAAATCCTTATAGATAAAATGCATACTAAGAATATGGTCGATTGATGATGTTCTCTCATGATATTGTCAATATTCGTGCAAACTGCGTCTCGTTATGTTAAAATAAATGAAAATTAAAATTGAGTTTCAGTAAATAATATAATTAGGTAAATATAATAAGAAAAACCATGACCACGACGCCTAGGAAATAAAAAGGATATTGCCTAAAGCAGAAAAACTACATTTCAAACAGATATTTTTATCTTAAAGAAAACACAAAAAGGTCTAATTCCCACAAAACTCTTTTATTGTGGAACCGGTTTCGTGATCAATATATTGCATCACATCATCAGGCTACAAGAATTGCTATAAAAATATCCAAGGGTTGTCAAAAAAGCATTGTTTAAAAAATTGTCAATATGTAAACTGCTAATAATAAAATTTTTTTTTGAAAAAATACATGTATATAATTTATTCAGTAATTAATTATTACTTACTTAATTAATTTTAAAAATTACACGAAAAACAAAAATCTGAAACTGCCAAATTTCTCAAAAACTTCATGTTATAGAAAGCAACGTCTCCCAAAAATATTATAAACTCTCCCAGACGGTGAGTAAGTTTTTGGAAAGTGACTCTCATACAGGATCATCGGGGGAACAAATCCAACTTTCTCAAGTCTGAAATAATATACGTTCCAAAAACAACGCCAGCGATGTTGGAACTGTCGCTGGTGTCGCATCGCACAAGAACACTTGTCGATCCCAAAACACAGATAGCCTTTCAAAATCGACTACATTTTTCGTCACCCCTCGTATATAAAATGAAAATTAATTAAAATAATAAATTTAACTACGGTAGCCGCGTGGGTAAGTACTTACGTACTTACTCAGACGAAAAGATCGATGGTTCAAATCCATACTGGGGCAAATTAAAAATATATTTCTGACTGCTTTGGATTTGGATAGGGAATTATCAAAGAATAGATGTGGTTCGGACTCCACCATAAACTGTAGGGCCTGTTCTCTCATTACCTAATACAAAATCCTAGGGTTTTTCGGAAGTTACTTCGGTGACTGGAGAGGAGGTTAAGAAAACATTTTAAGGAAACTTTTTTATTTAAGAAAAAAACACCTAATTGATGAATGAGTCTAATTTATTGATTTTATTGTACTGTTCATACGTTGTACCACAGGACATGACTTCAATTTAATAATCTTCACAATAATGCACACATTGTGTCAATAGCAGAAAATCCTATTAAATCCGAACATGCAATAAAATATAGGGCATCCCGTTTGAAAAATACGATTTGGATTTTATAGGGCCCACACGGAGCTTTATTCGTGTCTGCAATATCTATAAATAAACACATCAGCAGATAAGAGCCCAAATTCTAACATTAAAGATCTGTAGCTGCTAAAATATTGGTTTTCGTAATTTGGGACTTATACAGTATCACATTAACTACCTACTATATTTTCTCGAAGTTTCAAAAATTTTTATTGAGAGTCAATTTCCATAAGGTTTGTGAGGAGCTTTTTTAGGAAACTGAATGAAAAGTCGATCATCAAATTTAACCACCAAAGAGGAAGCGAATTAAAGTAAAGAACCTTCGAATATCTTTCTGAATTTTCTACAGAAATTGGGGAACAGTGTTCATCGTCCAATTTTAATACTTACCTATGTTAATTTTGTATTTATATTTTGTTACATATTCAAGACAATGAAGAAGTGTACCGGATCTTTTAGATTTTCTTAAATATCTCAGTAACTATTTACTTTTAGGGCTCTACTATTTTAATGATTCGTAAACAGAATTTAGTGTTCCTTCAATTTCCTTAATATTAGTATAATCTTCAGACTTTGCACTCATCAAAAGTTTGTTATTGGAAAGTGGTAAATACATAAAAACTAGAAAAGCGTACATTTTTATATGAAAAGGTAATTCTTATTACTTTTTCAAATAAAAATCTACAGAACACTTCAATTTTAGAAAGGATATTGCTTTCTGCTCGTTAACCATTTTATTCTAGATCAATCCCCAGATTTTTCGAAATTGTTGATTTGTCAATTTCACTTTTCATAATAATATTCCTATGTAAACTCAAGTGTCGGTTACGAGCTCTAAAAAATATTTATTAAACACAAAATATTGCAAACACTGTTTTTAAATTGAACTCACGATTTACAACTTTGTTTTGCTGCAATGTATCGCAAACCGGTATTCGTTTGAAACATAATTTTAAAGTGCAACATCACCAGTACGACGTAGTTTTCCAGATAATCCTTATTCATGAAACTAAAGTTGGGTATTAATGTTCAGCTTTCATTTGTTCTCAAAGTGGTATAAAATTCAATCAATTTTAAAAGGTGTTAAGTATATTTTCTAACAAATGTTATAAGAATCGACCAAATATCTTCCATTGCTATTTAAATGCCCTTGAATATAGGGTGTCCCGTAATTTTTTTTTTTTTTAATGGCATTGGACGGTATCCGTTAGCTAGGTGTCACGTAATAAAGTGCAAAAAATTTAACTGGAGATTCCTCGTCGAAAATTAAGGTGGGTACTTCATATAAAATTTTCCAAAATAAGCTTTCCCTGTTCGGCTACACCCCCTTAAAGAGGTGGGCAAAATAATGGTTTTTAATTTCTATCTCAAAATATCGTAATCGGAGAAAGATGAAATTTGGCACATCTTGGTTACTAATCAAAAGGCATCTAACTAAATTATTTCATCCACCTAGCATGTACACAAAGGGGTGAAATTAACTACCCTTCTTGAAATTTTGTAAATATCTTTCTGCCTGCTATGTTTTTTTCAATTAAAAAAATAACTAAACATTATGATTCATTTAGAAACTTTTTTATCTCTTGAAAAAATTTCGTAAAATCGACCATTTTTTGAGAAAGAAATTAAATTACATCTGCCTAAGTGATCAATCAAAAGCGATGAGCACGATTATATTAGTGTAAAATACTAAAAGTAGGCTGGTGTCAAATTATAATTTGACAATATTGCGTAAAGTCGACTTCATATTTGTTCCGCAGATAAAAAATTCCCGACAAAGGAGTGAACGCGATGCGAGACACCCAAAAAAAGGCCATAAAATCCGGCCATAAAAGTGTCAAAGCCGACGCAGTTGATTGCAACTCAGGACCGTACTTAAAATTGTTGTGCCATGAATTACAATCTAATTAATTTAATGTATCGTTGATAAATAAACAGTTATTTGTTACAGTGATAGGTATGTTTTAAAAAAATATTCTTTTTTGCTTGTGTTAAGATAGGAATAATATTTTATATATTGGTAGAGCATTGATGAATTTTATTAGTCTAAATTGTATAAGGCACATATATAATAACCTATATTCCAAAATATATGACACAACTCGTTAGAAATACCGCGGAAGACTGTTAGTCCGTCTCTGCTTATAATACCTACGTCGTTCTGCTCGCCTTTTTACAGCATTATTTATGTGCGTAAAAAATTAAGTAAACAATAGTGATGGTTAGACCGCTCTATAGGCGGTAAGGCTTTGAAATTTTTTATGTGCGTTACAGAAACGAAATACACTTTACTGACATGATCATTTGGTGCTTATAATTTGACACCAGCCTACTTTTAGTATTTTACACTAATATAATCGTGCTCATAGCTTTTAATTGATCACTTAGGCAGATGTAATTTAATTTTTTTCTCAAAAATGGTCGATTTTACGAAATTTTTTCAAGAGATAAAAAAGTTTCTAAATGAATCATAATGTTTAGTTATTTTTTTAATTGAAAAAAAAAATAGCAGGCAGAAAGATATTTACAAAATATCAAGAAGGGTAGTTAATTTCACCCCTTTGTGTACATGCTAGGTGGATGAAATGATTTTGTTAGATGCCTTTTGATTAGTAACCAAGATGTGCCAAATTTCATCTTTTTCCGATTACGCTATTTTGAGATAGAAATTAAAAACCATTTTTTAGCCCACCCCTTTAAGGGGGTGTAGCCGAACAGGGAAAGCTTATTTTGGAAAATATTATATGAAGTACCCACCTTAATTTTCGACGAGGAATTTCCAGTTAAATTTTTTGCACTTTATTACGGGATACCCTGTATACAAGGTGTTCTGAAAAACACTAGCATAAATTCAGGGCCTGATAGAATTTCAAAAAATATTACAATTTATTCCTATGAACCATGGGCGTATCTTTTTCCGTTTTCAAGATACAGGGCGTTAAAAATAATTTTTTAAAATCTAGTTTCGGTCCTATCTTCCACAAAATTCGACCAAATGAGCTGAAATTTTGCTATATGAGGTTTCTGGGGATACTAAATGCTCTGGTGTTATTAGTTTTTGGCTATATCATACAGTACAGTAGTACAGTACTCCGTGGGAACATTTTAGGTCCTAACTTTTTTGAGATTAATATCTTTTTGCCCCTTTTGTCACTTGCTGTTAAAGTAGATTTTATTCTAAACAAAAAAGGTGCTCTTGTAAGAAGTGCTAAAATTTGCCCGTTTTCGAGAAAAACCAGGCATAGTGCACCAAAGTCAAGCAGCTGGTATCCCAAATTGTTGGTTTTTATTTCAAGTAGGCTTTGGCATCTAGTTGTTATTACTATTAGTTTCATTATTAAAACTCAAAATCAAAGTTATTATTTGAATGCTAATGATAAAAAGTAATAGTTAGTTTATTTCTGGAAAAGTTTAACACATACTGAATACAATTGAAAAAACGAATAACTAATTAGGTATTACTAACAGAAAATTAAAATTTAAGGAAAATTATTTTCAACGCCCTGTATCTTGAAAACGGAAAAAGATACGCCCATGGTTCATAGAAACAAATTGTAATATTTTTTGAAATTCTGTCAACCCCTGAATTTATGCTAGTGTTTTTCAGAACACCCTGTATAATTAACTGACTGTCGAAATTCTATAAATTGTATATTATGTTATGTCATTGGCCTATTAACTGAAAACTAACAAAACTCTGATCCCCTTATGTATTTTGAACCACTGAATCCGAATTCTTATGACTAACACAGTACAATTTTTTTCGCACTTTAAGACTGCTGAAAATTCCACTATTTATGGATTTACCTACTTACATAAATCAAGCGAGACTCATAATATTATTATGAACTTTGAGGCGCTGAAACCAGACTGATGTTCAAATCACAGTCTTTTTTCTAGCTTAAAAAAATAGCTCAAAAATAAGTTAGTGTAAACTATGAGTATCTAGTGAATAATTTGCACATTTCTATATATACAATTTAACTAAATTAACTTTTACCTGCATTCTTCTACTTTCGAAAGATTTTTGCACCGGTTTTCTTTCTTGTTTTTGCATCGCAAATTTGAAGTTCGTCGGGTTTATTCAATTTTAACTTTTATTTGATGTTGAAATGAAACTGCACACTGCAGAGATCTATCAAAAATAAACTAAACTTTTTCGAATTTTCGCTCCAAGAAAACTGCAAAGTAGGCCTTGATTTATATGACAGAAATCAATCGATTTACCACAAAATGCAGTTTTCCATAAACAACAATCTAAAAAAAAGTTGATCAAAATCCTACCAAAAATAACAACTTTACCGAGGTGTCCCGCTTTCAAATGTGCCACACTGTAGATTCAATTCAATAGATTCAATACCTAAAAAAAGGAATTTTTATTGCCTCCCAAATTTTGTTCAAATTGTGACAATGGATGATGACATACTGTATACAAATTTACTTACGTCTTTGCAACATTGTCGTAATGTTGACGTTCTCGTCTTCTCATCGACATTTTCACAAAAATTATTCGCCAGAAATTACGTAGTATTCGTGTTTTATCTAGCTAAGACATAGCAACTTATTCCATTGCTTTGCAGATCCTTTCTACCTCGAACAATAAAACTATAAAATTCGTTACCCAGTTAAGTCTTCTCGGAGCCGAATCAATACATTTCTTATACAGGGTGATCGTGTTCTCATGGAAGGACATTTTTTTAATTAAGATTAAGAATAATTAACATAAGATAGAAAAAATTTAATTGCAGAAAGGTCATACCTAAGTACACAACATATTCAAAATTCAGTACACAAATTATTTAATAATACTGAGTCCAACAATACTGATTACCTATCCTTATAACAGAAGTGAAGACTAGATGTTTTACAAATAAATTCCTTATTTTAAAAACCGTTTTCGTTGAACGGTAGATCAAACATTATATAAAAACATTAATATCCTTATATGCTATTAACTCGAAAATGGTGCATTACGCATTATGTGAAACTTGTGCAAAAAATATCATAGAATCTAAAAAAAAAATAGTGGCTAGGACCAGTGGTGTAGTAATTCTAGTAGGAGAGGGTACTACCCCTCATTTTTACGTCACGGATGACGTTACGAAACTTTCGTAATAGGAAAATATTAGTATCTAGCCATGTTTTGTCATATAAATGTGCTCTAGCCAACTGTACTGCCTTCTGCATAAGTCATTCGACATTTAAACGTATTTGATTGTTTGAATCAACAACTGTGTTTTTCAAATTAGCTAAATGTGTTTTTTGATATTTTTAGGCTTAATAGATCATAAATAAATAAACATAAACATAAAATACACCACATAAATTAGACAACCTCCAAATCCAAAGCCAAAGGCTGTCCGGAAGGGGGCTACACATTAGAAAAAACGCAGACAAACATCCATACCTCACCGACATTGCCATCTGCCAGTGCCGGGTCTCGAACCGAGACACGATAATCAGTGTGGTCAGAGCTATGACTGTCACTCATGCTGTAGCCCACTACGCCACCGAGCCAATAAATAAATAAATCAGGTATTCAGTTCAATGATACGCCGTTGTCTCCGTGAACTAGTCTTTGTTTTTTCCGAGATTTAAGCTGCATCAGGTTGTGATTTATATCCAGCTCGTTATATTCCTAATAGTCACTAATCTGCAACTTATATCCGAATTTGAGCATTCGCCTCGGCTGCGAGCCGTCGAAAGTTGTCTCTAAAGGCTTAGATGATGATTAGCGCAATGCAGGCGCCGTTTCGGCTTAACTTACATGAATCCAAGTTATTTCGAAGTGCTAGTGATGCGGTTACATACCAGGGAAGGGAAACAGGGAGTAAATTACCCCAAACATTTCCCTTTGTGGTTAGCGGGCGATAAACCCGAATCGATTTTGATGGATAATGATGTTCATATGAATGTAATTAGCCGACAATATGAATTGTTTGAATGCTCGTGGTTTATATCAGTTTTAGATTAGTATTATATCATGGCTTTCCGAATATCTCACGTAATATTAATCCAAGTTATTTTACAAAGGTCGTCATACCAATAACGACATGAAGTTCGTTCGTTTTCTATTGTCCTAAGTAAAAGTCGAATTGGACGTTTTTGAGTCTCGCAAAAAACTCCCTAAAATTGTGTAATACCGGGTGTATCATAATATTGAATATTGAATATTGAATGTGAATTGTATTTTTTAAATATTGATAAAAAAAAGAACAGGTGAAGAAATATTTACAGTCAGAAATAAAGAATGACATCCGAATTTTTATAGGGGCAGTTAGAGGAGGGTAGGAGAAAAAATATTACTATCGTGTTCTCCGCCCTCTAAAATGGAAAAAATACTTTTTCATTCCATTATCAGTGGTTTTTAGGGTTTTCACTATTAGGGGCGGGGTTGAATTCCCCTAGTTCAAAATTACTAAATTCATTATTATTTCCTGAAAAAAAAAACGATCCGACGAGCTCCTGCAAGCCTAGGGTCAAAAAACAGAAAAAAGAGGCGGTTTTTTCAATTTAGGAGTAGCTGTGGGAAGGTGGCTAAAAAGTTATTATCACCATCGTGTTCCCCGTCCTCGAAAACGGGGAAGCAGATGTCTTTGGCTGCTGCCGTAATACGTTGTCGTTTTTCGACTTTTTTTGCAACTTTCAAATGGACTACAGCTAAAATAGTTACTAATTCCCTAATTAGTAGGTAATAATTGGGCTTAGGAAGCAAAAAATAAAATGTCGTGGTTTGTTTTTACAATCAACAAATTTCCTTGTATAAATTAATTTACTCCATAACTTACTTAATAATTTATTATTAGTACATGATGAAAAAAATGTATCATTATACAGGGTGATTCTAAACGACGTTGCCAAAATGATACTGCAGATTAAGCATTAAAAATAAATAGACCCGTATTTTTTTGTTTTGTCAAAATTTAATTTTTAGGGTATCATATTGGGCGCATGAAAAACGTTATTTTTCAAATTTCTCGAAAAGTACTGAACTGATTTGAATTTAATTTTATGCACATCATCAGAATAATGTGTAAAATATTTTAACCTTATCAGTTTTGCAGTTTTTGATAGGGGGCGCCACTTGTGCGCATACGTTTTTTCCCGATGAACGAGTACTTTTTTTTTCAATATTCTTATCCAAAACTCATGTTTGAACAAATAAGGGTATCTTATATTTTTCCTCCAAGGGGCGCCGTTTTCGAGCAAAATGCAATAAACTGTGGCGTCTCCTTACCTAAATGATTTGAATAATGTTTCCGTTTATTTCTAAATATTGTCGCCACTAGAAAATTTGACGTTTTCTAATACGCTTATTTTTCTGTAACAGTATTTGGTGAATATTGTAATGGTTTACAGTCTAACCTAAGTAGTTATGGCAAATGAGTACACTTTTAGTGAATTAGCTGATATGCATCTTGTATATGGACACTGGATAGTGTTATAGAAATTCAAGAGCGGCTGTAAGAAGATATAGGGAAATGTTCCCAAGAAGAAGAGTGCCTACTAGAGGTATGTTTGTATAAATTGAAAATCGTTTAAGATATACCGGTTCTTTAAAAGCAAGAAATCATAGAGGGCGAAATCGTAGCACTCGAAATCCTTTTGTCGAGGAAAGGATTCTGCAAATAATTGAAGAAGACCCTATTCTCAGTACAAGGCGCATTAGTACTTTAGAAAAAATTTCACAGTCAAGTGTTTGGCGTGTAGTACTCGCAGCAACTCCATCTTTTCCACATAACACCAGTAGAAGAGTTACTGCCCGAAGATTATGAAAAAAGATAAAATTTTTGTAATTGGATTATTGAACAGAACTTTTTTCATAAAAAGAATACTTTTCATGAATGAATCTATCTAATTTAAGAAACAGTCATTATTGGTCAGACGAAAACCCCCGTATGAAAATAGAGAAACATTCCCAATTTAAAGTTAAAATCAACTATTGGATAGGAGTATTGTTGAGTAAGTTAAGTAAGTATTATTTTGGGACCATTTGAACTTCTTAATAACCTAAATGGAGAACATTATTTAGAGTTTTTAAGAAACAACCTTCCTGATTTACTCGATGACGTCCCAGTTGAAAACAGATATCATATGTGGTTCATGCATGATGGAGCCCCGCCACATTTTCGAATGATAGTTAGGGATTGGCTTCAGGAAAATTTTCCCGAAAGGTGGATAGGTCGAGGCCTAGAAGTTTGCCGCCCTGAAGCCCAGATTTAAACCCTCTGGATTTTTATATCTTTGGAGAAGCGAAACAAAAAGTATACTCAAGCGACATTCGAGATGCTGACCATAAAGATAGAGTAACTAATAGGTACTTTCAACAATATGAAATAATCAGACGACACTTTGCAAAAAGTAACATTTAACTTTTTATAACGTGTTAGAGCGTGCATTAGGGCCGGTAGTGGCCATTTTGAACAGCTGGTGAGATAATGTGTTTGTCTAATTTAAACGCTTATTTAAATTTTCTGTTTGTGTTTAGTTTAATTAAGTTCTAATTATTTAAAAACGACGTTTCTTTATTTTATGTGGGTTGTTAGTTATCCTAGCGAAAAGTTGTATAGCTTCATTATTATTGTTATTGTTATTTTATTAAACTATTTGGTGTTATTAGCTGTTTTTGTTCAGTTGAAAATACGATTTTCATTCGCCCCTTTTAGAGCCCAATATGACCTCCTAAAAATTAAATTTTGACAATACAAAAAATATGGGTTTCTTTATTTTTAATGCTTAATCTGCAGCACCATTTTGGCAGCGTCGTTTTGAATCACCCTGTATATTTCGTAAAAACGGCAATGACAATTTAAACTTGCATATTATAAAGAAAGCAGAAAGATAATTAAATAAATAATTATTTATTATTTCTATTTGGGTGGTACGATTATACTTTCTATATTAGATGTTGAAATCCATAGTAAATACATAAATAACAAAAAGATTAATATTCCAGCTGAGCTGTAACATTAAAACTTTCTGTCAATGACAAAGTGTCAGGCGAATTTATAGATTGCTTTCCGTTAAACGTTCAACAGAATGACATATTGTAGTTGTTGAATTTTAACAAAACAGTTAATCAATATCTCCTTTTAGAGAGCACCACGTGCTGATAAAATATTGAAACTTACTTTTCAAAAGGACAGCGAAGTTTCAAAGGCACGAACTATGTTCCCGTTTGTGTTTAGTTTGATACTATTTAATTACTTAAAAGGTATTTTAATATTTCATACAACTTCATTTTAAGTTGGTTTAAATATCAAAGTTTAACTAGCAATTTCCATACTTTTTAATATTTACAACTAAGTAGATAACATGTAAATTTTTTGCTTAAAAATTAAACACGTAATACGAGCCCTTTTACTCTGGAATAAAATTTTTTTGGAATGAAGATATATTCGTCAGGGGTTAAGGATGCTGAAAATGACATAATTTCATAGGAAAATTATATAATAAAGTTAAAAAAGGCAAAAATACAAACCATAATGACAGATGGGAATCAAGAAATCCTTGGTTTGGCAAATTTTCTGCATGAAAGAAGCAAACCCTCGTGCAGATCGCTCCTGAAATATATTGATAAATTTATATTGGCGCCCAACGTGGGGCCCGAAAGAAAGAAAAACAATAAAACCAAAATTTAATAATATTGTCCAAAATCCCAATAACATAACAATATATTACACCAGAATTATTTTCTCAGAAAAATCAGTGTTATGGCCCGGAAATCAAAAGCCATATAACACATTTAGATAGCATTATTACTTTAACCATTACTTTAAATTAGTTTATCCAAATATGTATGTTTCTCACACATTAATATTTGCCGTCTTATTGATTGATGAACTGATGATTTAAAGCAAAAATTGTAGCTTAATATAAAAGAATGTTATGTTTGAGGTCCCTGATTCAAGCATCCTCAGGAACAAATACGTGTAATTCCACGTATAACTTTAATCCAACTTATACATCAATGATTATTAACTCACCAAGCATTTCTGCAAAATGAGAAATAATATTGAGATTTTAGGATATACTTACCACACCATATCAATTTGTTTTCAAGTAAAGATAGAAATGACCAGCTAGAAAATTGTTATAAAAATCTAATTGAATGTTTACCATTTCACACCGTAATTTAGGAATTTTCATTCATTCAATAATGAAACTACTTAAATATTTGGCTTGTATTTGTAATTATGGCAGTTGTAATAATAATTATGTTTCATATGCAGCCATAACATTCAGATTTAGTATAAATTATTCAAAAATTCAAATGGTGAATGATTAAGATATGAATTTCTTTAATTAGGTATGTTTATAAGTGCAAGATTTTTCAAATAGTCTATTGCAAATCTTGGATGTTCATGGAAAAACATACTTTCATTTTAACAATATTTGTAAAACAGACAGTCTGCTACAACACAAAAAAAATTCAAATTCAAATTCAAATTGTGATTTAAAAAAAAACAAAAGTGAGTGATCTGTTGTTAACTACGTCTCTGACATTAAACTGCAACATTCAATAATACAAAAAGAATTGAAGAAACTGACAAAGAATAAATAGAAGCTCCTTACAAAAACGTCTCTTAAGAAATGCAGCCTTAAGGACCGCTTCAATATCACCAGTTCATGTGACGCAAATGGATCTGCTATATATTATAGGAGTCTTACTATATGTATCCACTAATGTCTATGTTCTAATTGTACAAGTTACTTACTAAATTACTAAATCTCAGTGGGGTTATACACTACATGCATCACAAAGTTCGTAAAGTTAAATAGTTCCTTGTAGATTCTAGTAGGTAGCATATATCCCAATGCAATTGGCCCGTTTAGCAAAATGGTTATTAAATAATTGTAAAGAAACTCAAATTATTTTTTACAATAATTTTTATAGTATATTTTTAGAGATACATGCTTAGATGCGTAAGTTTGAGTTTATGATAATTATATTTTTAATACTGACTATTTATATTACATATGAAAAATAACCCACGTCTTTGAAGATGACCCATGTTTTCTTATTGCCTAAACAATTATTTTGCTTTAAATTGTCCATCATCGTGACCTCAAGTTTTATTTACTACCATGAAGAAGCTGTCGCAAGTAATTTAGCGGATATCAAATTTCACAAAATTCCTGTAATAAGTGCCCTATAAAGGCTCTTTAGTTAATTTACAAATTTAATTTTCATTCGCACACGGAGTGCATCGTATTGTTTATTGGCAAGTATTTCATTAATTTCTTAGGCTGGTAATTTATTCGCTGGTTATAATAGTTGCAGCGTTTTAATGCAGTTGAGATTTATAGGTGTTATCGTTGCAATGCATTTCAAAATTCTTCAAGTAACTGTAACAAATTAGTTTCTTGACTAGGTATTTTACGATGAAATCCACGACGCAAAACATTGTAAATCATTCTGACTTTGTTGCTCTAATTATTTTTTCTAATTTAATATCCAAATTTAACATTAATGCTGCTTAGGATACAGTACATCATCATCCACGGGGGACATAGCTTCAGGTGCAGGTTCCGCTCCCACTTATGGTGATTTCCTCACTGACCTGAATGAATCTAAAAACAACTTTGTTTATTATTAAAATATCCACAGCCTAAAGAGTAAGGCAGCTAAAATATTAAACCGCCTGCCTCTAAAACATTGGTCGGTTATTTAATTAATAAAGAGCTGGCTGCTTTCATCCGTTTTCGGATCTCTTTTATTCAATTATGTATAAGTGACATCGTTGGTGATATAGATGTGAACTGTATTTCTTACAGAGATGACTTAAAAATGTTTGGTGTTGCCAAGAGTATTAACAACTGTGAAAAGATTCAGTAAACTTGGAGTAAGATTTCCAGCTAGATTCTAAATAAATTATCCCCTAATCCTCAAGAGAGCGACGTCATGTTTTATCCCATTAAGATCTGTAACGGTTTAATTATGAACTGAAGAATATTTGAGACCGACTTAGTATCTTTCGGAATCTTGGCGACATTGTTGATAAAAAATTAACATTTGAGTTTTCTTGACATCACAGTAACTGAATGACAAAACAAAACCTACAAATTTATTGCCAAGAGTAGTAGAGAATTTATTGATTTAAACAGAGAGAAAAAGTTATATATTAGCTTGGTAAAGTCTTAATTTGAATATCCTGCGATTGTATGGTTACCTCTTTACAATATAATATATTGAAAACCTCGAATCCGTTAAGTGCAAATTTCTCCCCAAATTGCTTAAATAGGCACTCACTTTTAAATGGCATTCGGCATGAATAAATTGTATTTTTATACAAATTATTTAAAAATAAAATTGATTTTCAAAACATTGTTGAACAATTAAAATTAATATACTAGGTATGGAGTTACCAAAAAGTAAGACAAAAACGTGCTTAATGTGACAAGAATAAAATTAGTTGTGATCTACATTGATGAATCCCAGTTCTATTTTTCAATGGACGCAGGAAAATTCGCCATGTACGTGGAGAAACAAAAAATTTAGTTTTGTATGGATAAGAAACATCTCTTATAATATATGATACCTATAACCTATAAGAGTTCACATGGTTTTGGATACGGTTGAGTGTCGTTAGAGATTAGACAATTCCGCTTTTCACAGAATAATACTGGTCTCCATATCATAAGCAGAAGGTTCCTGCAAGATACTCATATCAATATTTTTGACGTTATTTATCGTCAACTGAATATAGGTATGTGAGACCAGCGCTTACGACATAATGTAGTTTGTGACAAAACAAATTTTTTTGAGGATATTTAAATGATAAAAAATTATGTCGACAAATTTAACACATGGCACATACAACATAATATTTTTTCAAGAAAATTTAAATAAATATTAAAAAAATACTACAAAAATCTCTAAAGAATACGATAACATAATATATTCAAAATTAAAAACAGTTTTAAACGAATCTTTTCCATAATATACCATTTATTTCCAAAAAGAAGAAATAACACTGCCTGTCCTTACAGGTTGCCTTAAGACACAGTAATAACATGATAAAATACTTAATCTAATAAAATAAAATATACTATTAATAATCATAACCTACTGACAGGCCAAAAAAAGTACAATTATGTTTTATTTATTATTATTTTTTTTTTTTTTTTGGTCCATATAAATGGTTTCTTAATATATACACAGAACTTTTTAAAATTTTAAGTACTATTTCTTTATCAAGGATTTTTGGAAGATTATAAAGTTTTCTAAATTCAATATATTTTTTAGTAAGGGTTCCTCTAGATCCAAAAACTAATTCAATAACTGATATATTTTCTACATTAAATTTGTTTTTATAAAACGGAATTGTTGGCTCATAGATTTGACATTTTTCTATATGAACTTCTTCAGGCTGACTTTCATTATTTTCGAAACGGATTGTTGGATCAATTATAGTTGCACACTTCTTTTTCCTATCAATTACTATTATATCAATTCGTCGAATACTATCTTCATCCGAAATACCTAGAATTTCCTCATGAACCTCATAACCCTTATCTCGAAAAGCATTTGCGATCATTTCTCTGATTTCATTGTGCAGACTTATTCTAGCTGTTTCTCCATAGCTACAAAATCCTAACACATGGGCAAGTGTTTCATACTCATTACAATGTCTGCAATGGTTTGTGTTAGGACCTCGACCAGGGACAGCTCGAACTGCCGACACATTACATGTCATTTTCAGACAGTCTCTCCATTCAGAGATACTCAATCCTTTTTTTTTATATACCCACTGATTGGCTGATTTTACTTGCTGGTATAGAATTACTCCTTTTCCTTTTTGTTGACAACTACACCAATTATTAAATTCTTTTTCTCTAAGTAGTGCACGTATTGATTTGCTGTAGTTTTTATTTTTATTTGTATTTTCAAAATTAGGTACATCATTCGGGATTAAATTTAGTTTATTAATACATTCCATTTTCTCCTCACTGTAGTCTTCTTTTAGAACTCTACAGTTAGAATTTTGAAGAAGATTAAATTTATTTATTTGTTGAATAACAGCTTCCCAGGAAGCATTGAAAATTTCGAGACCCTTAACTGTCTTAGAAGAATATAAAAAACTATTAGGTGTATCTCCTGGAAGTTGCAAAATTTCTCTAACACAACTTCTTAATAATTTATCAATATTTTCTAGAAATACTTTTGGAATTTTGTTGTGTGGAGCTGTTTGAAACGGGTAAATAAGTGTTGGCGATATATATTGAATCAAAATATTTAATTTTTGATCACACTCCAGTAACAAAGATTTAGTTAGTATTTCCAAGCGATTTCCAAAATTTTTTAATATATTGTCCTGATCAAAAATTAAATGATCTGAATATGTTATTCCAAGATATTTAATTTTTTCATCTATCCCAATTGAGTTAATTATTTGTAAAGAATATGTAGAATTGTTTTACTGCATAATTTTCCATTCTCAATAACGATAGCAGATGATTTTGAAGGGTTAATTTTGAGTCCAATTTCATTGAATTTATTTTCAGCCATTTGAAGTAAATTATCTGCAGATGTCAAATTTTTACCTATTATAACTAAATCATCTGCGTATCCTAAAACTGATAATTTTTTAATTATTTGATTATCGTTTATTAACTCAAATCCCAATTCCGACGTTACATCAGTTTCAGATAATTCATTAAGAATAAAATTTATGCAGAGATTAAAGAGAATAGGAGATAAGGGGGCCCCTTGAAATAGTCCCTTTTTAATTTTAAAAGATTTTGTTCTGCTTATACCTAAATCAATAAACGATTCATTATTGGTTTGAAGATCAATAATAATATTTTGTAGTTTAATAGGTATTTCGGATGCCTTAATTACTTTTCTCAAATGGTCATGTCCAATAGAATAATAAGCTTTATTTATGTCTAAGAAGATTAAGGATACGCATTCCTTTAAAACTTTTGACTTTTTTAGTATACTTTCAATAATAGCATTATTTATATGGCATCCCGGTATGTGCATAAAACCTCTTTGATTTTCATTAATTATTATAAATTTCCTGATTTGTTTTTCAATAACCTTTTCAATGATTCGTCTTAATAAAGAACAAATAGAAATGGGTCTCCAATTGTTTAAATCATTGGGATCATCTTTTTTATAAATTAGAATAGTTCGTGCCAATCTGAAACTTTTAGGAACAAAGCCCGTCTGAATCATAATTGTACCAATTTTAGCAATAATTTGAATAATTTTACAATCAAATTTTATACATCTCATAATAACCCTATCAGGACCAGCTGCTGTATCAATTTTGATTGCTTTAATAGCATTAGTAACTTCATCATCGCTTATTTCAGGTTTATATGAACTATTAAGTATTCTAATCTCATCATCAGCTAATCTTCTAGGATAATTTAGTTGACAGGAATCATTACTTTCTTCAAATCTTGTCTTGAAAAAGTCAAATATGACATTCGTATTTATTTTACATGTTTGTCTCTTTCCATTATCAAAAATTCTTCTAATTGCTTTCCTTCGTTGGTTATAATAATAATATTGAGTTACTTGGTATTGGTATTCACTTCTCCGTCTTTCCGCTTCACGTTTAGATGTTTTTTGTGGATTCTTAGAATTTTTGTAAACTGTGTCATTCCTTTTATACCCTTTTATTTTACGGGCTTCATAGAATTTTCTGGCTGGGTGTTTGGGTCCAGGGAGATAATCCAATGCATTAAAAAGAAAATTACTAAATGCCTCTACTTCATCGCTAAATTTATCTTCGGATGTAAAGATTACTTTAAATTTTTCTTCCCAAATTACAATGTCTTCTTGTAGTTTCTTCATTTTTGAATTTGGCATGAAGTCCTCTTCATTATTGGGCTCAATATTCGCATCCATATTGTTCACATTAATTTTTTCATCATCATTTATATTTCGATCACTCTTTAAAATTTTCTTTCGGTACGTTTCAGGATGAGACTTTCTTATATGGGTATTTACCCCTCGTTGACTTTTAAAATTTTGACTACATAAATGACATTTTTCTTGATTTTGATTAGGATTAGACAAAGATCTAGGCTTATTGACATTGGATATCTCCTCTTCACGATTGTAATAACAGCTTTGTCTGATTGTAGCTTTTTCGGCTTCACTTTCGTTCAGGCTATCTTTAAGATGGCATTTGGTCACATGAATATTAAATCCCCTTCTAGATTGAAATTGTTTTTCACAGAGTCTGCATTTATTTACTTTTTTTTCCTGAATTTTATTGTCACTGTCAACATCAAACCTTTTTTCAAATTTATTTGATTTATTATCTTTCGACGGTCCTGCATCGCGTATGTCTTGTGATGGTATATTAAATGTTTTCAGCGCAAGAGGTGTATTAGTTTTGGGGTATTTCTTTAATACATAAGTGTTTTCATCAGACGAACTGTCATCCATAAATATTAATTTGCTAATATGAAGAAACTGGGGAATTGTACCAAAATCTATTAACACAACGATTAGTAATTAAGAAAATTAAATGAGATAGACTTCAAAATACATACAACAGCTGTATATGGCAGGTAACAGATTTCATATTTTGCGATGACAAAAATATTGATTGATTGATTATAATTCGCACTAGCACATACAACAGGTTTTGAAGCTAAAATTTACTGCGTTCACTTACATTCATAAATAATTAAATTATTTGAAATAGGCCACACCGCATCGATAATATGTTGAGGAAGAACGTTAAACAAATTTTCGGCATACATTTTTCAGATCATAGAGTCACTAATTCAAATGAATATCACTTAAAATATAGAGTAAAATAAAGACATGAACTGAAATTAATGGGTATCCCTTAAAGTTTAGTAGAAGTTGTAAAAAAAGGAAAAGGTTACTCGTTATAGGAATGTAGGCAGATATGGGCACCCAAGCAAAAAGGTTTGATGAAATTCATAATCAATTTCAAGAGGAGAGGAAAATTATATTACGATCCATACACTATTTTATTATGGGGTGAAATTTACTATGAATATAAACAAAAATGAAGATGCCCTTTTTTCTCAATATTGTTATTTCGGAAAATGTCTTACTGTTTTATACTGACTTTAATTATTGTATTGTATGTTTTTATTTTGTGATATGAAATGGTTACGGAAAATTTGGAAGGCTAGATCAAGAGTAGGATTGTTTCATTTTGTTTTGTTAAAAGTCGTTATTTAATTATAAGTAACTCAAAGAATGTTCATGTATTAATCGGCGGGAATATTCTTGAAATAAAATAATGGGAAAATATTTAGAAGATCCAAATAAACAAACTTTTTATAAATCAGATATTTAGTTAACTTTATCCGTTAAATATCTCAAGAACGGTTGATTTTAGTAGCTATTTGGAGCAAGATAACTGTTTTAATTAGAATTAGTGAATACATTATCAAATCAAATAAAAATGGCCGTTTAGCAATTCTCAAAAAAAAGAACACATCTTTTTCATTTAATGTATTGTATATGACGCCATTTTAGGAAAATTATCGTTTTTGGTATTAGTATATTATTGGTAATTCCAAACATCACTTAACTTAACGATCGGCTATAAATTTAACACCACTGATATTCTTATATAATGGACATGATAAAGTTTTAACTTTTGCTGTACTAATATTATTTTATATATGCGCAAACACATTGATAAATATCGACAGCTCTTTTCCGAGTCCAAGAAAAACATTTACTTATAAACAACGAAGTTTGCATCCGTCTAAACTTAAACATCTAATGCTGCTATAGAAGATTTATAGAGCAATAGTAAATAAAATATTGCTAGCAATTCAGTTGAAAACTATATGGAAGTGATATTTATAGAATAAAAATTGTGGTTTAAAGCAATCATTATTGTACATCATTTTTAAAATGCTTTTAACTTAGAAACGAAAAATTGTAGCTGTGCCAGGAATACGAAACGTATTCTGAATTTTTTAACTTCAAATCTACGGATATCATTTATTGATATTGCCATTGATGTCGTATAAACTGGTTTTGTTGAGTTATATTCCTGAAGAACACTACTGTAACTTTAATTATAAATGAAAAGGACTTTCAAATGATGTATTGGAAGTTGAATTTTAGCATCACGCCACAATACCGAGACGCTGGTGTTGTTAGTGCATATTTTGTAACAGTATTTGTAGAACATGCAATTTGTCACAATAAAAAAATACCATTTGCCGATTTTGAGAAAATGCGTTGGGAGGTCAGTTAGTGGTTACGTTTTCCCAATCACTTGGCATTAAACCGAGCACTGTATTATATTACACAAAAGACTTAAGTGATAATCTGATAAAGAATTGTTAAACGTACAAGACTATTTGGAGAAAGCACTGAACTTAAAGAGTTTCATTACAATTAGGTGTGTAGCAAATTAATAAATCAACTGTAGCGTCCTTACGGATTCACTAACGGCAAGGCACTGCAATTGCATAATTGACTAGCATGCTGAAATTACTATTTTTACTGCGATGCATATATCAAGTTAATTAAGAGTTAAATTCCAGTGAATAGAAACATATCCCGAAATAATTTCCTGGATATACAATGTTCATTCTAAATAATATGGAAACTTATGTAAATATTTATTTACAATAATTTTTATCTTGCATAATCAGCCTAATGTTGACCATATTATTAAACATTAAAATGCAGTACAATTAACCTATATTCTCTTACTGCCAAACAAACATTCTATTTTAAACTTTCAATAATTATGCCCCCTACGCAAAGACACATTTTTCAACTACCATTCCAAATTTGAAAGAACTACCCTTAATAATATGCATCCCTGATATCAGATTTTAAACATACCCTGCGCTAATCCTTTATGAATAGCTCTTAATTTCATTTATCGATGAGAAAGTTTCTTTGGCCAATGGTTTCATTTAACCACCAACTCGAAGGTAAAACCAAGAGGTAAGACGAACACATGCCCTGATACGTCAATTCTCTTGACGAACAATCAATTATTAATTAATTATTTTATCTACATATTAATTTTAATTTTCTAGGTATTCTAAAAATTGTCACAGACAGAGAAAGTAAAAATAAAATATTTAAAATGATTAAACAGTGTATAATTAACAATAAAGATAAACTTGCGTGCTCCTATCTAAGACTTTTTAAGGTTCGAAATCGGCAGCCATCAAGTACAACTCCCTCTATAAAACTTCTAACCATGCAGAAACCGTAGAAGGGAGAAAAATACAAAGCGGAAGAAAATGAGATGTAAAACAACTTGATGATAAAACTTGGTAGCAAAATCTGATGGTAAATTTATTCGTAAAATTTAACCATAAAATAAAATTTGTAAAAAAGATCTCAAAAAAAACCCTGAAAGGAAAATGTTCCCTATTAATAACAATAAATAAACAAATCAAGTAAATTGCATAGAATATTAACCAAAATAATTACCTCTTAATGGAATGTCTTCTTCAAACACCAAAATGGCCGGTGTCTCGTTTTCGCAAATAAAATCCCTCTTACGAAGTAGGTCAATTCCAGTAACTTTCTCAACAAAGAAAACCACAAACTCAATCAAATAATACATTTCAGAATCAACTGAATGTAAACCTACAAAAAATCCCAAGTAATGGCTGGTTAGCTGGTTATAACTCCAGACCTTGTAGAATGCTGCGAAATACACTCTGACACTCAATGCTATTTCAACACTAAAAATGGTTGGTTGTTCTTCCGTTCTAGTATAAAATCTAGCTGTCCTACAGTAGATGTTCTTTTCCTTGTTACTTTCATTCCAAAACTTACTTAGATAAAATAGAAACTCTGACGGTTTATAAAATTTTTGTTTTCTTGAAACTTTTTATTTATAAATTTTAATCTTTCTTGGGTTTATACAACAATAAAATGTTGACGTTTCGCTGACGATTATCAGCTTTTTCAAAACTAAAATAGAAACAAATATATGGTCATTTTATTAAAATTAATATTTTATAAAATTGAGAAGATATGATTAAAATTCGATAAAAACACAAATAGATAAACAATAAGAATGTGTACGTACCTAAGTTAAAGACTAGACAATTTTACTGTAATAGATTTTGTTATTGTAAAACATATTGTTTACATATGTTCTGTCCATTTTTGGGTATTTATAATTGTATCTATACGATATAGTAAGCTATTTTTATTTTAATTATTTTCTTTTGCTCACTTACAACGTATGATTAAGACTGAAATTATATTACTAGCAAGTCTCAGAGTGAAATACTTAAGATATGGTGTGTTCTGACGGTTTAGAAGTTATATCGATATATCGATCTAGTGTAGAAATGGTGGATGGTGACCATCGAGGAAGGACGCGTTCTCGCTTCCCCACTTCTAGCGGCTTGTAATCAGCTATATCGCAGTAGCTATACAACTGTAGGCGAGTGCTGTATTGAGGATATACTACCTTCGGAGGGGATGTAATGCAGTCGGTCCTTTGTCTATCCCAATGAACACAAGAAAATCACCGTGAAGTACTTAAGAGGTAACTTTGTGGAAATCAATGTCCCTTGTGATGCCTTGCACAACTTGCATAAGATGCTTCATAATCAGCGAAATGTCCGCCCCGTTGAACATTACAAAGCTTAAAGGAATCGTTTTGTGAACATTGGTCAACCTCTTACAAAACTTTTGTAAGAGTTAAATGACAGAATTCTTATTTAAATCGCAATTACATCTATATAAAACACCACTGTGTAACTTTAAGAGTATCTCTGATTGTAATGTTAATAGGCCTTGCAATGTGATTGTGCTTTAAGCCTTTTAATGATTGCTGATAATACATTGCATCTTTGCAGTTTTTAAACATCGCTATTGGATGTTAATAGGCCATTGTTTGTGAAAATCTATAGCACTTTTTGAATGACATAAAAAAGATGTTTACTTTAAATTACTTACCGTAGTCTCTAACAAATATACATTGAGGACCTTTTTAGGCCCTTAATATAGGATGGAACAGCTGCTAAGTGATGGCACGGCATAATACCTATACAGTGTGTCCCCGGATGGAGTTGACAAGAGGAAACCAACCTTTATTATTGATTTTTCATTCTTCATAAAAATCTTAATTTCATGTTATTAAATTAAGAAAACATGAAAATTTATCAAGCGATAAGTCTACCATTATTTACTTCTTTAGGCAAAATGTTTATCAAACAAAGTTGTTTATAATTCAAAATAGAGTCTAAAAATAAATTTTTTAAGCCTAAATTTAGAATTTTGTTTTCATTGTATTTATCTTTATGAAAATTCAAATAAAAAATTCTACACAATGAGACTGAAACAATGAGATTTGTCAATTCAATATTATCGACAAATTCTCTTTTTTAATTTGAATTTTCATAAATTCTACTTAAAAGATATAAAAACGATAAAAACATAAAATCCAAATTTAGGCTTCAAAATTTGTATTTAGGTTTTATTTTGAATTATAAACAACTTGTTCAATAAACATTTTGTTTAATTAAAAAAATAAATAATGGTACCACTTCCTCTTGAGGCATTTTCATGTTTTCTTAATTTATTACTAGGTACTACTTAGTACTACTAATTTTTAAATGGTAAACACATTCTTTCAGACAAAACATTTTTTATAAATAATCACTATTCATCGTGAAACCAATAATAAAGATTTTTATTCTCTTGTCAACTCCATCCGGGGACACACCTGTATGTCATATGAGGGATTTTATATCGTCTTACATGTTAGAAAAGTTTTGCTTTCCACAAAAACAGGATCTCAGCAAAAAAGTACAATAAGATGTACAGGGTATTAAAAAAAAAACAACAAAAAAGGATAAAATATGCTATAAAATAGATTTAAAAAAAAAACAAATTGTTTCAATAGTTGGTAATTAGAAAATTTAGAAAATACTACCAAATTAACTTTCTAGAAACTTTTCTATTTGGCATTTATCGCTGTAAAATATAAAAATAGTTTCTTCCAAAGTTTTTTCTTAGCATTTGGATACCCTGTTTAATTGTATTTTCTATTGTTAATTCTATTTTTGTGGAAACCACAATTCCTCGAGAGAATTTTTGTAAAATGTAAATATTTCTCTGGATAGTAGTTAATTCAAAGGACTAACTAAATATAAATAGGTGGTATACATAACTAAATTAAAACTTATTTTCACTTATTTTAATTTGCTAAAAATAAAATAAAGTTTTTGGTATCTGCAATTTTTCTACCTGTTGCCATTTTATAGCCGCTTTACACTTTTTATTGCTGGCAATAAAATTACTCTTGTGCGTTTGCACACTACTACGTCTTTTGATCATCTGTGGCAAATGTTTCCTGCATTGCAGAAATTATAACTGGATCTAATTTTAATTGTATTGTTGTGGCTTGAGGTTTTTTGAAACATTATTGGTTTAAAGTTAGGGAAAATATTCAGGAGAATAAGGGCAAAATTGAAACTGGCGTAATTCAAAAACAAGATTTATTTTCGATTCATCCACATACATCGTTTCCTACAGGAAAAAAAAACATTATTAATGAATGTATTTTATAACATTGAATATTACGTAAAACGATGAAAAAAAATTATTTTAACGAAAGTGACATACTTATAATAGGCAGACTTCAAATAACCAAGGCTCAAAATATAAAATGCACTTTTAGATGTTAAATACAGTACATCTGTGACCTCGAAAGCAAAATGTCGTATGTGCATTACAGTTCTATTACAAATAATTAGATGAATATTAAAAACATGAACAGATTTCAACTTTCCAAATTTGCATAATATGCACAATATACTTACTTTGATTTGCCCTATTATACATTTAAGGCTATGACTACCTATGTGAACATATGTATACCTAATACCTATCTAATTATTATTCCTAATTTCCTCCCGCTCTCTCCTTTGTTTGGAATGCCTTAGCCACTCTTTAACAAAAATTTCAAAATCACATATTGAGTAACGCCAGTGGAGTCTTGAACAGCAGCTGAAATTAACTACATTATGGTATATAATTATAATAAATAATGTGTAACTACATTTATAATAATTAGGTACCTATATTTTTGTAGCAATAGTATCTTGATAGGACAATATTATTATTGAAAATTCAAGTCTGATTTCTATGCTCCTTACACAGAAGTCAGTGGCTTAATAAACAAGTAAATTATTATCACATGAAAATCAGACGATCGGTCAAGAAAAGCATCTGCTTTAAAAGTAGTGATTATCTGTTTTCATTCAAAAACTTTTGTTTTACTTGATTCGCAAATCTTTATTACATTAAAATTCTTACACAAGGATGAGAATAATGAATAAAAAAGAGTGAGAATATTTTGATAACCTAATGAGTAGGTATTTTATACTTATTTTAGTATTTTAGAGCGAAAATATAGACATGGAAGTTGTAGACGCCATTTTCTCTAGAAACCTTTCTTTTCCGAGGTGCAAATAAATACATATCGAGATTGGATGTAATCTAAATTTATAACTTATCTTAGGTATAATAAATAAATAAAAACTTACTTACCTATATATAACATGAAGATAATAGTGATTAAAACACGATATTACCGGTATAACCCCTTTTCTGGGATATAAATATAAGACAACAGTAACGCGTGACGGCTGAATAGAAACTAAAAAGGGCGAGGTTGAATTTTCTCATCTAAAATAAAGCCTTATGTTATGTCTTATATAAGGATTTATGTAATTACCCATATGACGACAAAATGGGTATATTATATAGATCTACACAAATCTATTCAACACTACCGCCAACCGTTGGCTTTAAAAATACATTACAGTTAAACCAAAATGTACGTAACGCTGTGAGTTCCATAAGATCAACAACTGGCAAAATTACACAAATTGCAATCAAAGATCGGCGCATTGTAATAAAAATATATATCCTTC
Organism: Rhagium mordax; assembly: GCA_963680705.1. NCBI lineage: Eukaryota > Metazoa > Arthropoda > Insecta > Coleoptera > Cerambycidae > Rhagium > Rhagium mordax. Next base: position 77,590,829 of record OY796657.1, read on the forward strand.
TATACATTTTGTTATTGCACCCAATGTAACCACTCTTTTTCATTACACTGGTAATATTAAATGAACATCCGCTTTTTTAAGTATATGCAGCCTCCATACGATGTAACAAATCTAATGTAACATTTTAGATATAATTTGAACATTGCAAAAAATTCCTACTCTTAGTAAGATAAGAGGTTCGGCAAAATTTCCAGGTTGGAGGTTGCTCGTGTCCTGGCGTCGCGCGTCGGTGATTGGCCCTGGTAGCGGAAATGTGTCGACGTTAAATAAGTGATTAAAAAAAAAAAAAGATAAATTGAGTACGTAAAATAAGTACTTAATCTGAAAACTAAAATTACAAGAAATACTTTGCAAAGAAAATTTATCGACTTTTTTTTAATTTGATTTGCATGGAGTTACTCGACGTCGTTTTTCGGAATGTCTGTTTTAATAAGTTTTGGATTCAGTCTCCTTATTTTTCTTGAGAATAACCCCTTTCTCCATAGAATTGTGTGGCAAAATTTGGTTATTATGCTTAAACTGTCTAAACATTTAATAGAAATTATGAGAAAAGGCAACTCTTTCATTAGATTTAGTTAAATTTTTAATTAATGTGTTTTTCCATTACCGCTTTGTAAATGGAGTTTGCATAATATAAAATATTTAATAATAGATACGTAAAAAGTAGATAAAACAAAATAATTACCTTTTTAGTATTTGACGAGAAATTTGAATGTGATCCTAAAAATAAAAAAAAATGTGAATCTAAATGTAAAAACTTCACATTTAAATATTTTATTATTAATACCTATTTAATCGCGCTTTTGGGCCTTTTATGTTTTCGAGCAAATATAAATTTACATATTTCAGTGTATTTATTTATAACTATATTTACAGATCTTTATTTTAAAATTGGATTTATAAAATAGAAATATGGAATCAAATACAGAGCATAATAATTATAAAGGTGAAATTATGAAAAATTACATTAATTTGTACTCATAGGGTGAAAGTCAAATACCTACGAATATTATATTAGGTACTCACTGCTTTTAAATTTCAAATTTAAGGGTTCACTTAAGCCGATTTTAATATATTAATATAAAATAATCATGAAATCATATCCTATATCTATATTTGAACGTGATCATAGATTGACTTCTAAGTCGCATGGTTGAGTGGAAAAATTGTAAAGAGGCGCAGCACCATAATATTGTTGACAGCGAGTAATAGGTGGCGTTTCCGCAGAATTGGTTCAGAGACTGTCAGTGTGGTTAAAATTATCACCCACTGTATCGATTATGATGTCTATTGCTCGCTACTAGCATTATTATGGCGTTGCATCTATTTATAATTATTTCACTCAACAGTTGCATTTAATCATCTGCAATACGTAATGTATCCGGTACAATGCTATAGTTGTGATATGAGTATATCCAGCTAACTTTTGCCCTCATATTATATTGAAATTAAATTTTCTGAAAAGACCATGAAACGAAAGTTTAATTTAATACTGCTTTGTTATCTGGCAGGATTACGGTAAAAGAGAGAGAAAGCTATAAATAAAATTAACAGCATAAAAGCTTTCTCATTTCACAGGTGTGCCTTAAGGCGTACATCCTATATTTACAGGCACTTTCTCAAAGGCAGCTCAGCTAGTTTAGTTTACAGGAGATCCGCATGTTTAATTTTTTCCACAATTATACACTCTTGTGAATTTAATATTAATAATATAAATATGTAATCAGGAAATTGCTACATTTCAAATTAATTCATTAATAAATGTGTTGAATTATTTAAGACGGAGAAAGACACTTTAACCTTATTACATAAGTAGGTGCATGATTTGTTACGTTATTAACTTTTAAATAACACAATATTAATCATCCCCAGATGTTGCCAACTTTTTAATTTAATTTCTTGATAGTAAGTCGTCGCGTCAGTGTCATCTTAAATGAACCACATTAACCATAACAAAAGTGTCTGGTATATAGTTTCGACGTTACTAAATCAAATTTATTAATTTAGTAAGCGTATACTGGCCGTATATTCCACAAGCTATAAATTTTTTAAATATGTATACCTTTCGGCTCGCCAACTTTAGAGATAATTACCTTAAAGAGCAAACTGTTCCTCCTGTATCTTCTGAAATAAGCGAGATATTAACCTGGAACTTAGTATACTTTTTTACCACTTCAAGTTGATATTTTGTACTAGTTTTATAAAATATACTGTTCTCGAGGTGTAATTTTTTCACTTCGCATACAAGACTAATTTTAAAGATCTTTTTGCTCTGTGCAACGGTTATTTTATAGAATGTGTTGACAAATTTAGATAATAATTCAAATACATAAAAATCGCTTAATTTAATAGCATATCATGGGGTTTTCGCCCTATGTCAAGTGATAGGTACTTGGTGTACATCCCAAACCCTATAAATAATATTAGAAGAGATCGAAAAATATGTTAATACCCTTCAAAATAATCAAATAAAAAAAGACAGTGGCATAGAACAATAAATTCTGAAAGTATACCAAGTTGATATCACGTTTATTTAAAAAAAATAATAATAAGGAGAGCGGTCATTTATTTCCTAAAGAACACCAGAGGGTATATATTGTCATGTATACCCAAAATAGGACGAATTTTATTTAAACTTGTAGCATTTTAAAGGATACAGATCTTGTGAAACTTGGTTTGCTCAGAGAGGTACTTGTAACCATGATGTAATAAATAGTCCACGAAGGTGAGGCTCGTAACGCCTAAAATACATAAAAATATTCAATAAATTAACCAAAACATGGACAAATCTAGTCTTAAACTATACAAAAGCGAGTTACTCTACTATAACTTAAAAAGGGCATATTCAAAGGTTTAATCAACCATGAAAGAAAGTTAGATATCATCATAAGATGTAATTATGTAAAAAAAGACTAATTAATAATAGAATTTATGTAGAATAAGTAAATCTGTATAAGACAAACAAGAATCATGTTAATTTAGATGTTAAACAGTGACTAAAAAGTGAAATTTAAAAAACAGTGTTCGTACTTACCAAGTAACGGGAAACCAAAATTTGATCTAACGTAATGTGACAAATGGGGCATCAAAAGAAAGGTCCTTGAACCAATAAGCTAAAAAGAAGCATAATGTAAGATATTAATTTCAAATAAAAGTAAAAAACTAGAAAATACTTACGAAACAGAAAATCTATTTACCCAGATTGCTTTGAAAAATTAAGAAATTCTGGAAATCTCCTTGACGACGAAGTAACAAACAGTCGGGGAGAGCGTCTTTTTTATTCCAGAGAGAAGGCAGTTTTCGGCGAGGCTCCTGAAAAATGAAAGGAAAATTGTAGAAAATACCAAGAAAACTTACATAATATTCATCGCAGGGTCAGTGTAGTCATTTTCACTACCTAGTAAAGGCTGTGGCGGAAAAATAAAGAAAATTTGCAGAAAAGGGAATAAAAGTATCAGGTACTTCCCTAGTTAAGAAATCAAAGTGAATATATCCAAACTGGACTAGTTTTTCACGTCCAAAGTGGAACAACTATATTTGCTAGCATTTTTCGGCCATATTTAGATATTATTATCGTGGTGAGTGTAGTTACCAACCACAGAGAACACAGACTAATCTAGATTTAAAATCTAGTCCTAAATCATCTAAGTTCTTGTATTAATTTAACAAAATATCACGTTATGCATCAATGTTGTTTAGTATAATAAGTTAGATAAGTTGTCGCAGGCTATAAGCATTTCATAAGGATGATTATTGCCGTTTATTTAAAATAAATCGCATTTTATGTTCTATGGTGACCTCTAATCTTTCATTGGGACGGAATCCGTCCGGTAGAATAGCCAAATTAGCTAGCGCCATCTAGGCACAGAAGGTAGCAATCACCCTCATAAAAGTTTCTCATGGTATAGTAAAATTTACAGAGAGTGATCTCATCACTCATGGAAACCATTACATTATAACAAACAAAATTAAACAAGATCATATGTCCATATAACTTTAATAATGATAATTACAAGAATAAATCCGTAGAACAAGGTAAGTTTCTCATGAAGACCGGGAACCCCTGAAACGCCCTGAAATTTTAAAATAAAAAGGGATCAAAAACGACTCTAGTAAGTAAATTCTCCGGTCACGTACACATTTTCGTTCATAGGTATAGAAACGAAATACAAGAGATATATGAATGAGTGTAGTATGTTTTAGGAAAGAAATGTGTTGTGTGTTTAGTGGGAAAAAGTATTAAAATAATTATAAAAATAAATGAATTGAATTTAAAATAAATAAAAATAAAAATATTATTATAAAATTTCCCCATTACACCACAGTATGTAGGTAGGTACCTTCTTCTTCCTTCTCTTTAAGAATGGTATGTATATTTACATCTAATATAGTGTAGTCTTGTGTCGCCCATTCACCTGACGGTTCATTTATAATTAAGTGTATTAACACATGCAACATTATGATTACACTGTCCAACATTTTCAGACTTTTTTCTTTTCTGGAATAATTTTGACTGGTTTTTATGTAGTTTGGTCTGCTGAAAATATTTGAGAACTATTTAGAGATTTAATAAAACAATGTTGGTATTAATGCTTTAAACCCCTTCAAAATTGGCTTAGTCTTTGTTCTTTAATGAATACCGATAGCAAGCCATGTATTACAATGACATAAATATAACAACTGCACATATTTATAAACAATAAAGGAAGATTTACCTGCATCAAAATATATTTTACAAAGGAACCAAGTATGCTAAACCTAATTTTTAATTTAAATACTTGCGTGGAAACAAGTTAAATTATAACTTCTTAATTTTTCTTTTTCAGTTGCAACTCATTATCAATAATGCAATTTGCATTAGTCGATTGTTTTTAAAAACGATTCACTAAAATAATATAAATCGTAGTGTAATGAAAGAGTTCTTATTACTTTTTTGGGTAGATATAAATCTTAACTACGCACCAGTTCAAAATAGGTTACATCTACGGCATTTCAACGGTACACCTAAAAGGATGTCAGTGTACGAACCAACAGAGATTTAAAAAACTTTTTAGATTTAAGTTCGGAAACATGTAGGTAATTTATTTAAAACATCAATGTCAATTTTTTTACCAGACCTTTAGCAATGTTCTCTTATTATTTATCGCAATACTACAGAATAAATTGATGTGTCTCTTTGTGTTTTAAGTAATCTAAGCTACGCAGTTTTTAACTTGTATTCACTTGATTTTGTTTGTGTTTCTTTGCATCATTATTTTTTTTACTATACACTTTCTGAGGAAACGACATGTAGAGATAACAAATTTCCAGGACCCTTTTCATGAGCCAAGGTGGCAATTGGCACGAACGAACATCGAACCGTCATGGACTCTCTCACAGTTTGCTTTATTTCTCTTTCCTTCACTCAACTTGCTGAACGTAGAGAAAAGGCTTGGAAATCCTAAAAAAGTTTTACTGTGTTATAAAATTCCTTTAGGTATCATAGACATGGAAAGTAACGTCCGAGAAAATGTTAAAAGTTAATATTATGGCGTATAACTTCGCAGACAATGTAGGAATTTGAATGTTTAAATTCCACCTTTTGGGCTTCCCGGTTATTATTTTAATGATGCCGTCATTTGCTGGTGGCTAATGTCACAGTACAATAATGAAAGTGGACTCATTTATAAACCTTTTGGAAGCGCAAGTATTTTAATTAGGTAAATTTAAATATAACTAATAGATCTATGATATTTATCTATTTATCTATCTGTACTCTACTGGCTAAGGTAGCATACCAATTTGCACAATGCACATACAGTGCCATATTGAAATTATATTCAACATGCTTGGAAAACTGAAAAGAGACGTAGGCCTTCTAATCTATTATCTAAATTTATAATAATTTTACATTGTGTCTTTATACTTTTTTATAATATAGACACGTTTTATAATATTATGTAGGTACGCATAAACAATCTATCCACTGATGGGGTTGACGATAGTTGTGATTACTTTATTAATTTTTCAATAATATTATTCCTCGTAATAAGAGTGCTTATCCTGAAATATCCATGTGAAATATTTTTGTAATCCGGAAAATAATTTACAGTTGGTAAACTAGCTGTCTGCTATTAGCGTATGAAATTTTAAAATAATAATTATAGAGAGCAAACCAACACAAAACATGATACCTAACCAAATGTTAATATCTGAATTTGCAATTAATGTTAATAATGTTAACAATATTAAATGGAACATAATTTGTGAAATGAAATGATAATTAATTTGCATATCTTTCTGCAACAATTTATTTTAACTATTTCTCGTCCACATACCTACATATTAATTAAATCATTTCATCCCAAACAGTTACTATTTTTAGATTAGGCACTCGAAATATTATGATATTGTAAAATCCTACAGAGGTGAACATCAGACAGAGGAGATGAAAGTAATATCTAATTTAAAAATAATGATATTTGCCGCTGTAGTACTCATTACACGTTGCCAATTAAATTTTTTACCGTGTCAACCACCCGTTTTTAAAATTCATAAAATTATATTTGGGATTATTTATCACTTTTGATTAATTTCTGACATAAAATAATAAGAATGTAAAGTTTTTGATCTTGAAAACTAGTCGATTGTGATTTCTGCTTGATCAGCTTATTATTATTTGGGTTATGTTGCGAGCCATTATTCTATAAATTTTCATCTATTAGCGACTGCACCCAATTAGGAAAATATAATGTTATAATTATTATTCATTCCACAGACACAAAAAAATACTTGTTATGTCTGTCAGGTTAGACCGTCATATTCTCATGTAGTTAGTAGAAGTGAATGCGAATTTTCCTGCAGAGTCATAAAATTGAAAATGAGGAGATAGACGCCGTAATGATTGAAAATTTCAGTAAAGTAGGATTTTTGATGAATTTTGTATTTACATTTCCTAAATTCTCATCACGATTACTTCCTAGAAAATCTTGTGAACTATATACAGTAAAGACCGAGGAGGTTCGAACATGGGTTTTAACTTGCGCGATTTACTTGTGCCAGTTGTAGGCAATCGTGGATCCCCGCGCTGTAGCCGATGGCTCTTGCGTCTACTGTTTGAATTCTTTTATAATAACAATTTTTATTACACCTCGAGGTGCAGCGACAATTAATTTTAATTTTATGTTGTAGAATCACATTTGACTTCACTCACTTCATAGCGATATTAGGAGTAAAGCAACATTTACCGCGGGTAGTACATGGATGGGGACTATCCATGGAAAGACGCGGTCTCGCTTCCCTACTTCTAGCGGCTTGTATATCAGCTATATCGCAGAAGCAATACAACTGTAGGCGAGAGGTGTATTGAGGATATACCATCCTTCGGAGGGGATGTAAAGCAGTCGGTCCCTTGTCTATTAAATGTTAGGCAAGTAAAAAATCCCTACTCTTAGTAAGATAAGAGGTTCGGCAAAATTTCCAGGTTGGGGGTTGCTCGTCTCCTGGCGTCGGTGATTGGCCTCCGTAGCGGAAATAGGCCGACGTTAAATAAGTGATTAAAAAAAAAAAAAAAAAAAATCACATTTTTGTTGCACAAAAACGAACAATGGAAGTATTTAAATGTGTTTTGAGATTTTTTTAAAAATTACAATAAATTAATCCTATCTAGGATGAATTATTGAAGTTGGAAAAATTTCTAAACGTAAATCAAATTTCTTTCAGACATGAGTTCTACATCCCATCACGGTTAAGGCTTAAACATAATGAAAAAAATAAGAGATAAGAAATAAAGAATATGGAATAGAATTAACAAATAATGATATCCGAAAAGCAAGGAACAATTTGAACAGTTGAATTTTAAATCGAATAAGAACTAATATATTATCGCCCAGAGTACTGTGTATTTAAAACTCGGAATAATTATTTATCTTATTTTTATTCCATTTTCTTATCTCTTATTTTTTTCATTGTGTAACAGTCTGCTCTGCTGACTGCTGAGCGAGCAGTGAGCGAGTGGCACTGCCGCGCCCTCCTCATGTACAAATTTCGAACTGAGGTGAGTTGTCGGCCACTCGTATATTCGTCCCAATCTCTGTCGTGTTCGAAGCATCCTGGACTTATCTGTATAATGAGGAGTAAGTAAAACGATTCTATCAAAATATCACAGAAGTAGAAGGCATGACGAAAATATATTGGCTGACTTTTGTTGAATGCTAATAGAAGAGAAAAACCAGAAAAATTAAAAAACGAAGCAGAAAGCGTAGATTTCTAAAAACTATAAGAGGAAGAAATAAGTTAATTTTTGCATACACATAAATGTTAATGGGTGGGTCATTATCACTCATGGTTTGCGATCACTTATTGAGCTATTCTTTAAGATTGGAAAACACCGTGACACGATAGAGTATAGTTCAACTATCACACTTGATTTGAGCTGTTCAAAATACATAAGAATATATGGCCTTATTCGTTTTATATAAGTAGGTAAATTATGTCTCCATAAATAGTGAAATTTTGTCGAATTTTTAGCTATTTTTTGAGGTTAGAGAAAACTGTGCTGTAATTAGAACATCAGATACGGATTCAGTAGATTTATTGGAATTTTGAGCTATTTATTTTTTGAGGGATCGGAAGGAAATTATAACGTGATAGAGTAATTCAGAACATCATATGGTTTTGTTCGTTTTCAATAATATGCCAATAGTACCTATCGCCGTGTGTATTTGAATACTGTAAAATTCGAGGCATTTTTTATGTTATAAAAAATTGTGACTTGGTGGGGCCACACAAATTCAGTTTCAGCGACTCGAAATACATAAAGATAACATGCACAACTTCTTTCAAAAAGCAGAATAATAAAAAGCGTAATTTTGAAAGATTTTTCGCCAATCTTAGAAGTTAAAAAAATTGTGACTGAATGAAGTAAATCCGATATCAGATTAGAATTCAGCACATCAAAATACATAAAGCTATGATGATCTCATATGTCGGAAAAGTTTGTTAATAATTTTATTATCAGTACATATTATGAAATATTGGTATGGGTATCTATAACTAAAACGTGACATACATTATTATTTATTACAAATAATGATTTGCTGCAGCGAGGTTTTCAAGTAGTTGTGGCGACTTGGGAGATATTTTTAGAAAACGGTTTAAGCGTAATAATTAATTATTTACTGCTTCAACTTGCACATTAAAAAGAATAAATAAGTAATTAAATTATCAGTCAAGTAAATTTAACTTCGCTTTTTCATATAATGTGCTTTTCTGAGAGTAAGAAAACCGTTCCACCAGAAACTCTACGAACTGGAAATTAGAAGCCGATTGTTATAAATCAAAAACCGCTTATTATAATTCATTTATTTTAGATTTTGGTAAAGGACAATACTGTATTTCAAAAGACTTGGCGGTAGCGCAAAAATCTAATTCAAAGATTCCACTCTGATCAAGGTGATGGAGTGTGCTACCCTTTTACATAAAGGTAGGGTGTGTAATGTTAAAACGATTGGGTGAAGCGATGTAGCAAGTCGGCGATACTACTTAGCCCGGATAAGTTGTGAGTGTCCCGACAAAATAAAACGTAGTTCAAAACAAAAATGTTTTAAAATAAAATATCGAACCCAACATTAGGAAACAGACTATTTTCACAAAATGCTTTGTAATAAAAAAGAAGGAATCAATCAATAACTGCACTATCCGGTAACCTGGGTGTCAAATACTATTAATAATGTATATGCTATATATTTACGAAAGACAATGAGGCAATGTATTACTGTAGATGTGACCATATTTGAAGTAGGTACATAGCTGATTAATGGATAAGGTGCAACATTCGGTTGTGTGGTGGAACAGCTATGTTAAACTGTGGCCAGAACGTTAATTTAAATAAAGACTATTTAGTAAAATTATTTGAAAAATTTATGTTACTTTCAGAATACTGTAATCCCAGACTGAATAAATCTAATTTGCCTTATGGGCTTCTGGGTTTCAAAGTTTATTTTATTTTAAAAATAACTCAAGATATAAATTATAATAAACTAATTATTATAATTTCGAAACTATGAAATTTTAGAAATTACTCTAGATATAACTAGACAAGATTAAAGCAATAAAAATAATTCCTCTGAATAAGAAATTATGTTAGAAAGAAATTTGTTATATTATTTAAATTTAATAACAGTAATTAAATAGACAAATCACAATAAGACACTCAGAAAATTAAGTTTTAATATTGCTAAAATGCAATATTTTCACAAATAGAAAATGTGTGAATCACAAAATAATACAATAAGTAAGAAAGTAAAAAGTTAGGTATTCTGATTTTTATAACTGATTTAATTAGATTACTAATTAAAGTTAATTTCTACTATTTACTGTAGAACGATAAGAAACAATAAGTTTTATTTAATTCTCCCAATTGGAGTGAGAAATAGTAAGGAATGCTTTAATTATTCAATTAAATTACGATAATTAGATAATAACTATGAATTTTAATTAATTCAAATCATATTAAGATATAGCAGGGAATAATTTAAATATTAAATTAAATTACGAAAAATTACAATAATCCAATTGTGAGATAAGATAAAAACCAATATTTTTCGTTAAGCGAAAACTATTAATTTCGAGGAGTTTTTTACCACCTTCCGCAAACGAAAGAGATCTGTGTAAGTGCATCTATTTTATGAATAACTCGATAAAGATAATAACGATTATTGCAAATTTTAACTGCAAAAGATAATAAGGAACAGTAATAACATAAGTTAACTTGCAAGACGACACCACGTGTAGATATTTGCATGAAATCAATCACGCGTGGAGAGCACTAAATTTGGCTAAAATGCCGGCGTCAAACACACCCAATTGATAAATTCGATTTAAATCGATATTTATCACATTTGACTGTAATAAATAACCAACATGCTAAATATTTACTAGGCTACGTATTGCAAATAATACTTTATAACGATAAGATACAGAAATATTCTACATCCGAGAAAAATAATTAGATATTCATAAAATTACGACTTACCAGTACGGAAGATAGGAAAAAGCTGGTGGAGGAGGAATGCTGTAGGATCGAGAATGTTTCAGTGCCGTCGACGCGCGCATAACATAGCTACATTTAATTGTCTCCGGTAGAAACCAGTTGTAACCGTAATTTACCAAATTATCGTTACAATACACTTAAAAATAAGAACAAAATTCTTACGAATATGGATCTGCTAATCCTTCGTTTCTGAGATGCAGAGTGATAAATGGCTCTGAGAAAATAATCATTTTTCTAATTTGACAAGGAACACTTTATATACCTACACAGAATGTGATCAATGCATTTTTTTAGATTTCTAATATATCTTATGTTAGATGCAAATGTAAATTATATTCTAGACCAAAATTAATTGCCTAGATTTGCGTTGTATAGTTGAGAAAATATTTCATAACTTTATAAGTGATTTCCTTACTCAACTGAGAGTTTTCCCATTTAAGTTAACTCTTACTTTCCCTTTTAAATTTCCATGTGGTTTTGCGAAGCATTCAATTATTACTTGAAACTCCAACAGGCGGGTAATATTAATAATTCCTTTTCGTCGAATAAAAAAGTTTTTATCCTAAAAATTTGATCCTTTTTAGGTATTTCGGAATGTAATTAATAAACCAATTTAACAAATCATCGATTGAAAACACCTTTAAAATATAGTACTATATTAATAATGTCTGGTTTTATATACCTGGCTAAGGTATAAATATATACGATACGTGCATAATTTTCTAATAAAAACAAGTTTATCTTATTATAAATTATGCCAAAATAAATAACACAACTTTTAAAAGCTCTGACACATTACTATACTGCAAGAACAATTATATCATTGTTTAGAATAGTTAGTTAGTTTATCTTATGCACATGTTTTCCTGTAAATTTTATCGTAGCAACTACAAATGTTATTATTATAATAGTAGAATCGTCAAATATAAATTGAATAAACGTCATACAAAATCAAGATTCTTCAATCAATTCAAGCAGTTTACAGTCCACTGAACCACATCAGTCCAAATCTTGTACTGAGCTATCATCCATAACAATCATATCTACTTTAGTCTGTAGATAAATATATCCTCCCAAAAAAAATTACAAATATTTTGCCCAAGAAAAAAGTGATACCATGTCAAAAACATGAAATGGCAATGGAAATGGAAATTGCTGATTATCGCAACAAAAATAAATAATATAACTCTCTTCTACTGACAAATATTGGATTGTGACAATCCTCCCAAAAATAAAAATTTACATAAGTTGTAAATTAGCAAGCTTCGTTAAGGAATTGAAAATGAACTTTCAAGTCTAACATGATATTTACAAAATCTGCAAAATGTACAAGGGATAGAAATAAAGAAAAGTTTAAAAAATGTTTAAACTTTTATTAAGCTGAGTTACAAAGCCTGTAAATTGTTTTTATTTATTATTTTACATTAAAATGCAAGAGTAGACTCAACAATAGGAAACGATTGTTTTCTTCCGCAGAAACTTTAGAGAGAGAAGCTATATCAGGAGGTTCTTTGGTTCCCAGGCACTTCAGGAAACAGAGACAGGTAACCTCCTTTCTCTCTCTATTGTTTCGATCACCGTTCGCTGAAACGCAATTCATACATATTTTAAACGCAGTGTTGTCAATAACAATTATTGTGTGACAACCGAAGGCAAGACTATAATAGATCGAATTATTTTAAGTTCATCTTCTGCCAGTAGCAACACTTTACAACAATTTTAGAAAAAATGTAAATTCACAATTTCACAAAGGGCCAATAAAAAAAAATGTGCAACCTTATTTAAAAATTGAGAAAATAGGTGAAAAAACAAAACGCTCATTTTTATTATTCATATTGTTAAAACTCGGAATATATCCATTTTGAAGTGATTCGCAACAAAGAAAAATTTTCTCCCCGACCCCCCACAATCACATGCCAAATTCTATTACAAATTACAGTCGATCCATAGAAAGCCTCAAAACCCCGAATTTGATACAAATACCGATTTTCAGCTCTTTTCGATAACTATGTATGCTCGTATGTATGTAATATAACTTTTTTCCTATTTTTCAACCCCCAAATTCAACTCGGCCAGAAAAGTTTTTAAAACTGCAGATTCGTCGACATACTATCAAAAACGCATTTCGACACTTTCTACTCATCAAAACATCAACAAAAAAATCACCCCCTGCCACCCCCACAAGCGTGTCGTGGATTATCTTAAAAACTACAAGCGACCTGTAAGTCTCAAAACACCAAATTTCACACAAATATAACTTTTAACTTTTTCTACTAATATTTATAATTTTTTCTCATTTTTCAGCCCCCAAATTCCAAACCAACCAACCAACAGAATATAGCCAAAAACGCTTTCCAAAACTTCAGCACGAAATAAAATTTTAACCCTCGATCCCCCCCCCCCCCCTGGAACCCTCAAACCACATACGGTATTCTCTCTTTTTCAAAACATATTTCACACGAATATCGATTTTCAGCTTATTCCGATAATTCTTTCCAATTTTTCAACTCCCAAATTCAACATGGCCAGAAAATTCTTAATAATCCACAGATTCGTCCACTTACTGCAAAGGCAATTCCAAACTATTTGCTCATCAAAACATCAACAAAAAAAAATCACCCCCGACCACCCCTACAGCCGCATCCCGGATTCTTTTAAAAATTGCAGTCGACCAGTAAAAGTCTCAAAACACCGAATTTCACACAAATGTAAATTTTCATCTTTTTCTAATAATTATAACGTTTTCCATTTAATCATTCCCCAAATTAAACTCGGCCAAAAAATTCTTAAAAACCAACAGATTCATCCACATACTGCCAAAAATGCAACTTGACACTTACTTTTTCTCATCGAAACTTCATCACGAAACAATAAATTTCATTCCCGACCTAACCACCCCTTTCCCCCAAGTACATCCCGCATTCTCCTAAAAATTACAAACGACCCGTAAAAAGTGTCACAACACCGAATTTCACACAAATATCGATTTTCAGCATTTTCCGATAATAATTAGATATAACTTTGCCCCATTTTTCAACCCGACCTCTGCCAAAAAATAAAAAAAAACTCACAGATTCGTCCACATATTGCTGAAAATTCATATCGACATTTTTTGCTCATCAACACATCAACAAAAAAAATCGCCCGTTTAAAAACGTACCTAAATTTACACTTCTGTAACTTCACCACTGTGCATCACAGACTCCAAACCCAGCCCGTACATCCTCTTTCCAACTAGAACAAAATCCACTTTGGAAATTTCAAGTATGCGATATAACAGCACCGAACGCTTTCGCCCCCTCAAATTTTAAATTTTCTAAACTACTTCCAATAGTTTACAATTTGAGATCTTCAAAATGACATCAAAAAGATCCACCTTAGCCCGTTGGGGAGAGCGCTAAAAGCCTTCTCTTTCTTGTCCCACCCAATACTGAATTATAACCAAATGAGATCTTCACCACTTATTAACACATGTTTTTTCACATATGAATCAAAGTTGACGACATTCTCCATTGGTCGAGACACGATATATAAGAAAAAAACTACAAAAAAAAAGAATTTAGGAATTTGAGTTTTGATCACGTATAAGTTTGGAAATAAAACAGATCAAAATTAAATTTTTTTTTGATTTTTACAAGTAAACCTTGCTCTTTAATTTGAGGTCTAATTTGTTGCAATAATTAAACATCTAACATAAAAAAACTGGCGGTATTTTAAAAGATACACAAATTATCAATGTTTTTTTAATACTTAACTCGTCGTAACTCGCTTATATGTAGAGGTATTTGAATGTTCTTGGCACCAAAAACTGCCAAATTTAATAGGCTTCATTTTTTCTCAATTAATGCATAATCTATTTTTTTAAATAAAACCGCTATAACCCTCAACATACAACGAGGTCGCGTGGCTTTGTTTCTCGTTCCCCACTCCCGCGTTCGCATGAAATCATACTAGTGCATGTAATCAAATACCAGGCAAATTGGCAGTTAAGGTTGAAATAATTATATACAAGTATTTCTCAACGAAAATGTACGAGGGAAAATGTGTTAAACCACATAGTAAAAGTCCCATCAAATATGTCTATGGCAAGTTGCCAAAAACTGCTGCCATTTTCTTTTTTCATTTTATTCTAAATATGAAAAACTGTGGGGTTTATGAAAAAAAGTCAAGAGGTCTTTTTTACGTAAAATAAGAAAATACATTGGATAAACTAAATGTAAAAGATTTATTTAAATAATTGACAGGAAAAACATGTTATTTTTTTTAGTTTTTAGCATTACAAATAATAATTATATCCAATTTAAAATATGATTTTCTTCTTCGTCATTTTTAAGTACGATGCAAGGATTGTAATAAGCAAATCCTAAGCATTGACTACAATTGGAGGAACATCTTAGTCCAAGTTTTTTGCAGGAACATAATTTGCCACATGAATCTTCCTTGCAGTTGCAGAATACCAATTTTAGTATATCAGAGGGAGCAATTTCTTTGGTTATGGATATCGCAACAAGGTGTCCTTTATCTAATTGTCATCCGTACAGTAAAGGGTAAAGGAAGTAATCATAATTAGGTACCTGATAATAAACTATTAAAACATGTTATACAGCAGCGTCTTCAGTTGGGGGAAGTGATGCCAAATTGAAGTTTGCAGATAGATCTTGACGAGATGTCACTCGATTGACTAAAGTGTACCTTCTTTACTATTCATGGGTCGGTATAACTTGGTAATGCATTTTACACTTACTTCTATTAACTGTTTTTCATTTGGACTTTGTTGGTAAAATATAAAGACGTCGCATAAAGGTATATCATTGTTTAGCAACTGTAAACAGAATTCCTAGTTTTTTTTTTAATGAACGAGGTTGCGTCGCAATCTGATACAGCATGAAGGAATAATACGCATTGTTTAATATGCTCTAGTTTTTCTTTAAGTTTCAATATGTTCGTCACTTTATCAGCATCAGCCTTAGCAGCTTTTTCTAGTCAAAGCAATAACATTTTATCATACTGTGAATAATGAATCAACAGAACCGCAACATTAGTGTTTTCAGATACAACTACAATAATAGCTCTACCACAATTTGAATGTTCTACTACAGTATTAACGATTAAACATCTGTCGGAGCCATTTGCAGCCTGTAATTTCTTCAACACCTATTCTTATTTCGTAGAAATTCTGCTTGTGGCATAGCAATTGTATTTTCTAATTTGATATGTAACCGCAGAAACATCAATACTGTATTTAAAACTGGCCGTAAGATCCAGTCTGTCCTTAAAAACCCAAAGGACAAAATCCCACTCGAAAACCAAGGAGTAGGTACTTATACGAAGTTCCCTGTCATGATTGCGAGAAAACATACGTTGGACAAACCAACAGAATGATAAACGTAAGAAACATACAACACGTTAACTCTGTTCTCCGAAATGAAGCGACATCATCACTATTCCAACACGTCAAAAACACAGGTCACTTAATTGACTTTGACAGAACCAGAAGCCTGGCAACTGTGGAACATTTTTCATCAAGAATAATTAGAGAGGCCATCGAAATCGAAAAACGTCCCAACGGCCTAAATAAACGCGATGATAGCCTCAGACTTACGGCAACGTGGAGAACAGCTTTAGTTAATCGCCATATCCGAATGGGAACAACCTGTATAAACCCTTACACCCAGAAAACGGGGTCACTTTTTCGAGAAGTCATATTAGGCATTTTTTACAGAAAAACTAATGCAATATTATTAATCAGCATGCTTTGGAACCCCCATGTTCAAAATTTTACTACATTTTGGTTAAGGGTTTCCGAATAACGGGCCCAGTGAAAATACATTTTTTCAGTCGTAAATAACTGAGAACTTGAAAACGGTTTGTGTTTCGAAAAAAAGTTATTCGTCATTTTCAATTTAAACTGATTTACTCTATCACGTCATGTGCACAAAAGTTTGAAATGCCGCAGTCATAAATAATAAACTTGACAACGGTTTATTTTTCGAAAAATAGTTTAATTTAATATCAGAGCAACCTTTTTTTCTTTTGGTATAAAATTGATTTATTATCACATAAGATCGTTTTTTATCACTTAATGCCCAAATAATACAGAACCGGTTAAAATATTTCTTTATCGTCGAATGAAAATTTTTTGCTTGCAGCATTTGAAACTTTTGAAGGCATGGGGAGATAGAGTAAATCAAAAAATAAAAAGGAGGAATGACTTTTTTCAAAACGCAAACCGTTTTCAAGCTGTCAATTATTTACGAATGAAGAAATGTACTTTTACTGGGCCCGTTATACGGAAACCCTTAATCAAAATGTTGTGAAATTTTCGGCATGGAGGTTCTAAAGCATGCTGATTAATAATATTGTATTAGTTTTTCTGTAAAAAAATCGAAAAAGCGACCCCTTTTTTTCTTAATAAAAATGTATGCCACTGACAAAAATAAATTTTGTTTAATTCAAAAAGATCACACCAAAGGTCATTGACAACGATCCAAATTTGGTAAAAATTGGTTAACTAATAACTGAGTTGTGAAGGGGGGGGGGGGCATTAAAAGTAGGACACGCTGTATATAAGAATATATAATATAAATAAATAATAAAAGCTGGTAAATGGTAGGAAAGGAATTGAATATTAATAGGATATATACAGGTATAATATATTACATTACGTAGGTACATTTTTTCGATGACATTTTACACTCAATACTGCCCTTATTATTTTTGAAACGTCTTATTCAAATATTTCAAACTTATTCATCTATTAAATCTTAAATCAAATGTAAATGTAGTTAACTTTCTTACAGCACACTGATGAATGGCGTTTATGTGCATAAAACATGTAGAACAATTACTTCTATATTTAAATTTCCTATATACTTTAAATAAATCTCATTATTCAACTTGATTTGTTAGTTTTATCATTTTGCACTAAAAGGTAATTATTTTAAAGCTTTTGTAGGGGACGTTGTCGAACGCGGGAAGGAGATTGGAAGCCTCGCGCCTCCGGCGTCGTAGCGGGCTTGGTTGTGTTTAAAGGTCTGTACCACTTTAGTTTAAAAAACTAGACCCAACATTAATCGAGACAAAATAAAGTATATTAAATTTGGCAGTTTTTGGTCGCAAAAATATTCGAATACCTCAACACATAAGCGAGTTACAACAAGTTAAACATTTTTAAAAGTTGACAGTTTGTGTAGTTTCTAAAATAACATCATTTTTTTAAAGTTAACGTTAATATTTTTGTGACAAATTATACCTCAAACAAAAGAGAATAATTTTTACTATAAGACTAAAAAAAAATATAATTCTACTCATTTTTGTTTTAAAGCTATTCGCGGTTAATTTTAATATTCTTATTTTAATTTTTTTTTTTATTTTTTATTGTAACTTTGGTCTCTACCAATGGAGAGTGTCGTCAAAAGTGAATTATATGTAAAAAAACCTGCTAAATAAAATGGTAAATGTTTTAATTGGTTATACCTCGGTATTGGGTTTGTGAATGCTAGACCCAGCCATCCGACGGGCTACCTGGTATGCATAAAACTTGCAAAAAATTCACAAAAACTGCGAAATTTCCAAACGTCACACACATCGCTACTGGACCCCCGTATGTTAATATTCGATTTGTTAAACATTTTCAATGTTAAAAGAATGGTGAATCCAGCGCTTTTGTAAGTACCTATGCATTTTCTTTAACTAACTTTGAAACGATAACTTTCCCAAATTAATCTGTGAAAAGAATCACTAACCTTCAATGTTACATCATACATTGCCATACTGTTCTGTAGCTACAATTCGCTAATAAAACGACATAAACAATTGTATACACATTACAGTCATAACAAAAATGGTTATAATATTAGAAACAATTGTCAATAATCAAAGGGACATACATTCCGCTGCTATTCCCGACGGTATGTAGTGTTATAATAATTTTTACCTACGATCGCTAATCTATTATATTAACAATATCTTCCACCTAAATAAATTGAACATTACACATTGTAAACAAATCGCACGCTGAACTGTGGTGTAATGAGGTCACGTGATCTCTTTGACCATACAGCATCTTTAGCTAGGTTCTTAAATTCGCTCCGAGATGAGAGCAGAGCGAGAGCAGATTTTGGGTCACGTGGTACTCGAGTTCCGAATCGGCGGATTAAATAAAAGAACGGGGAACGATGACTAGACTAGATGCTAGATGACTTGTTTGGGAATATGAGAATTTGAATTTGAACTTAACCTAACTTTGTATATTTGTTGCACCTTGCATCTTATCAAAACAATGAGGTTTTACACATAAAAATGTTACAATTCTTTTATTTACCTTTTTGAGACCTTTTTAACTCATAACTTGTTAAAATGACTCTAAATTCTACACCACTTGGATGGGTCATGGCCACTAATTGTATTTGCAATCTATCCATCATTTATTTAAGTCCGTAGGAAAGTTGAAAATTACAAATACAGCAAAAGTGAGGTTAATGAGAGCAACCACATACCTAAATCGTAAATATTAGTAAATATATTTCTGTGAGAGCAACCCACGGAGTATTTTATCCTTGTCTTGTAGCCAATGAGATTATCCTCCTTAATATGAACTCTCCGAGCTCGGCATTGTTGCTCGGAGCAAAAAGATTTAGCTCGAAAGCATCGCCGAGATTAAAAAAGAACACGAACAGATTTACTCTTTCTGCTCTATATGTAATAAAAGAACGACAAAGGATTTAATAGAGCCAATCGAGCAAATTTAAGAACGTAGCTTTTGTAGATCACACGCGATCATATACAACACCATTGTAGTTTCTATCGCCGCCGCGCTCAATTTTCTAACGCTGTCAAAATTGACTTATGTAAATGAAAATGAAATACAAAATTGACTTTTAATTTCAATAAATACGGTCGTATTTTAATTACGCATTCGTGGAATTACCGCAATTTTTCTATTCATGCGTAATATGCTTCTTACAACTCTCACTACGTAATATACTATTATTATGTCTAAGTTGACGTTCATACAAATCATACAATTATTGTTGTCACAGGTATAAAGTCAAATGCATGTCAGAAGTGAAATACAATTTCTTTTCTTGGGTGATTACTGCTTTCATTGCCAACTATACTCATGAAAGGAAATCCTTCACTCTCATCTCTAGATAAACAAATAGTTATCTTAGGACAAAATACTTTTCAAAAATATTTATGAACTAAATGAATTTTCACTGTATATTATAAACTATAATAGCTATTTATGATACGAGTGTGAAAAATGCATGTTTAAGGCACACGTGTGAAAGTTACACAACGAAGCGTAGCCGAGTTGTGTAACTCATACAAGTGCCTTAAACGCATATTCACACGAGTATCATACAAGATTTTTTCTCTACGAATATACAAATATTAAAAAAAAGTTATTGAAAAATATTAAATATCATGACGTTTCTTTGAATAATCAATTCCATCATGATATGTCACAGTACGATATTTTGTTGTTTTAATGTTAATGTTCTTAATGTAAAATTCCAATAATTTTTTACAAAATTACAATAAATTTTGATTTGATTGTTCGTTATTAATTTCTCTTTATATCAGTGCGAAAAGTGACAGTTCTTTTCGCACTGAGTGTGAAACGTGACAGTTGTTTAAAAGTGACAGTTCTTTTCGCACTGAGTGTGAAAAGTGGCAGTTGTTTTCGCACTGGTCCACTGGTGCGTTAAAGTGACGTTTTTCACACTAAAATGACAGTTGAAAAGTACGACATTTCGATTGTGAGCTAGAAAAACAATTAATCTTAACTGAGAAGGGCAGTTATAATAACTAAAGACATTTAAAAATATAAAAATGTCTTATAAGGGAAGCTAAGTATTTACTTAGTCCTTTCGGAATTTGCGAGTTAAAACAATAACTTTTGTTTGACGACAGTAATTAATTTAAATAAATCCCTTAAACCAATAATCAAATATTTATCTTTACCAAAGTCTTAAAACAGTTTAATATTCTGTGAAGTTTGAAAGTTTGACTTTAAGGAAAATCAATGTATAGGAAATGAGTTCGTTTCCTATTATTAAAACGTTTGTGAACGATCAGTATTTGCTGCCAACCAGTTTTTGGATAAAATATTTTAATTCTCTAAGGTACCATCTACGTTACTCCACTTATCGAGTATCTTTAATTTCTTTGACGTTGAGTCTAACATTGTTTACTCTCTTCTATATTATTCATTTATATATTAGGCTACAATATATTATACACGGTGTTTATATTGACATTGAGACAATATCTAACATACGAAAAATTCATTTTATTTTTTAATTAAAAATAATTTTTAAATATTTATATTTCTCATATTATTTTAAAAAAATTACGTATTTATGAATCCCTGTGTATAGAATAATTATGATCAATTTAAATTGGTATACGTGTATGAAGCTTAAATGTACAAAAACTTTCAACAGATTTAATATTAATAAAAATTCTGTAATAGACTATTTCATACAATTAGGCTTTCGTAAATTAAATAATTACTGTTACTTTTTCTATTGTTTCAGAAAGTGAAAGTGTTACATTAAATTGTTTTATTTGTAACCGCATAACCATCGTTGAATGGAATCATATATTACGAAAAGCGGTTGCCTGTGTTCTCTGAAATAATTACTTTTGTTCGTACAGTACATACATGTTGAAAGATATACGGAAAGATTTCTAACGAACATAAATCGTCATTGTGTTTATTGAATTTGCAGGCTCTAAATAAGTCATAAAATTTTATGTTGTTTTCGATTCTTCAGACAGATTAGGTGTATATTTTCTGGATTGTTTCGATAAATATGGAGTCCAAGTGAATGAATAGCGGAAATAAACAGGATATCCATATTGTCCATACGTTGTATCCACTATTATATTGTAAAATTATCAATAAAAATGAATTGTGGGTATATGTAGTGGGTTTTTTAGCAGAATTACTCTGTAGCAAAGTTATTTTTCAACTGCTATGTATGTTATATTTGTAATATACAGTAAAGACCGAGGAGGTTCGAACATGGGTATTAGTTTGCGCGATTTTCTTGTGCCAGTTGTAGGTAAGCGGACAC
Organism: Rhagium mordax; assembly: GCA_963680705.1. Classification (NCBI taxonomy): domain Eukaryota; kingdom Metazoa; phylum Arthropoda; class Insecta; order Coleoptera; family Cerambycidae; genus Rhagium; species Rhagium mordax. The sequence goes on from OY796657.1 coordinate 77,612,948, forward strand.
AGTGGTGGGAATCGTGGATCTCCGCGTTGTAGCCGATGGCTCTCGCGTCTACTGTTCCTTGTTTGGATTCTTTTATAATAATTTTTATTACACCTGCAACACTCGAGGTCCAGCGACAATTAATTTTATGTTGTAGAATCATATTTTTGTTGCGAAAAAACAAACAATGGAAATATTTAAATGTGTTTTGAGATTTTTTTAAAATTACAATAATTAATCCTATCTAGGATGAATTATTGAAGTTAGAAAAATTTCGAAACGTTGGTCCAGAATATAAATCAAATTTCTTTTAGACATGAGTTTTACATCCCAACACGGTTAATGAGATACTAACAAACAGCAGTCTGCTGACTGCTGAACCTGAGCAGTGAGTGGCCACAGCGCACTGCCGCGTCCTTCTCCTAATGTACAAATTTCCAACTGAGGCGAGTTGTCGGCCACTCGTATATTCGTCCCAATCCCTATCGTGTTCGAAGCATCCTGGACTTATCTGAATACAGATCTGTATACAGATATTTGTCAAAAGGTTTTTTTAAACCAGAGTTTTGAGTGTTTGAAGTGCGTGACCTTTTCAGTGCTACTTTCAAATGCACCTACCATGAGCTGTGTAACTAATTTTTATTTCATGGATAATTTTTGTTATTTCATAAGCTAACTTATTTGACAAACTTTTTCGAAAATGTGGTTCTCTTTGCTTTGCTTAAAAACGTTTGAAAACAGTGTTTTCTCTTCAAAATCGGGGATTTAAACCCCCAGTAACTCGTCGAATATTAAAGCAAAAATAATGTTATAGGGGTTTTCTGGGGTAGAGCTCTACAATCTACACATTCAAATAGTAACTTTTTTTCTTTGTAGCCCCTGAATTGGGGTGAAACTTATCCCCAACGAAAAAGCACCCTTGTTCCTTTGTAATATTTCATATTTGCCCCATCTTGAATAAAACTATCCAAAAATATCTGAATTTAAAACTGCTATAAAATTAGTCCGAAGTGAGATCACCAAGTTACTGAACTAATCATTGTAAAATGAATTATTTAGAAAATCGACTACATTAAAAGAAACAATTTTATGGTATTAGTCGTGATTGCGATGAAAACAATTTTGCTAGTTTATTATTTTTCTATTATCATTATTTGCTAAAAAAATTAAATAAGTGTGAAATATTCGGTAGACCGTAAATATCTACATCTAAGTAAACTCATTTAAATTTTCTGTGCCAAATTGGCCTTTAATTATAAGTACTATATATAAATAAACGATAATAGGTACTTATACTTTTGTTTAAAAGTAGTAAATAACTCTAATGTAACCTCAATCCATCTCTGAATTCACAGAGAATTCTTCAGAGAATAGCGGATTTCTGAGGGCGTTTGTTGAATAATATAACATGGCAAGGCCGCTTCGCCTCTCTTGTTTAAATTCCCGAATCTCTTCGAAGATTTCGCTGGAATGCCGACAATCAGAATTATTATCTCCTGTATTTCCCGAAAGCATTCTTTAAAAAAATTGCATTGTGTTAATATTAAAGTACCGTAAGAACACCGTCTTGGAAAGTAGGACTTTAGATTAGATTTTTAGCAGGCGAAATGTGAAATTATAAAAGATTGTGGATAACATCAACACGTACATTTTTTATTATACTTATTTGCAAAAATGTGTTAATAGAATGGTTTTGCACGAAAGCGATCTGAAAAACTTTAAATTAATTCATAATTGTAGGTGTATTATTTCTAATCATAGCTGCAGAGCTAATTACATAATATTTATAAGTAATTTTCAAATAGCAGTTAAACGCGCTAGCGCGTCTTGAGCTTCTACCTGGACTATGACAAAAAGACGCAAGCACGTCTTCCATTCGAACATTGTAATGGAAACTTTTGACGTAAATTCAGTAAATAAAAACACCTACTATTAATTGTCTTTCGATAGGAGAGTATTTGGATATATTTAAACAGTTTAAAAATAAATTATAGGTGAAACCAAATACTCTTATTCACGTTGGCAGCAATATCATCGTTTCATTCTCTAAACTAAAAAAAATTACAAAATTAAAATTCATTTTTCATCCGTCCCTGGATAACGAAATCCGTACAACACAACTTTCTGCTTTTAATTTGAAGTTAATTTTTTCAGAAATTTTAAATATTGCCTGTCCTGCGTTTACATAAAATCGGTTTTATATCGAGTTCTCTTCACATCCATTTAAAATTATGGCGCTGCGGTGTAACGTTGATAGCAAATATTTATAGGGTTTAATTACATGATAGCCTCGTGTTATGAAGTGCGGGAAATCAATCATATTTTAAAATACGAGCTTTTATACAACTAGCTATATGTAAATTCCAGCAGCAATTTTCAACTTTGTCTCTATGACTAATACTCTGAAATAACGGGTAATGCGATGGCAATTTATTTTGCCATACAAAAATAATGAGCGTACTTAATAGGCTTGTGACGAACTTTAACATTTAAATATTTAATTGTGTTTTGCTTCAGAGAGAGAACTACCGATACCCTAGCTATGCGTGGTTCAGATTTCAAAATAAGCTGTAGAGTCTTTTTACAGCATTTTCTAAAGGTTATTTGGGTGACTTGGGAGGCAGTTGAAGAAATTACTCACTATATATTTTTTTCGGTTATGGATACTACATTAAAGTTAGTATTACCACTTGAAAGGATGTGACGTTTTAGACAGGGCTAACAATTAACGCGGTTGGGAAGTTTTTATTTAACCATTTATCATTGTTATTATTATGAAATGTCTAATAATGATTTTATTAAGATTAATTTAGTTTTTTCTAAATATTTATTGAGTTGTTAGATTAGATTTTTTTTTTTATGTGATTAATATATTATTATAATTATTATACAGTATGACATAAAATATGGAATAAATTCATTGTTTCTGAATATGAAAATATTTTGGAAAAATCATCAGACATCTGAGTTTTATTTTAAATTGCGCATCTATTTCTTAGATTTTTTAACTATGACGTCATCGTTGTCTCGGTTATGACATATACCTTTTTTAATGAAATATTCTGCATATTATTTCATTTGAGACGTGGTAATGTTGAATGGCCACCAAGGTCACCAAATCTTACCCCGCAAAATTGTTTCCTTTAGGGTCACCTAAAAAACGTAGGTACTCTACAAAAAATGTAAACCTGATAGTATTGAAGAAGTATAAAACAAAATTAGGTTAGAATGTAACAACATTTCTCTAGAAACTATAAATAAAATTCAGCAAGAATTCATTGATCGTTTGAGATTCTGTGTGGCACAAGAAGGTTTACAATTTAACCATTTGATTAATTAATTCATCATGTTATTTATTACATAGCTAAAAAAAATTTAAGCAGAAAATGCGCAATTCAAAATAGAAACCAGCTTATCTGACGATTTTTCATAACTGCCTTTATTATCCATCTTACGAACTTACACCATGAAAGATTGTTCAAATAAAAAGTTAAGTCCAATGTGAAACTATTCAGAAAATGATGCCTTGTAAATAAAACTGCCTTGAATTAGAGTTTTTTTTCCTTCCATTATTGCAGGTTTGAAATGTTCAGCATTATTTGATGTCAATTTCTTTAGCAAAATAAACAACTTAATTATCAGCTATCTGCGGAATGTTTCAATAATTGAAACCCTGTTTATGCTGATCCTTTCCAATAAAACCCAATGGGAACTTAAGCTTTATTCCGGACTACTTGATATAAAATAGTAAAATTTCCATTCTATTGCAGTGCTTCTTGAACAAAGGACGAATATCCATGTAAATTTTGTTGGAATCCAATTTCAGTGGAAGTATTTACAGGACGATGGTGGATAAAAGTATAACTTTAATAACCGCTATTCTCCATTACAAGTTACATTTTATAGTTACATGATTATACAGGGTGTTTCAGTTTTTTCGTTTATAACTTCTGCAAACGATAGAGCATATCAAAATAATAGGAGTCTTTCCTATAACATTTTTCTCTAAAACGTTTCGTTTTCAAGATACAGGGCGTTAAACTTTTAAAAAATTATTACTATTTATTCATTATCTCCTAAACAAATAAAGATTTTTTTATTCAAACTTTGTACACTTTAGTCATAATAAAAGACCAATTTTTTTACGTTCCAAAAGTTTTTCTCACAAAAGCAGTGGCGTATTTAAATCCCCTGAACTTCTAGGCCAATGATCAGGAATTATATTTTTATGTAAATTGTAAAACTATGATGTATTTCCCATAAAAAAGTACTCCTGATAAAAGTCGCTAGGAGGCTTTCTGTTCGAGATATTTAGATTCTTACTAATCGGGGATATATTAAGGAATTACATCTTGGTTGAAAATGGCAGGCGTTAAATCATTGACAGTTATTCACAACATAAACATAAAGAAAATGGATATCATTTTGAGCATTTATTGTAGATTATTAATTATTTATCATTTTAAATAAATATGTATTAAAATAATTCTTTAATTTGTTTAGCAAATAGCCTGTCAATAGAAAGCGCATAGGAATAGCATAGCAAGAATCTAAATATCTTGAATAGAAAGCCTCTCAATGAATTTCACCAAGAGTACTTTTTTATAGGAAATACATCAAAGTTTTAAAATATGTATAAAAATATAATTTCTGATCATTGGCGTAGAAGTTTAGGGGGTTCAAATACGGACTGAACCCCATAACTGCGTCACTGCCTTTCTCTGAAAAACCTTCTGCAAGTCAAAAAATTGGTCTTTTATTATGTCTAAAGTGTACAAAGTTTGAATAAAAAATCTTTATTTGTTTAGGAGATAATGAATAGAGTGATAATTTTTTAAAAGTTTAACACCCTGTATCTTGAAAACAAAACGTTTTAGGGAAAAATTTTATAGGAAAGACTCCTATTATTTTGACATGTTCTATCGTTTGCAGAAGTTATGAACGAGAAAACTGAAACACCCTGTATACATATAGGTAATATTAAAATCTAACAACTGATCACTATTCCATCATATTGCAAATTTCATAAAACAGTATAAATACAAAAGCTAGAAAAAATTTCAAAATACTCTAAAAATTACATCCTGGGATGAAGTTGACTCTATACAAAATGCTAAATCTGCAACACGTTGAGTACGATAAAAGAAAATGGCAAATGCAAGGTCCGGCAGAATGATCTCTCTATTTTGAAACAGTAATAAAAAAACAGAAATGGTCATAATCAATATTTTATCGCTATAAGAAAGAACCAAACCTTGTTCTTTTGCTTTCGTCCGGTAGAATGATCTCAAGAGTGATCTCCTTATTTTAAAACAGTAATAAATACAAGAAACAATCATAGTATTCGAAATTTTATTTCACTAAGGAACAAAGTGTGTTATATTTAAAAAAAAACACACCATATAAATTAGACACTCAAAAATCCAAAGAGGTTGGCATTTGAAAAACACATAGTCGCAATGAAATGGAATGTTATATACAGGGTCTTTCAACGAAAACTTGACCCCTCCTATAATTATAATACCGAAAAAAAAAAAATAATTAGAATTCGCCGAGACCCGTCGATTTCTGTTCTTAGGGGAGCATTTTTGACAGTCAAACCAACTTGATTATGTTCATCCCCCTAACCCCTAGCAACCCCAACTTCTAAATTTCAAATGGAACTACTCTACCTCTAACACACAATTTTAAAACCCTTTTCATTGCGAATCCAGTGGTGCATCGTTTTTGGGAATCGGTTGAGATTTGACAGAGTTAAGGCTAAAAACGAAAAGTTGACAAACCGACATTAGCGTACTAATTTCTAGAAATCCCCACCAAAATTAAGCTTCTTATCTACTACACTAGTACACTAGTTGGGGCGGTGTTTTAAATTGTCATGTACCTAGAAATATTGGAATCATTACAAAAAAGATATTTGAAAATCATGCTTTGCAAAGGAATCACTCATGCATCAAAACAGTTATTTAAAGAATCAAACATCCTGGATATACGGCAACTATTCTTTCTCTACGTAAACATAAAACAATATAAAAGTAAACAATGTAAACATCTGATACAAATTGACCACACATATAAGTAAATTGTCTGTATGCAATATCTCTTCCGCGAAAGTCAGTAGGACAAAGGCATATGAACTACTTAGGACCTAAATTAATTGGAATGCTCCCTAATGAAACAAAAAGTGAAAGAAAATTAACAACAACAACAATTAAAAAAAACTAAAAAACTGTATACTTTGTAAAAACAGAACAGAAATATATAAAGTTATTGATGTAAAAAATTATAAATTATTAAATTGTAAATAAGTTGTAAATTAGTTTTAAATAAGAAAATAGTATTACCATCATTTTAGAATTATAAATTAATAATTTCTTCAAAAAACTAAATTTATCAGCAGCGTTTCAGATCAGAATATCATAAATCATGATAAAAAATAGCAAGGAAATCAAAGATTGATGAGGTCATCAATCAACCAGGTGGTTCTGGTAGGGTCAGATAACTCTAAAAGAATTATCTGGCCTGTAGGAAGAATTATTGACATTTATATTATTGAGATAATATTGCAGGAGGAGTATGAATAAAGTTATCAACAGGAGGAAATTTTTTTATGAATAGGGTGTTTTCTTTTATCTGCTTTCTTTTTGCAGCTTATCGTAAGAGGCCTTCTCCCAGAAAAAGTACCAAATTTTTCCTGCAACTCTTCTTCCTCCTACTGATGTTGGCTGTGCAGGATTTTTGTTGCCTTTTCTGCAGGTTTTTATAAATGACTTTGTTCAGGCTTCATACAAGCATAATAATAACAAACATATCCAAATAATAAAATTGATATACTTATATTGTTATTTACTTGAATTTACATTTTACAATTAATAAACTGTCATGTAACCATAAGAAACAAATTAATTATAATTAATTATTATTTATTATTATTATTTAATTTACATGACAGTTTACTAATTGTAAAATGTAAATTCAAGTAAATAACTTTGTTTTGCAAGATTAAACGTCCACCTGATGAGCTACTAATAGCGAAAGAATATGTACATCTTCTTGTGGACTTCGTTTTTTAATTGGTGACCATAATGAATGAATTATGTGGTGAGTTAAAAAAAAAAATTTAATAATTTGTTTTTAGACGTTTTGAATTTTATGATGTTTAATCCAGTATTCATCATGTATTAAATATAGTCCAATGAATTTGATAATAGCATGTTTAGAGATGAAACATCAATATAAGTATATCAATTTGGATATGTTTGTTATTATTATGCTTGTATAAAGCCTAAACAAAGTCATTTATAAATAATGCATTTTAAGCAAAGAAAGAAAATTGTAAAATTCTGCAGGTTGTCTTGACAAACGTGTCTTCCGTTTTGAAGAAATTCCCTTATATTTAAATGTAGTGTAAAGTGCCCTAACCAACGAAGTGGTGGTGCGTGCTTACGTATCTGCGTTAAACAGAAATATTTTTTTCTTGACGAAAAAAAAAAAGGATTATAATTGAAACGCTTAGTTTGGTTTTTTCTCTCTCTTAAATTAAAAATATCGTTTACTTACTTCTACTTCTTCTTGTGTTTTTATTTTTTAATTTAATTGTATGTTCTTATAAGCTACTGCAAGTCTAACATGTCTCCTAAATACGAGCTGCGGTTCGGCATAACACGATCATGATTAAATGGTTCTCGCGTTCGCTACATACAAATCTGGTAGCAGTTTAGGGAAATTTTGCCTAACTTCCGTTTTGCTGTATAGTAGGGATAATTATCATCGTTTGAATCGACGACATATAGTCATTATGAGAAATTAAATATGTATTTGCATTTCAGGACCTTTAAGAGAGTTAGAATCTTTGACGTGGTGTTTATGCCGACGCGCGACGCGACGTAGTTTTCACTTGCAGCAAAAACATCAAATGCTTACTCGACACGCGTTCCATCAACTATGTTGACATCCTTAGATTTATTAACACCTCCTGGTGGTACAGCTCCAAAATTAATATCTTCACAGTAGGTACGTTTAGTAATTACTCCCTGGTAAAGTAGATGGTTTCTGAAACATTTAGTCTTTATCTTTCATCATCATCTCTTTATACTGGATCTACATTCACTCCGAATACCTGAGATCGGCTGATATGCGAGGGAGTAGCTGATCCAGATATTTAAGCAATTATTATTTTCCTCTTATTTTGTGGTAAAAAAACATGTGATTTCTTAATTTCATAATAATATAATGATAATTAATAAAGGAAATAGAATATTTAGGACGCAACAATGTTTTAAAAAATTTCTTACACAATACTATAACATCATAAATACAATAGTTGAGAAACGAGTGTAACATTTTTAGTTGATGCTCATAAATATTTCATGAAAAGGAGGTTACTGAAAATATTTGCTGTTGTATTTACCAGCAAATTGCTCATTAAGCTCGTGCATATTATCGTACTGTGCCACAGAGAAATTTAGTAAAGTATGCATATTAAAATATAATATGTTGTACTAATTATGACTGCGAGCCTTTTATATAATATTAATGATTGATGCAAAATTATATTCACATTCCCTTCCATAGTTTAAATACTAATAATAATGTACTAAAACACTTCTTGCATGAACAAGCCATATCATTACTGAAGCAAATCGATCAAAGCCGCAACGCGTCACAAAATCGTATTTGACAATCTGGACGTTTTCCAAATGCGGAGCTTATACAGACTGCATTAACTTTACATAATAAAAGTTTTTGTTTTAATCTAACGGGAGTCGAATACCGAGCGCATTTTATGTTCATTTTATATATGGCCCTAGGGAACAGTAGCTTGAATTATCATATTATTGTATGCAGTTTTTATGAATTATAAATTTTTAAATTCGAAAATGAATTAGTTGGATCGTCCAATGTTAATAGCAATGCAAAGCAAGTTCCCTAGAAATGTATATTTTTAATAAACAGGCATTTCACTTAGCTATAATTTCTATCGTATGTAATATACTTTATGGTATACTACACACAAGGTGTTCGATAAAGTATGTTCACAAAGCTCTGAGACCGCGTCAAAACAAATGCACTGTCCACGTAATCGAACAGGCACCTATTGGTCTAATTCACAAGATCGATTTAATGCAACCAATGAGAACGGTCTACGGAATATGTTTGTTTTGACGCGATCTCAGAGCTTTGTGAACATACTATAGATGAAAATTAAAATGAAGCGAATATGACTATAACTACAAAAACCCATAGTTATTCATTGGTCATTTGGTCTACTATACTTAAATATGATTCAAATATTTACAAATACATTTTGCACTTTTTTGATTTTTTTTAGTATCCATTTTTCAAAAAAATTTATATTTTTAATAAAAGTTGGAGCTTCCCTTAAAACTAAATATGCGTCAATATTTTGAAAACCCGTAATGGTATCGAGGAAAATTGTACTCAAATATGAAAACACGGTCACTTACGACAAATTCGATTTTTCTCAATTACTATATATTTTTCAAAAATGAAATTTGTTTGTAGCAATGATAAAGAATTCCATTATATAAAGAGAAAAAGATATCTAATCGGTACTCTGGATTCGTCTTTCTGTCACCTTTCCAATGTGAGGTCACACACCATAGTGTTGCATTTGAAAAAAAAACTTGGGGTTGTTTCCGCCCTCCTTGAAGGGCTACATTTCGCATATTTCTTGAAAAAGGTAGGTAAATACATTCAATTGTTGACGTGTCTCGGGAATTTTTTGAAAAATTATACCTACGGCTCCCCGATAGCGAATTTTAAAGTCTCCACCCTGTATATTGTATAGTATGTTTTCCATTTGCTTTGAAAGAGGCAAAAACAGAGAGAGTGTACCCCCGCTAACTTGCTCCACTACTCCTGCTCATTCAAAGTTTATATGCAGCTCATAGCATTATACAAGTTTTAAATAAATATAATTGTTCTTATTTATATTCAGTAGGTTTCAACTCAAAAAAGTTCAATCATTACACACTTGCTTACTGAAAGGCGAGTGGCTACAAAGACAGGACTGTTTCTTTCGTTGCTCTTTTTCCTGACATTTCTGTTTGATCTACTAAACTTGTAAAAGGAGACGATATGTTGTAGCCTTTTTCCACAAAGAATATACTCCAATTAATCATTTAAAAATTTCATATAACATCGGAGAAAAATGACAAATAAGTAATTGAGTCAATAATAACTATACGAGTGAAGGATAATTATCCTTATAGGTAACCCAATGAAGTAAACACTGAATTGGTTTTATAATTGTTTGATATAAGAACACAATACAAAGGCTTTTCTATACAAACCTTTGGTAAATAAAATTCTTAGTATTTCATGTAATATAACACTATTATACTATTATATTTATGGTATTTCCTCATTGCAACTGCATGTATAAGAATTAACGATCTTTCTAGGAATCTGTTCTATACATTTATATTTCAAATTGGAACACGGATCTATAATATTGCAGTGATTTCGGTCTATGGAAGTGTTATTAATATTAGGTGTTTAAAATATTTTCGTCTAGCCAGGATAAATTGTAGGTACTAAGTTGTATTAATTGTGTCGTAAACTGATGTAAATAGAGCAGTAGGTATATAAAGGATAGCTGGCTCATAGACCATCTTGGAACCCATGCCAGATGTAACAACGAATAGGAGAGATAAAAAAATTTATTCTATACCTTTCTTTCCTATGTTCTTGATTTAGGAATAGGCTTCAAGATCACGACTGAGTACTCTAGGCTTTAGTCATAAGCTTTTTACCTGCTCTAGCTCCGAGACCGTACGAAATTCTAATTAAATGTTTTTCTTCAAGCGTCAGAAAAACATGAGATTTCTTAACTGACATTAAAGTTTGACATTTTATGCTGTGCGTTGCCATTAACAGTGGAGGTAAAAGTACTTTTTCTGACGCTGTGAGCGGCAGAAAAGTACGACAGATTGCTTATAAATAACGCGATATATTAAGTAATACAAAACTTTAAATGCTTTAATAATTATTAAATAAAAAATACACCATAATTTAACTATTTGAGCATTATATTGAACGAACAATTATTGTGTGGCCCCAGAAAAATTGATGCCACACGGAATTACTGTAATTACAGCCAAGATTTGAATGAATCGTTCTACTGCTATTTTGTTTATTTAACACATCATCTTTCCTGAAGAATGGGTTCAAGAGAATTTTTGATTTGTTATTTTTGATATTCTTCGATTATTTTTATAATTATTATATTTTTGATGCACTGATTTGAAGGAAGGGAAATAGCATTTCTAAAGATTCGGTAGTGTTTTTTAATTGACTGATGGTCAAAACATACCTGCATCTCATACAAAAGTTCCGGATTCGATTCTCGGTCGTGGCAGTGAATAATACTGTGAGAGAGATTTTTCTAGTATACACGGATATCGGGTGTGTGTCTCTTGTCTTTACATGTGTAGTTCCCTCCCACACAAGGCGAGAACCTTCCGGGATAGAGGGGGCCGTAATTTTATGTGCTGTTATTATTATTATTATTATTAATGCGACACAACTAGTTTCGGCTTACGTCATCATAATGGTTTAGCCAATATATCTAAAAATTTATAACATCTATCAATAAGAACAGCATAATTGATTAAAAAAAAAACTGATGTTCTTACACAAGTAAACAGATGAAAATTAATAATTTCTACTGGGTGACAAATAAATAATAAAATATCTAAAATTACACCGGATGACAGATTAAAATGAAATATGAATCGACTCAATCGATTCAGCGGATATGTAGGTGAGGAATTAATGAAATTTAAAAAAAAGTCTATTATAATGGTTTAAAAGGAATGTTTGGGAATTATTGAGAAAAATCTCTAAATTTACAATTATTGTCCTACAGCATTTTAGCCTAATACCGTGTTCACATAGATGCAACATTTTAAAACATAATACAGGTATATTAAACATGTCATTGTGCAATTTTTCATGTCTACAGAAAACAGAATTTTTTTTAGTGTTCATTGATTCATAACTTAAATTGTCCTACGTATCAGGTGTTACAATATTTGCAATTTAGAATATACTGCAGAGCGATGCAAAATATTTTTTTTCCTTGGTGCGAACAGAAGTTCATTCTAAGTGATTTTGAGAGCAATTTTTACGTTTGAATGACTTTTAATAATGGTACCTAATGTATACCTATTATGAGATAGATCTAAAGTATTTTAGTTTAACATTAATTTGTCCAAACACCAAGGTTTTATTTGATTTTTATCAATTTTTTATGAATTTTCATCAATTAAATTTTTATTAGTATATCAATTTTCAATAGCTATTTGTTTAATAAGAATGACTTCATAATTGATGTCTTCGAATGGTGTAATAAATATTCTATTTATATTGTAGTTTTGTAATGATATGAATGGTTTTTGTCATAAGTATGGAATTATATGTTTTTAAAAATATGTTTGGTTTTCCTAATAAAGTTATGTTTATTTATATATATTTATTTATATTTATTATATTATATATTATAACACATACCTAATTCATTCCAACTTCTAACATAAAATTTATATTGATATGTAATTGATATGGCGTGTGTAGTGACGCGCCGGGCGGGCGACTTGACGCGCCACACGCCGTGAGAACGGGTCGGCACGCGGCGTGCCGGTTCCCGTCGATTAGAGGTAAATTTGCACACTTAAAAAAACAAAACATCAGGTGGCGTGAAACTTGGCAGTTACCAGGCCGTGAAATCGCGATTGCCGATCGCGCGCCTCTTCGCGTCACTCCATACTTCAGGTGCGTCGCTACACATGCCGTTTAATGGAACCTTAAGAAGTTGATAAAACTGAGAGAAAACATCAAGTTCATGTCTTGAATCATACTAATAAATAATACCATAAACAAATTATGTATTTAAAGACGGAGAATAATTGTTTAAAAATAGTTAATGAAATTGTCTCTAAAGAGAATGATGAATGAAACACCCTGTGTAGAAATGAAAATACAATATAGAACCCACCTCATAAATTAGACAATCTCCAAATCCAAACCCAACGTTGTCCGAGAGCGGGCTAGACTGGCTTAACATTTAGAAAAACGCATATGTATACACATCCATTATTTATCAATATTTCCTCTAGATAGGTATGACAAGCATGATCGCATAACATACTTTAGCACTCTGCGTTACCGAATCGATTTATAAAGAGTTTATTTAGAAATTTTCATTTTATACATTAATGAATTTTGGGAAACGATTTTTATTTGATGAAATTTTGCTTCGTTGGAGAAGTAAATTTAGAAAAAAGAGTTATCATGCACATCATGCATACTTTTGGTCCTTAATGTGCAATGTAGCATTATTTAAATATCAGGTTAAAATTGAACCAAAATGTTAACGATCACATATTTTAATTGAAAAAACAGAATCAATACCGAATTCAACATTTTTGTTTGCGATGTATTAATTTAATGTAGGTATGTAATATACATACCTACACGAAAGTTAATATTTATTAATAATTGATAATAAAGGAAATATTATGTAATCGAAACATCTGTGAAATATTTATTATTTTGATTTATATTTTCTACACAACACCACGTGCTCTAACTGTTTACGTAGCTAGAGTTTACGTTTCGGGTTTTGTTATTATTTTAGTATTATTTCTTCAATAATTCATCAATTTCTTAGATTACGTGAATTTTTTTAATCAAAATAATGAGGGATATAGCACGTATAAAAAATTACCAAAATATTATTTTGGCTTATATGTTACAAAAACAGCTAGGTATCTAATTGTTGCTTTATAAAGTCAGAGTATACGCCTCTGATATTATTTAATTTTTTAATAATACGGTTAATTTTTAGATTATCAAAATTTTGGAAGATGTAGCATTTAGCAAAATTTTCCAAAAAAGACATAATATGTCAATTTAATAATTTCTTCAAATGGGTAATGATTTATGTAGGGGATATTCATTTAATATCGAAAGTTTCTAATTATTCAATTGCAATAATCATTTAAAATATATGTACATATTATTTATTATTTCACATTTGAATATTAATTAATTAATTAAACTGATGCTAATATTTTTAGTTAATTAGTAATTATTATTTAAATTCATTTAGTACGACAGACAAAAATCATGAAATAATGAAGTTTAATTAACTGGCGTATAATTAGTTAGGTAGTTGTTTCAAATAATATGTTTTATTATGAATTTATTTATTGCGTATATTATTATTATATAACAACAAATATATTATTAAATAACGTCATATAAACAATATTTCATTTCAAGAAAATTTGCGCTAGCCCTGTTTTAGTTCTCTACTTTAAAACTTATATTATATCTAAAATAAGTATATAAACTAAACTAAAAGTGACGTAGTTTATTTCTTCAGGAATAAATAAACATTTTCACTAAAATTCTCCCTGTTGGAATTATTACCGAAATTTTTTCCGTGAGCACAAATTTTCTTAAAAATTTAATTTATAAGAATTTATTTTGCTTGTGTGACTTCAATATAAATATTCCTAGTACAAATACACCTGAAAATATATTTTTAGAAAATCTAACTAAACATATTTGACATGACTCAGCTAATTAACAAATCAACATGTGTAAATTTAAATACTAAAACATTATTGGATTTAATTTTTTGAATTGTAGTAAAATTTCCCTTTCTCCCACCTCTTTTCTGATACTCACGAAATTGATTTTTAAATTCACGTCTGCCTGTGATACGATTCACGAAAAAGTTTTGGGTAGCTGATAGAGACTATTTATGGCACAAATTTATTGGAAGGATAAGGCAGAAGAATTTTTCTTTAGAATCATACCCCAGAGTTCTTTAGGTAGGTATTAATTTTTGTCCCAAGGAAAGTAAATATGATATTCCTTGGAGTACTTATTAGGTATCCAGTTTGCTCAACCTTGCTACTACTACTCCTATAACTACAAAATAAAGTTTTTCAATTAATTAACATTCAGTCCTATTTACAATCACTTCGTTCTATTTATGTCCACAGTCTTTCTCTTCATTAGTAGTATACCACAAAGATAATGTTCTATATTTACATTTAGAAATTATTGCTGTAGCGAGAAATGGCATATTATGTAGGTATCTAACTTTTGCATACGTATGTAAATACACGTGGTCATATAAACTACTTTGTTTGGAATAACTTTTTCTTCAAGATGTACATGTACAAATGTACCTACATGTTTTGCTTAAAACCTTACAACGTTACTAGGTGTAATGTAAATTTGCATTGTCCTTAAACTGATTATTTCCTTTTAAAAAATTGTTATATTATTGTAGAGATATCAGAACCTGAAAAGGTTCTTATTTTAACGAGTTTTTTACAATGCCTAATCCAGTACTCTCCTTCTTGTATTGTCCTCCAATATACTTGCGATTTCGTCTTTTCAATAGTCCTTTAGCTCAAAATGTGCACAGACAACTGAATGAATTCCAACTTTTCTAAAATAGTGAAGTAGAGCTCAAATAATCTTGTTGAGTAATGGAACATTGTCGTTATACTTCTAGGTTACATCTACGGGGGCATCCACGTCATTGCTTCGGTTGATCATCTACAATAATTTTATAATATTTACTGAAAGCACTACTTTAATCATAAGAAAGGTAATTGGTGTTTTATATAATTACTTATTATTACAATGAATATTGTTCATCAATTTCAAATAATAGATAGTTCCCGGTTCATTTTATATAGAAAAAAATTATATTTTGTTTGAAAATATATTTAGTAGGCTAATTTCCATTTTTAAATATCATATTTGAGGAACACATTTTAAACTAAAAATTATGTTAAAGTTGATGTTTTTCTAAAAAAACACTCTTTTTACAAATTTCTAACCATACCAAAAATTTGCTTATTCTTTTCGAGAATTCATTGTGATTCTGATAGAAAAAATTCAATACCATAATATGACAATAATATAAGTAAAATAATAAATATTGTTAAATAAATATTTATAGATAATAATATATGTAGGTAATAAGATGTACATTGTGTATATAAGATTTCTATTATGTGAGTAATAATCATATAACCAAAAAAATATATTTCGAACGAGAGTATATAATATTACCAAAGTTACTTTGAAGTTTGTTGACTTTAGACTTTAAGATAATTTCCTCATGTGGTTGTCACTGCTCTCCAAATCAGAAAGTTGGGTGTTTTCGCACACTATGACGACATAATGATCATTGCAATTTCAACCTTGAGCAAAGTATCTTAATAAATAAATACATTGATACCTGTTTACTTGGTTCCGAAGATCGACGGTTCAAAATTATCCTGAAGCAAATAAAAAATGTATTTGTGATTTGCGTTGGAATTCAATGGTAGTTGGAACTGTTGATACTCTAGATGTGGTTTGGAATAAACTGTAGGGCTTCGTCTGTCTCTAAAACAAAATCCTAGTATTTCCGGGGATTACTTTTATATTTTAAGATAACATCCTAAGAAATGATTTTATACGCCTCAGAAGTCAGCTCTTAATTATTTGTCATTTTTATTCTTTCCATAATATATATTATTTATAAGTTAAATGCGAATGATTTTAATGCAAACATATACATACACATAGGCAAATATTTTATTAAACTTGATTCAATAAAAAATCCAACATTCCAGTCCACTATAATAAATATATAAATCACTTGCAAAATCCCTATAGACTAGGTCGTTGGATACTCTATTGAAAGTTTAATTTGTATGCCGACTGTTTTAGTTATTTACACTAAGCATGCAAACTGGTCTGTCAGGCATTGGCTCTAGTAGCCCTCTATGTTTTGCTAGTTAAACACAAAAGGGTGTTATACGGTTGATAAATTTAATTATTTTACCGGGTTGCGTGCTTCAACTACGTTTTGGCAAAAATAAATACAAACTGATTTATTTATTTCGTGTTTAACAGTGTTACTACAATGATTTTAAGAAACAGTGCGTTGTGAGTAAGATTTTAGTTGATAAGTCATATTATGTTGTTGTGCCATAAAAATGTAAACGTGTTGTGAAATTTATACCACTCTTTCAATTTAATTAACTGAAATAGCAGTAATAATATTTAGAAATATTTTCCCGTTTACATACGTAGCTGAATATACTGTTTTAATTTTTTAACTCTGCGTTTTAAAATACAAATACTCCAAAAGTACCTTTTTACGGATGAATCAAATATTTGTGGAAGAGTTTATGGGTTCGCTCCTGCTTTAATAATTTTTAACGTTTCAATTCGTTTCTGAAGAAGACTGGTAAATCTTAGATGCAAACAAATCATTATTTATATAATCTATTCCTAGTGTAGTTGTGGTGTGTTGCCAGTAATATCGTAACCGGAAGTGTAAAAGTGCAGTTATATTCATCATTTGTTTCTTTGGAGTTCCACATTTCTAAGTTACAGTACTCTTACCATCTTGATTAAGTCTCAGTCATGGCTAAGATAACCAGAGAATTAAAGTCTGAAATTAAACTAATTTGCAATGAACTTCTTACAGAAGATTTGTCTGACAAGGTATGTGGCAATCTTTCAGCACAACTAGATTCTAAAATGGAAGTAATTAATGCCAAGTTGGCTAAATTAGATGCGCTTGATGTAATAAGTAAACAAATTGCTGATTTAGACAATTCATTTAAAGCCCTTGCTAATTCAGTTGATAGTAACAAAAAGGAAATCATTAATTTAAATAAAAGTAATGACGTCCTAGTTCAACATAGCAAGAAAAACTGCTTACGCTTCCACGGATTTCAAGAAAGTGAAGGTGAAAATGTATTAGAAGTGGTTAAAAATTTTATCAATGAGTCATTAAAGGTACCGTGTGCTGCACAGGATATTGATTCTGCTTTCCGCATCGGTAAAACTTCTGTAGATTCTGCTAAACCCAGAACTATATTAGTTAATTTTGTCAACAACTGGAAACGCTCTCAGGTGTTCAATTTAAAAAAATTTTTAAAGAAACTGGGTACAAACATCTCTATATTTGAGGATTTGACTAAGCAGCGGTATGATCTATTATTGGCCGCAAATAAGAAATATGGGAAAAATCAGGCCTGGTCGTCAGGAGGCAAGATCTATGCTATGCATCACGATAAGAAAATCTTAGTGAATGGGGATATGTAAAGTTAATATTTTATTGTCATGGTAGAACTATACTTATATTGTGTTAAATTGTTTTATCTTTCGTATTGAAATCTTTTTATAACACGCATTAGATTACTTTTTATAATACGCATTACTTTTTATTTAATTAGGTATCTCTTTTTGCTGACAATGTTTTGTCATGTTTATTTTTATTTTCTTTGACTCTGTAGTTTGAACTACAGGGTTATAATTAATTTTGTTATATGTCAATTTTGTTAATTGATTATGCTCATGCTTTTTCCTAATACATACGTTTTTGGTTTTGCATTAATTGCTCTTAGTATAATAAATGCTTTATTATTCTTGTATTAGTTTAATTGCATCACTAAAATTTCATTTACATTATATTTATTTTCTTGTTCTTTCTTTATCATTCTGTTAATTATGTATTGCATATACATGCCTAAATAGCTGTAGATATGTTATTAGAGCCCTGTTAAGGTTTATAAATGCATAACACAAACTTTAGCTTTGCACATTTTAATATACGCTCTGTTTGCACAGGTTTTGACTTGTTTAGTGATTTGGTGAAGAATGAAGATTTCTCTATTTTAGGTCTCTCTGAAACTTGGTTGGATGACAAAATTTCAAACAATATTATACATATAGATGATTATGTTTTGGTTAGGAATGACAGAGCAGGTCGTGGGGGCGGAGTAGCTTTTTATATAAAAAATTCTATTAAGTTCAAAGTATTAAATATTTCAGATGATGGTCCCATTGAACAATTGTGGATCAGTGTAAAAATCGGAGGAAAGAATCTGTGTTTGGGTACCCTGTACAGACCACCTAATACGAATTTAATGTTGGGTTTGGATAGTATTGAAAACGTTTTAATTAATTTTATACCTGATTTCGATTATATAATATTTGGTGGTGATTTTAATGTTGATTTGTTAAATGAAAACAATCCTAGTTCACTCTTATTAACTAATTTTCTAGATAAATACGGTCTTAAACAAATAGTTAATAAACCTACCCGTATTACAAATAACACCCGAACATTAATTGATCTTATTGTTTCATCTAGTAATGATGCAATAGTGAGCTGTGAAGTTATTAATACTGACGACATATCTGACCATAAGTTAGTGACATGTAAACTGAAATTTAAAAAAGATAAACAACCTGCATTTTATAAGACTTTTAGGGATTTCTCGAATTTTGATTATGATTTATTTTTGTATGATCTTAATCGCATTAATTTTGATTTAATTTATGGTCTAGAAAATGTGCATGAAATGGTTGATTTTTGGAATAATAATATTACTTGGTTATTTAATATACATGCACCTTTTAAGACTGTTCGAATTACCAAACCACCCGCTCCTTGGCTTACTGAAAACTTAAAGATTATGTTAAAACTGAGAGATAAGGCACTTAGTAAATATAAAAAAACAAATTCTGATATAGACTGGGTAGCCTATAAAGATATTAGAAACTTTGTTAATATGGCTGTGAAATCTGAAAAGAAAGCCTACCTTCATTGCAAATTTAAAACTGACCCTAAAACATTTTGGCGTACGTTAAAGTACCTAAACATTAACTGTAATGCTGTTAATCCGGTTGGTAATATAGCTAGTCCGGACGATTACAATGATTTTTTTATAAATAGTGTTCCTCAGGCTACCATAAACGATAATTTTATTTCTGATAAATATGCCAACAGGTGTTTTCCGGGCTTAGCCGAGGAATTCAATTTTTCAGAGGTTTCTGTTGATGTTGTTTTAAATACTTTTAACACTATCAAATCTAATGCTAAGGGTGCCGACGAAATCAACCTCAAAATGTTACATTTGCTTCTCCCTCATTTAAGTAGCCATTTAACATTCCTAATAAATAAGTGCTTATTATCTGGAACCTTTCCATGTTCATGGAAGTATGCCTACGTTTTTCCCGTACCTAAGAAACCTAGTCCTTCTCAAATCTCTGATTTTAGACCTATCAGTATATTGCCAACTATCTCAAAAATTCTAGAAAAAATAGTTCATGTGCAGCTTTCTACTTTTTTCAATGCACATAATATACTGCCTTCTACTCAATCGGGTTTCCGAGCTAACCATAGTACTTCAACAGCTTTATTACACGTCACGGATGAGCTAGGGAGCTAGGGAGAATGATAAAAATACCTGCTTGGTTCTCCTAGACTACAGTAAAGCGTTTGACACTCTTGACTTTACTACACTAAGTCTTAAACTGAAGTATTTTGGCTTGGGTGAGACTCCATTGAAGTTCTTTGCTGAATATCTATCTAATAGGTGTCAACAGGTCAACTTGAATGGAACTACTTCAGAAATATTGAATGTTAGTAAAGGTGTACCACAAGGTAGTATATTAGGGCCTCTATTGTTTACTATTTACACTGCAGACTTTTCAAGATATCTTCAACATTCTGATTCGCATCAATATGCAGATGATTATCAAATATTTTGTCATTTTTCTTTGCTAGACATTGGGAGTACTGTTAATAATATTAATTCTGACTTGGAAACTATTTCTTCTGTTTCTAATGCTCATGGGCTAATTTTAAATGAAGCTAAAACGGAACTACTGGTTTTTGGTAAGCAAAGAGAATTAATTTTAAATGACCCAGTGTTTTCTATAACTCTTAATGGAAAGACCTTATCCCCCAGTGAATATTGTAAAAACCTAGGTATTTATCTTGACGTTAACCTTCGATTTCAAAAGCATGTCTCTAATATAATACAAAAATCTTTTGGTAAATTAAAAATACTATATTTTCATAAAGACATTCTTAGTACTGAGGTTAAATTGAGGTTATGTGATTCACTGATACTTAGTTATGTAGCTTATGGCGATTTGGTTTACTGGCCCGCTATATTAAATAAAGATAAAGAGAGCCTCCAGAAACTGCAGAACGCTTGCCTGAGATTCAGCTTCAATTTGAAAAAATTTGACCATATTTCCAGTAAATTTACAGATTCTAAGTGGTTGAATCTGGAGGAGCGTTTTGTGGTTCACATGGCGTCTCTTGTTTATAAAATCAATAAATCAGAAACACCGAAGTATTTACATAATAAACTATTGAAAGGGTGTAATAGACATGGACATACTACAAGACATCGTGATCTGTACACGGTCCCTAGGCACTGTTCTGCCCATTTTCAGAGATCTCTCAGCTATAATGCTGTGAAAATTTATAACAAGCTACCCTGTTCTATTAAATCTTCTCCGAATAGTAGTACTTTTAAAAAACAAGTTAAGACTCATCTTTTTGCAAACAGAAATGTGCATTAGTCTTACTAGTCTCTATTGTTTCTATGGCTGGTATAGTTGTTCATTTTCATTTTTATTTTTATTTCTTTATTTTGTATTTTAAATGGAATGGTTAGGTGGTAGAGCAACCCTGTTGAACCTCGCCATTCCTTTTATACTTGTTATCTGTAAAAATCTTGTTAAAAGAATAATAAAGACACATTATTATTATTATTATTATTATTATTATTATTATTATAAATTGGTTGAATTATCAAAAATTCAAAATAATCAAAGCAGAAAGAAAACTCTTCTACAAATCATTAACTAGTCAATCAAACTTGACAAGTGATATATACAGGGTGGTCCGAAATTAGTGGTCATCATTTTACCCGCGTATTCCTCGATCAAAAATAAGACAAAAAGTTCCTACAAACATGGCCCCGGAAATGCTTCCTAAGGGAGCTACAACCCCTTAAAGGTGCACCCTTGACGATGGTTTTTATTTAATATTTTAACATCTAAACAATCAAACAGACGTATGTTATTATGTTAATTATATTAACTTGATACAACGAATCTTAGCGTTTACGTCATCAATTTATGAACGTTTCAAAGAAAAATAGATTTTCTATTAGCTATTTTATGGAGAATGTAAAATTTAGCTGATTTGGCCGTTTGAAATTTATGATGTGTACGCCAATATTCGTGGTATTAAGAATATCTTCTATTAAATAACAGCCTTTCTTTCATGTATCGCCGAATTTTTCTTCTAACACTTTTCGTAATTTTTCTTTAATGTTTGGTTGTATTGCATTTTTGGGTTATCTTAAATATAGGTTAATACTTTTGTAAACACGTTCTTTAGTATTCCTAAAAAAAACTAATCTGGCGCCGTAAAGGTCAAAGGATCGCAGTGACAATGTTATATTCTTATTTCTGTAAAATTAATTTACCGGAGTAAATTGGTTCTCTCTTGTAGAAAGACTCCATCTTATTCAAATAGGTAGTAACATTTCTTCATGTCTGAATTTTTTCCAAAATGGAAATGCATCTAAATTGCAGTATTTTGATTTTTGTGCCCAGTTCTGTCAAACCTAAAACTTTTCCATTATGACATAACCTGTATTAAAGAGTCAAACCATTAATTGTGACCAATGCTAAACCAGAATATTTAGAGAATATATTGTGAAATGTTCTTCTAACTTATTTATAAAGTAGGACGTTTGAAAAGCATTCATTTTCTCTTAAGGTGTGCCAATTTTAAAATAATTCCAATAAAGATTACTAGAAAAGCTAAAAGTGATTGATGTTCGGCTCTAAAACATAGAAGGGCAATCTCAATGGTTTTTAAATTGCAAATTTCTTAGAGACACAGATATAAGAATCCAATTATGCTTAGACCTCTTATTAGAGTTTCAGTGATACCTGATATAAAACGAAAAAGACAGTTCGGTAATTAAGCCTACGCTTTAACGAGAATTCAATCGATATCAGAAAGCAGCAAAATGAATATTTCCTGGGTAGGGTTAATTAGAAATACCAGCAAAGAGGCCACATTAATTTATTCTGGAAAGTAAATCATCTTTCCAAGAGAAAGCGTGAAAATATCTCTTAATTTTCGATTTACAAATACAATCCCACAATTCACAAGGGGAACAGAAATAATTTGCAGAAAGTTATATTAATTGTGGGAATTTCGATTTCACAATTTATTCACAAATTGTATTAACCGCTCATTATTTAATCTACAGGTTGGATCACGTAGTGCGGTTATACGAAAAACATGCTATGGATAAGAAATTAAAGAAAAGATGACTCGTAGCATATTGTATCCGAAGGTCCCTCTTCACATGTTACTCATTACTCATGGTTTCTCTTCACGTATTACTCATTAATTAATTAACCTTTTTATAAGAACAATAAAAAATTTGGTTTTAACAAAGCAGAAAAAATATTTATATTTATGTTTCAAGTGTAAAAAAAATATTTAACAGATGAAATAGAATTTGTGACGTGAAAATAGTGAAAATCTCTAGTTCATGCGTTGCATGTGCATTCTTATTCTCATATATGTGAAAAAAACCAGAACCATTGAATGCTTGCCCGTTAAAGGAATTATTATCAATCGCGGATTGTGACGATGGGAATGATACAGCAGATGCCATCCACACCCGATATTTTACTCATCATTCTATGTATCGTATTAGAAACAAAATGGTTTTCAACTGTTTTATCTAAAAATAAGAATTGTTTGTCATGCATGCTAAATAAAAATATTACGTTGTTTTATCAGAACAAAGAGGAAATTCTATAAATATAAAATTCATATTTATTTTCATTAACAGTAGCATAAGCCATGCTTTCAAATATTTTTGTTACCATTAATTACAGGTGACTTATTGTATTGGGAAGCGAAAATGTGAACTGTCTATTCTGACTTTCTAATATTTCCTAGTTGTCTGACACCTGCTACAGTAAGTTACGCAAATTTACCCCAACTAGAAGGAATAACTTAAATCAGTTTTACATTAAAATTTTTCCACCGAAAATTAGACCATCTTCATGACACAGTAGTGTATTTATATCTTACAGTATCTATTCTAAGCTAAAACTGAGACGCTTTACAATACAAATTGTTTTCCATTCGTCCATGCATTCCTCCATTAAACGGGATACGTCTTGGAATTAAGTACCTCGTAAAAATCATCACCATCATGAAATTTTGTTAAAAGAAGTCACAAACATTTACTAACAATGAATAAATCTGGAGATTTGTTTTTATTATTAATTTAGTTGACTGTCCTTTGACGCTCCTTGGAATATCCTTATTTAGTTTTTTACCCGTAATAAAAACTCAATTGGTATCCTTGATGTACTCTTATTTTATTTTAATGAAATGAGGGTTCATCTAAAAATATAAAATCTTAAGAAAGCCTACCTCTACAAGATATAAAATTGAATTGCCCATTGACAAGCTTAAAAACGATAGGTTTACTAAATAAACTTTGTTCCAGCCGGAGATTGCGAACGTTTAGGAAGTTCTCTCCGTTATTTTATAGAATTGATGTCGTAATATAATGTTCTGATAAAATTCAATTTAGATCCAATACATTCTTCATATCTCTGCCAAACAAAGAAGCTAATAAGCTTGCTTACTTCTATCCCTTTTTATTTATTGTAAGCATCTTTTAAGCAGATTCGTTTTACCCCAATTTTTACGATTACACTCCAATTCGCCAGTATCTAAAACCCTAACGGCAAGTATCTCGCACTTTTGTTGAATAAGATCAAGTATTGGATGTTCTTAGATACCCACCCAAGGAATTCAAAATAAGATAAAAATATTTGGTTGGTAAAACGAGAGCATTAGTCCTTACGTACAATATTTTATTTTCTTTAAAAATGCACTTAAAATAACGATGATTTGTACAGTATTTGACTAGATATTACTAAAGGTAATTAAATGAATTTTATCTTTTACTTGTACCTCTTAGTTAGATAGTCACTGACATTATTTAATAAATAAGTTACTTTCAAAGAAACCATATTTAGTGAATATCAAAAACATTTATAGCTCGTTTAATTATTATTTTAATTATACTATAAGACTCACAGTAATACAAGTATGAGTACTATTACCCGAATGTAAATT